>REGL01000148.1:88389-169758 GCA_004194395.1 Aurelia aurita complex sp. Pacific
TTCCTCCGCAGGTAGTAGCTAGACACTGCTGGTGTGCCTCTAGTTCCCAAAGTTTTCAAACGTCATACGCTAGTCACGAAGCCGAATTAACACCCTGGTACACTTCGATCAAATCTGTCCAAAATAAGGACAGATTCGCAGTCATTATGGATTTGCAGTTTGCTAGGCAACGCTAATTATGCGACCTCAATTCCAAACAACAAAGCAAAATTGTAATTGCTTTTGCTTAGAGATAAGATTGCAAAACAAGTGTCAAACCAAAGTCCCGGCGATTTGGTCACGGATTCTTATTAATTTTCCCTTACAAGATTTTGATATCTTAAAGCCGATATTCCACATCAGAACATGTCACCAAATGCGAAACACGTCTGAAATAATCAAAATCACCAAAATTTGTTTACATTTACAAAATCTCTTCCTTTGCAATTGCAACAAAAATCAAATTCTTATCTTAGACAAATTGCAAAGTTTTGAAACGGCTTTGAATTTTTGTGAATTTGTGCTTTCACTAGCCTGATAACCAGCCCATTATTCTAAAGAGATATAATGGGCTGGTTATCAGGCTATGCTTTCACAAGCAATTTTGGTTTGAAGCATTGACATCACAAAGCTCTTATATCATAATATAAGACTCGAAAACTGCAAGAAATAGCGTTTTGACTAAAAATTTAATTTTTTGCAGAATACTAATGCTCAAAACATGTTTTTTCATGCGGTAATTTCGTCACCTCTCTCAAAAAATGATAAAATAACAATCCCCAGTTAATACTATTAGTATTTGACATAAATATACAAAAAGAAAATTTAATGATTGGTGACACCACAATTAAATTTTGGTGATTTTTCACAGAGGTTGTTTGCTTTTTAGTTGGCCAATTCAATTCAACGATTCTTCTGACTTTGAAAAGCCAATCAGTTGTTTTTGTGAGATGAATGTTGAATCTAAGAATCACAACATTCAATTGGTTTCAAGAGAAGGAGTTTCATTTGGAGAGACGTTTAGATTTTGAAGCAAACTACAAACGTTTAATCCACAAAGTATCTGCCGGGAAAGTCGGAACGGACGTGAGGTGTTTGCAAATATTTATCAATGCAATTTAAAGGCAATCTGTCCCCTTTGCCGAATGAAAATAAAAACGATAAAGATCTCTATTGTATATTCCAGAAGTTAGTGTTAATTCGCTTTATCCAATGAAATCAGGGTCATAGAGACTCAGTGATACATGAATTTAGCTGCAGCGTAAATAATGTAAATAAAGCAGTAACCAAGGTCAGAATAATAGGGGACAGAATTTTGGTATTTTAACAAATTCATTGCATAGCAAACACCTAACTTACAGTTACCTGTACGAAAATACAAGGCCATGTAATAGCCATGTACAAGCTTTGTAGTTATGGCCTTGTAACCTTGTTATAGCCTGGAACAGCCTTGCTGTAACCTTGTAAATGGCTTGAAAAATGCTAATTAGCCTTGTAGAAGCCTTGTGGAAACCTTGTGTTAGACTGGTTGCAGCTTGGAATCTTACTGATAGCCTTGTAATTTTCTTCCAAGGTTAGTACAAGGTCATAACAAGGTCACAATCCCCTCTACAAGGCTAAAACTTGGCCTGTACATAGCCAAGTTTAGCCTTGTATTTTTGTACAGGTAAGCACAAAATTACTCATACCCATAAGCTCATCAGGGTGCGACAAAAGACTGAAAGGAGCACACTGCAAGAGACAGTTCAAGGAATACGTCATCTTGGATAACTGGTCCGCACAAATCTGGCATAGGTATGAATAACTTCGGGCTTAACTGTAGATAGATATGAAAATTCATTGTTGTCAAACTTTTACCACGGGTTCCTACCTCGAAGAACCGTTTCTGGACACTTGGAAAGAAACCTCTCAATTTTCACAATGCGAACAGTGAAGAAATCAAGATTTCTTGTCAGGCATGTGCAGCACAGACTGCATTTAGCATTGTTTCGGAACAAATTGCAAGGTATCACAAGATGATAACATTCTTTATTACAAGCATCGCTAACTATTGATAAACAACTGTAAAATCATAAATAGAATTACAAGTAATGTTACAGCATTTTGACAAGGTAACAAGAATTTTCATGATACCGGGTGCGCCAAAATAAACTATGCACGTTTGGCAGGCCACAATAAATCGTACACTGGACCAATTTTGAAGATTTACGACTTAATCTTTAGTAGAAAGCCTGAATTAGATTCTAGGACCTGTTGCAAATTTTCTGTTCTCAGATTTTAAAGCTAGAAGCGAGTTTCTTAAAATTTTCGTTTTCAAAAACAATGAACACGATCA
This sequence comes from Aurelia aurita complex sp. Pacific, assembly GCA_004194395.1. Classification (NCBI taxonomy): domain Eukaryota; kingdom Metazoa; phylum Cnidaria; class Scyphozoa; order Semaeostomeae; family Ulmaridae; genus Aurelia; species Aurelia aurita complex sp. Pacific. The sequence goes on from REGL01000148.1 coordinate 90,704, forward strand.
AAAAACGTCGATCAAACTTTAATAAAAGATTCAGCATGAATGAACAAAGAGAAACCGTTGTCAGGGTGATTTCGGGGTTTAGTACGAACTCTCGTACATCAGATTACAATTGGTCGATTTCTAAATCGCAATTTGTCCATTCATGTCATTCATGTCCATTCTTTAGAAAACTTGATCGATGTTTTTTTATCGTTTTCAGTTTTTTAGAAAACTAAAATTTTAGGAAACTCGCTTCCAGCTCTAAAAACCGTAAATGAAAAAAATTGCAAAAATTCCAGTATCTAATTCAGGCTTTTTGCTGACGATTAAGTCATAAATCTTCAAAATCGGTCCAGTGTACGATTTATTGTGGCCTGCCAAACGTGAATAGTTTATTTTGGCGCACCCGGTATTCTGACAAATTTCATATGTATGTCTATCATTTATATAAGCATTCTAGTTTCAAGCTTACAAACAGCAATGTGAAGATATCAATATTGGGTATCAAAAATTGGATAAAATGTGTACCTTGTAATCAGATGAATTAAAAAGTGTCGTATTTAAACAATACCAGATGCGCCAAAAATTTGAGGCATTTGAAACTCCTAGCACCTAGAATACTGGATCGATTCGAATGAAAATCTCAAAAAATTAAGTTGAAACCTAAACAAGATGATGAAAATAAAAATTTATAAATTGGCTGCATAGCATTTCCTGTAACACCTTCCAGTAACGACCCCGCTAAAGCGATGCGCCACCAAGGTAAAAAGGATGGTCCGCGAAGAAATTTTTTTCCCCGCTCAGTTTCAGTTTAAGCATTTTCCCGCCTTGCTTCTGTTGCCCCCCCCCCGCCGTTCCCCCGTCGAACATTATACAACTTCCATCACAGATGATAGCCGAAATGTGGCCTTTCCCCTTCATGATATCATAGCCCCCCGTCGAACATGTATAATATAATTTCCCCGCTGTACTTTTAATGTCCGGCGGGGTCGTTACAGGGGGGTGTCCCGTACGACTTTTCAAACAGTGGATTCATGTTCTGTCTCCTCCGGTATATACATTTTCGATTGTGACGAACTCAATTTTAATTTAATGTTTGTTCTCAGATTTTTACGATTTTAACAGGGCCCTTATTGATAACAGTACTTTTGTTGCTGAAAAGGTAACCCCTGTATAAACAATTGTATCATTATTATATCGCCTTCTGCAGCAGAAGACGTAGAATTTTTGAATCAAATTTTCTTGGCAGTATTCGTGAAGTTAAGTTGAACATAACTTTTTGGAGAACCGGCTTTCTGAGAACTGGCTTCCGTGCGGAAGGCACAATCAGCTTTTGAATAAAAAACGAAATTTGGAACGAAAGTAAGGCGTATAAACACACCATGCAGTATTTTGACTTAGATGATTTTTATGAGAATCTATGGAGTGAGTAAAAACCATTCCCCATTTGAAAGGCTACCCTGCTCCCTGGATATCAAGACAATAATATTGGCAAATATATCATTTAATGGCAATGTGTTCATGTAAATACAGCTGCGTATACATTCTGTCAAAATATGCTGACACGATGCTGGCGAAGAGCCTCGAAGACCGCGCTGTGATTGGCAGAATTTAACTGTTCACATGCAAACTAAATTTTTGCTTCGAAAGCGCAACCGCATGTAAGTCATCAATCTGCTTAGATCACTCCTTACCAGGTAGTGAGCTCCTTTATCAAAGTGATCACATGAAATATCACGTGAAGTTGGCATGCATCCCCCCCCCCGCAAAGCCGCTGTACTTACATGGACACATTACCCTTTGTGGTGGAAATTATCAAATCTGTTCCAAAATCTAGCTTAGTGAAATCAGTCACTCCGTTCTGAAAATATGAGGGATTTTCTCGAGAAAACTCCTTCAAGTAAAATTCAAAACAGGCCTAAAATCAGGAGCAAATTTCCCAAATATTTCTGCCTTACAGCAATGACTTCTACTCATTTGAGCACGTCTTATCCTCTTTGAAGGATGAAATGACCCGGGCATAAAGCATAGAAATAAAGGGAATAATGATGCTATGTTCCCAGGGATGACATTTTCATCCTTCCAAAGGAATACTGCGTGCTGAAGCACGTAAAAGTCATTGCTGTAAGACAGAAGATTTTGTCCTGATTTTAGGTCTGCTTTGAAGGTTTCTTGAAGGAGCTTTCTTCAGAAAATCCCCTGTAATTTCAGAACAGAACAGCCGATTTCAATCAGGTAGGTTTTAAAAAGCATAGGTTCCAAATCTTTAACTTAGCGTAAAAAGGTGGGTGTAAAATTCAATGATCTATTTCTTCTGATTGAATGGCTTGAAAGAAACTTTAGATAATTATCTATAATTCTACCGTTGGACTGTCCAGAAATTTTGAATATTTTTCAAAATTATAGCGTATTTTATATTTCAGCTCATTTTAGGATGTGACGTCATCAAATTTCTAAATCATAAACCAGATGAGTGACAGACTTTTGCTTGATACCATATTGTAGGCATCCATAAACTATAGTTCTCTTCGAAATTACTTCATGTTGCGTCAAACGGTTTAGAAATTACGATGGCTTTAAGTTTTTTTGAAAATTTTTCTTGAATTCTTGAAAAGGAAGAAAAACACTCTAATTCTGAAAATATTAAAGATTTCAGAAAAGTCCAACGGTAGAATTATAGAGAAATAGCTAAAGTTTCTTTGAAGTCATTCAGTTCAAAGAAATTGGTCACTCAATTTTACACCGGCCTTTTAAATGGATTTGAACATTTCCACCATTAAATAACATATTTGCTAATATTATTGCCTTATTATCCACGGAGCAGTAGTCTTTCAAACGGGGAAAGTTTTCTTTACTCACCCGGTAGCTATCAATCAAACAGGTTGCGTAATGCTTCCTATAATGGGGTATCGGATTTACAAGATACAAATGACTGAAAGCAATTTGCTACAAAGAATCTTATTAAAAATAAATGGTTAAAAATCTAAGCTTTACTTTTATTCTCTTCAATCTCTTTCAATAAACTATCAGCTTCGTACTTGTCCTTTACTCTTATCAAATAAGTTACAGGCTTAGAATTGTCCCCATCTTTGTCTTTAAGAAACACGGGTGGATTAGGTACAGAAACGATCGAGACATTGTTCTTACCAACTCTGTTTGCGGGTAGTTTATCGTGTAAAGAGATGTTTAAAAGGATCTTTCCACCAGCTGTCTCCATCCTGATCAGTAACTGTGTTTTGCTGCTCAGTGATTTCAAGTAGAGCATCCCAATGCCGAGCTCTTTCCATTCCTGGTCATTCTTGAAGAATAATTTGCACCTTGATGTATAAAACGCATCTTCCTCTACGATTCTACAAAATAAAGATTATACTTTCCATTAGGTAATTGACAGATTATTGTCTTGATGGGTATAAATTTAGCCTTGTGCTTGTATAACTTTGTTATTTTGAATTTTGGTGCTCTGAAATTTTTATTATAGAACAATTTGCACCTTAATGCATAAAACGCATCTTCCTCTACGATTCTACAAAAAAATATTTTCCATTAAGTAGTTGGTAGATTATTGTCTGTATGGGTAAAATTTAGCCTTGTGCTTTATATTTTTGTTATTTTGAATTTTGGTGTTCTGAATTTTTTATTCTAGAACAATTTGCACCTTAATGCATAAAACGCATCTTCCTCTACGATTCTACAAAATAAATATATTTTCCATTAAGTAGTTGGTAGATTATTGTCTGTATGGGTAAAATTTAGCCTTGTGCTTTAAATTTTTGTTATTTTGAATTTTGGTGTTCTGAATTTTNGTATAACTTTGTTATTTTGAATTTTGGTGCTCTGAAATTTTTATTATAGAACAATTTGCACCTTAATGCATAAAACGCATCTTCCTCTACGATTCTACAAAAAAATATTTTCCATTAAGTAGTTGGTAGATTATTGTCTGTATGGGTAAAATTTAGCCTTGTGCTTTATATTTTTGTTATTTTGAATTTTGGTGTTCTGAATTTTTTATTCTAGAACAATTTGCACCTTAATGCATAAAACGCATCTTCCTCTACGATTCTACAAAATAAAGATGATATTTTCCATTAAGTAGTTGGTAGATTATTATTTTCATGGGTATAAATTTAGCCTCGTGCTTGTGTAACTTTGGTATTCTGATGATGAAGCACAGCATTGCTTGGAAACATCGAAAATAATCAACGTGGCCTGGTCTTTCATTACAGTAAAAACATATGGAGTGCCAAAGCTAAAAAAATAATTCATTATGTAAAATTTATATTATCATTTTGTTATTTCTATTATCATTTTGTAAAGTTCTATTATCATTCTGTAAATCAATATTATCATTTTGTTATTTCTATTATCATTCTGTAAAATCTCATTATTGTTTTGTTATTTCTATTATCATTCTGTAAAATATCATTATCATTTTGTTATTTCTATTATCATTTTGTAAACTCTTATAATCATTTAGTTATCTTTATTAGCATCATTATCATTTTGTTATTTCTATTATCATTTTGTTATTTCTATTATCATTTTGTAAAATCTCATTATTGTCTTGTAAAGTTCCTTATTTTTATTACCATTTTGTAAAATTCGATTGTCATTCTGTAAACTCTTATTATCATTCTGTGCGTTCCAATCTCATTCCGTAAATTATCACATTGTCATTCTGTTCAGCATTGCTCATTATCATTGTGTGAAGCTCACAGATCATGGTGAAACCATAGCAACGTATGTACTTGTGAAAAATATATGATGAAACCATGGTGACGAAGACGCCGGGGACAATGCACAACAACTACAACAACAAGTACCTGCAGGCCTGAGCGAGTCGGCCTAAATAAAGCATTGAGTCATGCGCCTGGAGAGAGAACGAAGATCATCACGAAGTTAAGTTTTATCATACTATTTGGGAGCATTTCTCGTTATGTTGTTAACTGTGTACCATCAGCGAATTTAGGAGATTCAGTTCAATATTTTTTGCAGGAAGTTCCAAGTTTCATTCGTATCCTCCTGCCTCCAGAACAAGATTCACGTTTATTCAGAATCACATTCGGGTTCACAATCGGGATTCAACAAATTTAGCAATTGCTCCCATTACCAAAGACCCTGGCCTTTTAGTGGTACTTGGTACTGGTGTGGTACCTGGTACTTCCCCTGTGGTACTGTGGTACATTTTAGTTTTCGTTTGAAAGGCTACTGCTCCCTGAACATATAAGCAATTATATTTTTGCCATATCTGATTGAATAGCTAACATGGTCAATTATTTTTAGACTTTTTCCTGGCAGAAATCGGCCACTCCGTTCAGACTTTACAAAGGATTTTCTCCAGAAAGACCTTTTGAGAAACCTTAAAAACGTGCAAAATTCACGAGCAAATTTCCCTAATATTTTTACTTTACAGCAATGACTTGAACTTTAGCACGTGCTATCAATTTGGGAGGATGAACTAGTATGAAGACCTTATTCACGGATTCCATTCTCCCAAGATGACAAATACATGAATACATAAAGTGTCATTATTGTTAGGAAGCAAAACAAAGGAACGTTTGCTCGCCGTTTTCACTCGTTTTTGCAGCTTTTCGAAAGGGGCTTCCTACAGAAAATCTCCCATATCCACGGGAAGGAATGGCCGATTAAAGCCGGGTAAATTACTGAGCCCAATTGAATACATCAGCAATAAAGCGAGACAGTTTTCAATGTCATTGCTTTGATATTCACGGAGCAATATTCTTGCAAACGCTGGGCGTTTTCTTTCCTCACCCAGTAGGAAATTGATAATCAAACAACTCACGTTTTTCTTTCAGGTTTTTTAACTTCATCTTCGTTATCTTCAGTGTCTTTTTTCACTTCTTTATCATTATTCGATACAGCTGATGATGTGGAAGGAGTTGACGTTTGAGCAGCACTGAAGAATCCAACACCAGGAGGTTTGAATGATATGTCTGAAAATCGAGAGATCAATCAAATTAGCTGATTAAATAAAATAAAAATATGTCTCATGAATGAGGCAACATCGAAATTAAAGGAGCTGTTGGACGTGCAAAAACTACAAAACCGTGCTGCCCGTATTGTAACTGGCAGCAGCTTTGATACCCCGGGCCAACCACTTATCAAAAGGCTTGGCTGGAAGACCATAGAGGAACTAATTGCTAGTGAGTCTAGTATTATGGTCTTCATATTTCTTCATGAGCTGGCTCCACAATACATGTGTAATCTTTTCACAAAAAACATCCCAGCTAACCTCTATGAATCTTAGAAATACAGCAACTGACCTCAGGTTACCAAAGAAAAACTCCAAAAATGGTCAGAAATGTTTTTCGTTTAGAGGTGCCAAGTCTTGCAATGGCCTCTCAGTTGAGTGTAAGCTGGCATTCTCCCTGAATAGATTTAAACAATGTATATAGGGAAAGCTGATTGTAAATAACGTGTTTGCCTTATGGATTTTCTTTTATTGTAAATATTTGTTTCAGATTTTAAGGTTTTTATTGACAGCTATAAATTGTATTAGGTTAATTTAAGTTATAGTAGTATTTAATTTTTGTAAGTTTTGTAGTGGAGGGCCCCTTGAAAATCAGCATTGCTGAAGGGCTACCCTCCTTAAATATTTGAAATGAAAATGAAATGAAACGTGACGCTGCGCGGGATATTTTGATCGTATTTCTATGGAAAGTACTTGGGCTTAGCAGCGTCTCACCAATGGAGATTTTGAATAGGACTGTAGCATATTTTCATCTGTTTGCATCGAAGTTGCTGTTGACAATGTCGCGAATTGAATTGAAATATATTGTTCATCTATGTCGATTTCATGCATTTGAAAAATTATTTTGTTGATCACAAATTCCTAAAAGTCGCAAAAAGCGATATTGCCGGAACAAATTTGAAGATCTGAGGAGATAATCTACAAGTCGAAGTGGGCAAGAAACCTACCAAAGAACACGGTTGTTGATGCTTGGTGAATCCTAAAGGTGAATAGAACCTTTTTGAAGACTACTGGATTCATTGCTCAATTAATTTCGTCGGAATTACAACAAACAGAGAGGTAATGTAAGCATGTTTTGGTATTTCGGCCTATACGAATGGGATTGTTCCACACAGAATTTGTTACCCGCATTGTGTATCCAACCGCCCTGGATCATATCAGTTTCATACCGGGTGCGCCAAAATAAACTATGCACGTTTGGCAGGCCACAATGAATCGTACACTGGACCGATTTTGAAGATTTATGACTTAATCTTTAGCAGAAAGCCTGAACTGGATTCTAGGACTTCTTGCAAATTTTTCCGTTTCAGTTTTTAGAGCTACAGGCGAGTTTCTTGAAATGTTCGTTTTCGAAAACATTGAAAACGATCAAAAAACGTTGATCAAATCTTCACAGATTCAACATGAATGAACAGAGAGAAAACGTTTCAGGGGGATTTGGGGGTTTAGTACGAACTCTTGTACAACAGATTACAATTGGTCGATTTCTAAATCGCAAATCACCACATTCGTGTCGATTATTAAGAAAACTTGATCGACGTTTGTTGATCGTTTTCAATGTTTTCGAAAACTAAGATTTTAGGAAATTCGCTTGTAGTTCTAGCTCTAAAAATTGAAAATAAAACAATTTGCAACAAATTCCAGTATCTAATTCAGGCTTTCTGCTAACGATTAATTCATAAATCATAAAAATCGGTCGAGTATACGATTTATTGTGGCCTGCCAAACGTGCATAGTTTATTTTGGCGCACCCGGCATATATATTCAGACAGGTGGGACCAATGACTTCTACTGCAGTGCAGATCCATATTTTCCGCCTTGGCCAAAATTGATTTTCAGCTAATCTGAAATTATAACATGCCCGCAAAGGAGCCTGGGTGACGATGGCTCTTTAACACCAGCCAAGATTCTTAATATAGGCAAAGAAATCAATAGGTAGGGAAATAGCTGCAACCATCTGGCAAACTGCCTGATCAAAAAATTCAATCTTGATTAGGTTTACCAACTATAAAAAAAGGATGTGTCATTAGGGGCCATGTTGGGCGTGGTCTCTAACACACGTGATTGATAATCATGATACCCAGGAGTACTCAGGAGAATATTTTCTTGCTACCTTTATAAATATTAAAACAATATCTAAGTTGCTGGATTCACTCAAATCTGCTATTTCTCCACACCCACTTACGGTAAATAGCTTGGGCGAATAGTATTTATATTCCTACCTGCAGTGTTTGATTCCACCTTGTTTCCAAATAAAGGTGTTGAAGACAATACGCTGGTTTTTGGCTCAGTAGAACTTGTAGCCGGGGAGAAGATGTTAGAAACAGCTGTTGTAGCGAGCGAGAAGACTTTGGGAACAGCAGTTGTAGCTGAAGCAGGAGCAAAGACACTTGGGACGGCGGTTGTAGCTGTAGCAGGAGAGAAGACGCTTGAAACAGCAGTTGTAGCGAGAGAGAAGACGTTAGCAACTGATTTTGTCTCTGCTGAGCTAGGCTCATTCTTCGAAGCTTTATCAGTATCTGTAAATGCTACTTTCGGCGCAGTAGCATCTGTTTTCGTTGTCTTTCCGTATGTACTCTCAATTTCTTCCATATGCTTTGTGTAGTCTTTGAAAACAGGCGTCAGATCAATCAACGGGTCGTTGTCAATGTGTTGTTTGATCCATCCTAAAAAGCTAACGTTCAATGATGTGATCTGTTCAGCATATTGTTCTTCGTTTTGTTGTTCTGTATCTGTGATTTCACCTTTGACATCATTGACCTTTGATACTCCATTTGTAGGCTGCACATCAGAATTGACCTTTGATTCGTCACCTTTAACATATGAAGTTTCAATCGTAGAAATTGATACAATATGAAAATATTAAAGGGGCTGGGTCACGTAACCGTAAACAAGTCTGTTATCTCTATAATCTATATTGTTGTCCATGTAAGTACAGCGATTTTGCCATTTTCACGTGATATTTCATGTGATCACTTTACCATGGAACTCAAAAGGTAGCCAGCTCTAATATAATCAGACTGATGACTTACTTGCAGTTGCGCTTCCAAAGCTGAACCCGAAGTCTCACAGCAGGCAGCTTCGTTGTGAATTCAATTTCTATGTGATCAGTTTCGCATGTGATCAGTTAAATTCTACCAATCACAGTGCGCTCTTGGGGCTCTTTGTCAGCATCGTGTCAGCATATTTTGACAAGAGTGTATACGCGGCTGTACTTACATGGACACATTGGCTAGATTTTCAAACAAATACTGAGGATTTTCAATCCTAGGGCAACATGGGGCTCAAATCTTTAAAAAAGTCGGTGTAAAATTCTATTACAGTTTTCTTTGAAATAAATGGCTTGGAAGGAATTTAGGGTTTTTTGCCGTAAATCTGCCGTGGAAATTTATTGATAATTTGATTAGTTTCAAAATGGCGGCATTCATTAAATTTGAGGCTATGACGTCATCAAATTTCCAAATCCTAAACTAGAAAAGCTACAGATTTCTGCTTGCCATCATCTTATAAACCTTAATAAACTATGGTTTCTTGAAGGTTATATCATTTTGCCTCGATTGGTTTAGGATTTACGACTATTTTAATTTTTTCGAAATTTTCGATGAATAATTTCGAAAAAAATTAAATTGCTGCCATTTTGAAAAAAATCAATACATCAAAATATTTCCACGGTAGATTTACAGCAAAGTACCATAAGTTCCCTCAACACCATTCAATTCAAAGAAAAATGTCATAGAATTTTACACCCACCTTTTTAAAGATTTGAAAGATTTGAGCCATATGCTTCCTAGGGCAATAAATGTGGGGATGATATCTCTTCCTTGAAAATGGTACTTTCTTTGGTGTTATGTGCGAAGAGTTCCTTTATGATTTGATCAAGTATTTCAGGCCTTTTCTACCGGGTGAGTGAATTAAAAGGCCCGGTGTTTGAAAAAATTCTGCTCCCTAAATATCAAAGCAACAATATTGAAAACTGTCTTATTTTATTTCCGATATGTCCAATTAGGCTCAGTAATTTACCCGGCTAAAATCGGCCATTTCTTCCCGTCGATATGGGAGATTTTCTGCAGAACACCCCTCTCGAAAACCTGCAAAAACGAATGAAAACGACGAGCAAAATTCCCCTTGTTTTTCTTGTTTAGCAAGAATGACACTTACATGCAATCATGTATTGTCCTCTTGGAAGACTGGAATCCCCCTGAATAGGGTATTCATATTTGGGGGAGTCTTTTTAAGAGGATAACGAGTGCTAAAGAGTGCTGAAGTCATTGATGTGAGGTATATATATTGGGGAAACTTGCCCGGGATCTTAGCACGTTTTTAAGGTTTGTCGAAGGGTTCTTGTAGAAAATCACTGGTGAAATCTGAACGAAATGACTGATTTCAGCCAGGAAAAATTCTAAAAATAATTGACCATGTTAGCTATTCAACTAGATATTGCAAAATATAATTGCTCATATATTCAGGGAGCAGTAAACATCAGGCCTCTTTTTACTCACCCAGTGGCATTTTGCAACCGTTAAAATTTTGTAAAGTTGAATTTACATACCGGATGTTCCAAAAAGTGCTCCTATTTGAAAAATCACTAAATGTCAGCACAAAGTCGATCGTCAAATTCATTTTTTATGAAGTAGATCAAGGACCAAGTTATTCTCCTGGATACAGCTGATCTTATAACTGGTGTAAAGATTAACAAATTTAGTTCTTTTTAGGGCTGCATGGTTTTCATCTTCTATCATCTACCAAATAATGCAAACTTCAACAAGTTGAAGGTTATTGCATATAACAAAAATAAATAATAAGAGAAAAATAAATGAAAGCAATAATGATTAGATATGATATACCCCTCTGAGTAGGAAATTTTTTAGACAAGGAATACCGTTCAACAATGCAACAAGCACCCCTACCTTCGTCTATTTTTCTTATTACGACATACCCTTATTCTTATCACGACATACCCTTTGCTTGACCAAACTTTGGCATGACTTTATCGTCTGATTTGGCTGTAAACTTGAACAATTGATCAGTTCCTGTCATCTTTGCATCTGTTCCAACAGATGGCGGACCAAATGACGGTACTCCAAAAGTCGGTTTGATGGATGCCACCGTTTTATCATTGCCAAAACCAGTTGATGGGAAAGAAGTTTTACCAAATGGTGACTGTAAAGAACCGAAGCCACCTAATCCTCCAAATGGATTTGATGATTTTGCCTATGGAAAATATTTTAAATTTATACCGGGTGCGCCAAAATAAACTATGTACGTTTGGCAGGCCACAATAAATCGTACACTGGACCGATTTTGAAGATTGATGACTTAATCTTTCGCAGAAAGCCTGAATTAGATACTGGGATTTTTTTCTAGTTTTAGAGCCAGAAGCGAGTTTCTTAAAATTTTAGTTTTTGAAAACTCTGAAACCGATAAAAAAACATCGATCAAGTTTTCTAAAGAATCAACATAAATGGTCAAAGAGAGAACTTGTTCGTGGTGATTTGGGATTTAGAAATCGACCAATTGTAATCTGCTATACGAGAGGTCGTACTAAACCCCCAAATCCCCTTGAAAACGTTTTCTCTTTGTTCGTTCATGTCGAATCTTTTAAAATTTGATCGACGTTTTTTTGATCGTTTTCAATGTTTTCGAAAAGGAACATTTTAAGAAACTCGCTTCTAGCTCTAAAAATGAAAACAAAAAAATTTGCAAAATAGCCTAGAATCTAATTCAGGCTTTTTGCTAAAGATTAAGTCATGAATCTTCAAAATCGGTTCAGTGTACTATTAATTGTGGCCTGCCAAACGTGCATAGTCTATTTTGGCGCACCCAGTAAATTTGAAACAGTATGCGCCATAGCTTTCTAAATCTGATGCGTTTTTTTTTGGGATACCTGGTATAATAAATGAAAAAAAAAATGAAAAAATCTGCACAGTTTATTAGAAGATCATAGTCCAGTTGATCAAAAACTTCAAAAACTTCAAAAACTTCAAAAACTTCAAAAACTTCAAAAACTTCGGTTCTCATTAATTTTTGAAATCCCCGTTGCTATTCGCGGTCTTTCTCTTTGAGTTTTCTCTCCACAACCCATCAATCTTGTCAGGCTCTTTTGTAATCTCCTTTGCATGAAGATATGCGTAATAGACCATTCCCATGATTACGTCATCGCCAGTGCGGCGCGCAATGCATGCTGGTACTTGTAGTTAAACACCTGGCCGAGTTAGTGTGTTTTGTATAGGAAGTGTATGAAAAGTCGCGTATTGCATTGGAAATATCGAAGAAAAATTCGAAAAATCAACTATATTTACGGAAGAACATGTCCCCAGATGTTTCAGAAACTCAAGTCCTAGATTCAGTTTGACTACAGCGCAGACGAAGGAATTTTTAGGGGGAAGATTTGACGAAAGTGCAGTGAGGCCTAATGAAAACAATGCGAGCGAAAAAGGAGGCAAGGAGGTGATTGTTTTCGGATTATTCACATGCCGTTTACTGAATCCATTTTTTCTAAAAATTGGAGTCCTGAACTTTAATTCTATATCTAATAACAGTCGGAAAAAATTCTGAAAAACAGAGACTGACGCAAACGTGGAAACACTGGACAGCGAGAAAGAATTTCGGAGATCACGGGTTTGAAACAGCACACTTCAAGCGTATAAATGATGCCAGAGTTAAAAAACAGCATTTTGTCTTTCTCAAAACTATAGAAAATTGAGAATTATAGTAAATTTTCGGATTTTACTCCTTGCAGTAAGAAATATACTCAATTTTAGGTGCTTAATGTAACCATTGCCGAAATGCAGCGATTTCATTTCAGTGATTTTCATCGCGCTCAGTCGTTCAGTACGTAAAGGGGGAAAGTTCTCCCTTCATACGATTGCCGTCGGGAGCCAAAAAATTAATAACGTCAAACTCCCAATGGCTCCGTCTCTGCACAAGAAAATAAACTCAAATTTTAGATTTTGGTCTAATTTTAGAGAAAGAGTACAGCCCTTTCTCTCCCTCTTTTCTGGCCTCCTCAAATCACTGGCAATGTTTACGTTAGGCCGCATTACATTTTCATTGACTTTCCTTGCGAATATTTCCTTCATCTCCGCTTCATCTGCACTTTAGTAGCACTTAAACCCCTGATTAGAGTTTCTAAAACATCTAGGGACATGCTGTTCGGAGAGTTTGGGTGATTTCTCAAATTATTCTTCGATATTTCCAACGCAAAACACAACTTACCACATGCTCGCAATGTTTTCATCAGGTCACACTGCACTTTCGTCGACACTTCCCCTTAAAAATTCCTTCGTCTGCGCTCTAGTCAAACGAAATCCAGGACTTGAGTTTCTTAAACATCTAGGGACATATTCTACAGTAAATTTAGTTGATTTTTCGAATTTTTCTTCGACATTTCCAACGCAATACACAACTTCTCATACACTTCCTATACAAAACACACTAACTCGGCCAGGTTTTTAACTACAAGTACCAGCATGCATTGCGCGCCGCAATGGCGATGACGTAATCATGGGAATGGTCTGTAGGGTCTCTTTGTGTTTTCTTTCCACAACATATCAATCTTTTCAGCCTCTTTCGTAGTCTCCTTTGCATGAAGATATACTTAACAGGGTCGAATACGGGGCCCAGATGCCACAGTATTCGATAAATATAGATGCTATTAGCAAAGCATTTGTGACACAATAAATTAGTGACATCAGGAACCACATAACATATAAGATAGGTCACTGTGATGATAGTCGCCATTTTGAGAATCTTCCTGTTCTCCGTTCTGCTCCTATTCTGAAAACTGTGAGATGAGCTGTTCAGATTCTTTTCCTTCTCAGTAACTTTATAAATATGAAAACATAGGAAACAACCATAAACGTTGCTGAGACAAGAGACACAGCTGGGTCTACATATTCATGGAAAATAGACCTGAATTGGATAAATTCCAAAGCTAAACATGAAGCTCCAATAATGATCCAAAACAGTGTTGATGAAATTAGAATACGTCGAGCTCTCCTCCTTTTCAAGATGAATGCATATTGTAGCAGATACTGAACTGCAATCAGTCGATCAAATGTCATGATCACCATGATAAACGTAATATTCAAGTAAATGCTGTGGATCATACGAAGTAAAATTTGCGTGACTGTGTCACGTGTCGTGTAGCCATGACATGTAAAAGAATAGCGAATTATCAAAACACAAGAATAGGCTAATTCCAAGGAGCCCAAAAACTTAAGAATCAAATTTTGCTTCGTGTGTATATTTGTATCAGTGAAGAGGAAATGCAAGCCAAGAGTATTCAATATTGTAGCAGAAATCAATAGTGCAGAATAGGAAAAAACAATTTTATCGCACCCCATCACTTAACATGAATTCAGAGCGAGTTCTTAATTCATTTTTAACAGTCTTTTGGAAAATACCACTCCTTATTGTTGTAGAAACAAATAGACTGTCAGTAATAATTTAGGATGTATCCAATCAGCAACAATTTCTTCAAGATATCTCTCATACCATCACTCATATCCACATTTATATTTCTTTTGCATATAATCTGGCTATGACTACCAACGAATTTCCTAACAGCATTGCACTATCACCACACACTAAAAATCACTCACTCAGCTTTCAACAGCAAATTTAAAACTCTGACGCGAAGGGAGTTTCGTCCAGATTGGAACAGCGAAACTCCGTGCTTTGAAATGTCTTTGTTTTTGAAAACGTCTTTGTTCGAACTCAAATTGATCTCAAGCAATCCAATCTTGCTGAACAAGACTTCTTCCTCCCTTGTTCCTTCTTTCTTTGACTAAAGCATGAAAATACATCAAGCAAATGCGCTGTCGTTTATCTTAAGCAACTTATAGAACGAGACTTCTTTCTTCCTGAGAAAATTGGTCTTTTTTCCCTTATTTTCCATGAACTAAAACATGACAGCATCACGAAAAGCAATTCAATCACTAAAAGCTCTCATTCATCCCAAGCAATGTTGGACACGACTTCTTCCTTTCTTCTTCCACCAAAAACATAAAGCTGCATCGGAAAATCCACTTCAGTCACAGCTTGATGTATCTCAAGCAATCTAAGTAAAGAAGAGTTCTTTCTCGTTGCATTTTGCAGTTAAATTTTCACAAAAATATTCTGTACAGAACCTCTGCTAGTGAGACTGAATAGCAATACACGATGTCCTCATCGCGATCCTAATTGATAGCGTCTGTTGGGCACCTCACTGTTTCAGAACGATCTCTTGGTGAAAACTAATAACGACTTCAATAGCCCTTCGGATAATCATAAATGGGTAATTTGTCAAGCTCTACATCATCCCTTGACATTGCTCAAGGAATACGGCAACAGATCCAACACAAACAGGTTTCTGATTAGATGAACAATTCCAACATATTCAAGGAAATTCGTAGCTATCAAAAATTGTGTGGATAACACTGAAACTCAATTGATTCAATCCATAGACCTTGTTCACAGTTGATATCAATTTGAGGCGAATAATGCAAATCCCAGCATAGCAAGAAATCTACAACATATCCATTCTGATGCAAGACGTACAAACCTATTTCATGCGTTGCTCAGAGTAATGCACGCTTTTGGGGTTTAGCTCCAAATTTATGCTATATTTCAACGATCAATGCGAATCCATCACAAGTATTTGACACAAGACTCTAGATAGGTTTCATGAAAAAACGTATGGAGAGAAGGAATTGAAATGATAGTTGCATGGGGAAGTGCAACAACAGCATAGAACGTTAAATCTAGTTATTGACTAATCAAACAACTTTCAATTTTTGCCACATTTGTATACTATTTTTGTCACTGTGTTAAAAATGTGTTAAAAAGATCATTTTATTGTGAAGAGCATAAAGCTATCTTTATTGATCAAATCATGAGTGGTAGCAACCTATGACCATAACACTTTCCAAATAGCAACCCAAGTGTGTCCTACCGCTGGTAGAGATACCCGACATTGATAATCATATATCGTTGTCTTGTTTACATCTAAAATTTGGAAAAGTCAAGTAATATTATAAGTCGAAAAGATACTCTTTTCTTTAACAAGACACGTGTCGATAACAGCATATATTGTTGAAATGCGTATCCTGGACAAATATTCGTCATATCATCATCATGATACTGATGAAGATTTTAAATCGAAACGCTTAAGCGATATTAACAGTTTTTGTTTTTACATCACCATTATCATATTCATCATTATTATTGTATTATTATTAGACACGTACCGTTTCATTATGTAACAAAAGCCTAGAGAAGCTCAAGTCCAAGTTGGTGTCCCCCAAGGAACTGTCCTCGGCCCGCTACTCTTACTTTTATACATAAACGACATTGGAGTAGGTCTGACATCAAGAATGTGTCATTTTGCAGACGATAGCCTTCGTTTTGGGATTGTAAAAAGCACCACTGATGCACTTCAATTACAAATTAATCTTGATAAGTGAATGAGTGGGTAGACAGATGGCAAATGCTGTTCAATCCTGGTAAATAAAGTGTTCTCAGCATCCATCGTAAAAAGTTCCCGGTAATCCATGATTGTATGATTAAAGGACAAGTACTGGAACATGTTTAAAAACATCAATACCTTGGAGTAACATAACTAACGATCTAAATTGGAAGTGCTATGTTGAAAGCATTGTTGGAAAGGCTAATAGAACATTGGGGTTTATAAAGAGAAATCTTAACCATTGCCCACAGGACACCCCCCAGTAACGATCCCGCCAGACATAAAAAATGCAGCAGGGAAACTGTGGATACCTTTTATATTTTTAAACAATGAACGGTGATTTGTACAGGAAATGTATCTTAGTTCATTGTTGATAAGTTTCACTATGTTTTACGATATGATATGGTTGCGAAGAGTATCGCTATTATCATAAAAAATTCATTGTTGTAAAATTTGAAAAACTAACTATTCAAGGCTTTGCAAGGTGTTCTAGCTTTGAAGTATATTAAGCAATATTCCCCAGTTGAAGACATTTCACTGCTGATGTGTCAGTTTGGGCTGTTTTGTAAACATCTCTTCTGATGACAGCCAACGAAAGAAATCTTTTGCTACATGATAACTATCACCGCAACCAGCACCAGGTGGTACAGGTAGTAAGTGTATCCAACAAACATTCGATGAAAGCCTCCATTGTAATCGATGAAAAAGATTTTAACAGGTGATTCCGAAAATATCATTTTGTGGTTTAAAATTGGAAGGATTGTATTATGGTTTCAAAGAAACAAGCAAAACATCAGATTTTTTTTACCTATGAGCGGCATAAAGTGGTTGAAGCCTTCTTTTATGGAAGGGCGTAACGGAATAACCAGACTCAGGACCAGTAGGACTGGATCCTAACGGACCAGACTCCTGGGGAATGCCCATTCCTTCCTTCGTGAGTTGGGCAGAGGTTTCATTCCAAAAGGAGACAAGACAAATAAATCATCACTGAAAAGAAATCATAACCTCTGAATCATCATTACATTATCTCACAAGCAGCTGACAAAATTCCAGTTGAAAGGAACGAAGATTCACTGTCTAAGATTGCTAGGCCCTGCATCTCACTTTCTCCATAGAACAAGATTCATATCCTGAACGAAAATCAGATAACCAAAACCAATTTACTGATGGCACTGTAATAGCTTTCTTTTGGGACAGTATGCTTTCACACTTCAGAGAACTTTCTAGGAAAATGGGGAAAAGGTTCTAATGTGGATTAAAAGCAAGTATCTAGCCCGCTAAGAGTGTACCCTATCTTTCATCTGGAAGCAAAATAATTTCCCAATGAAAATCCAGGTATAAAATGTCAGGCAAAAATGAAGCTAGCACAGAGTCCTAATCGATAAATTAGTTTTGATTTCATTCGATTTTGATATTTGTATTGTTGTTGTTTTTCTAATATGAATGTTTTTCTGAATTTTAGTCTTGTTTTGAATGTGAAAATGTGAAGTGAATTACCAATTACAGGGTCTATCTAGACAAGGCAAGGAAGCTTTCCATTCCTTTTAGGCTCTTTCATCTTGAACGAGTTTATCTGCTGAATTTTTTTCTTTACCAGGAAGGCATGCCTTCTTTTCAGCTATGATTATATGGTTCTTGCATCCTTTTGGCGCAAAATGTCTGCGACATGCCGTTGCAACCTTGCAAAGGAAATGAATGGGTATTCCCCTGGGGTCCGATCCGTTCACGTCTGGTCCTACTGGTCTTGGGTCTGGCTATTCCCTTGTACCTTACAGAAGCTCAAGTTCTGCATACACCAACCAAGGAATGAGAAATTACACAGATTATGCAGATGGGAAAATTACGTTTTAAGAGTATGATATAGTATGGAACCACTTTTCAGAAGACAATCTAAATGATGACGTTTAACAGAAAGGATTCGTGTAAAAGAAAAAGAAAACATTGTTGAGCATAAAATATCCCATGACAATCTACGGACCGTAGCGTTCTAACACAGCAGTTGTTGGAAGGCGTAACACAAACTGTAGCAAATAAGAAGAGATATTTCGAAGCTGATTAATATGAAACAATATGATAAGATCAGAAGATTATCATAGTATTTGAACAAGAAGTCATTCGAGGGTGTTACCCAAGATGCCTTGTAAAGAAGATTGGACATTGAAGAACTACCAAAATGATTCAATATGAAAATATCATTACAGAAATTACTGCACCTATAGATAACAGCTTTTTGAGCACTGAATA
Organism: Aurelia aurita complex sp. Pacific; assembly: GCA_004194395.1. Lineage (NCBI taxonomy): Eukaryota > Metazoa > Cnidaria > Scyphozoa > Semaeostomeae > Ulmaridae > Aurelia > Aurelia aurita complex sp. Pacific. The sequence goes on from REGL01000148.1 coordinate 109,366, forward strand.
AGCTCGACAGTGTTTTCGATAGAAATTTTTGATAAGTATAGAAAGCCTTGAAAAATGAAATGATAACATAAAGTCATTACAGAACTTGCCACAAATGTAGATAACAGCATTTAACACAGAGATGGTTTGACAATGTTGTAAATATTCGTTTTCGATCGATATAAAAAAATTTGAAGGTTAACTACAATGAAATAATACAAGGACATGATATCATTACAGAAATTAGCACACACACATGGATAACAGCTTTGACCACCAAAGTGGTTAGACAATGTTTTGACAGTCGCTGAAGATTGAAGTAACAAGAAAGTGCTATTACAATACATGCAACAACTCTGGTTCGCAAAGTTTTGAGAAATTTTCGAAGATGGTTGAAACGAAATATAATTTTGAACATTCCTAACAGTTTTAAGATTGACATCTTCCCATCATTGACAAATAACAGTAAATGATACATAATTCCAACATTGAGAAATAACAGCAATTGCCAGATACATGAATCATTTTGTCTGAAGATATGTTAAAATGAAATGAACTGAACTGAAGCCAAAATGAAGGAATGATATAATTACTACTGCAAGTGTGAAAATGTTACATCCAGCAGTCGCTGCATTATTCTTCACAGAACTTTCTTTGGCAGCAATACTGAACAGTCTTGGGTTATACCTCCTTTTTAAAGACAGAAACCATCAAACAAACCAGAATTTGATTCTAAAATATTTGAGCACATGTGAATTAGTTGGTGCTTGCAGTTTGATGATTTTGAACGTGCTGGAAAACTATATCTTAAAAGTAAATCACTACATCATTCGAATCACAGTTCACACAGTTTACTCTTTATACCTGAGTTACATGTTTATCATGGGGACCATGACATTAGATCGATTGATCGCAACTAAATACCCACTAAGATATGTATATATGCTGACAAGGAAGAAAACTAAGTTGATCCTGCTAGCATGTACAATGTTCTCCATCATTGCTGGAATTTGGTTTTGGTTTGTCGAATACAACAAAGTCTTGTTTATTTTCGAAAAGTACGTATTCCCAATTGCAGCTTCAGTTTCTGCAGTATTCATTATTTTGACCTACATTTACATCTTTGTGAAGATATCAAGAAGAAGAAACGTTGCTAATTCCACACAAAATAGTCAGATAAGGAGGAGAAGTGAGAATCGTCAATTTCTCAAGATGGCAGCAGTTATCACAATATCATATACAATATGCAATCTGCTCCCTGATATTTCCTTTGCATTATGTCCAGGCTGCTTCGATAGCAGCACAACTAAAATATTACACGCACTTTATTACCTAGGCCTCATGTGTGATCCAATTACATATATTTTAATGCAAAAGAGATTACGGAAATCGCTGACAGCAGTTAAATGCTGTGGAAAGAAGCAAAGTGATGATTCACAGGGACAAATTTCAACGATCAATACGAATCCACAAGTGATTGACACAAGACTCTAGATAGGTTCGATGAAATGGCATATGGAGAGAAGAAATTGAAATGTTGTTTGCATGGTGAAGTAACGTTAGATCTAGTTATTGATTAATTAAACAACTTTCAATTTTTGCCACATTATTTTAGTGTCAAGAACATAAAGCTTAATTTATTTAGACCCAAGGAAGGGAAAGAGTAGACCCTTAAGTAGGTTACAATAAAGTTGTGGATACAAGCATACCAATGATATTTAAGTTGTGTTCTTGCTAGTGAAATAGTGATAGTATAAATAGTCGGTATAGAAGTCTAAGGGTCACACATTGATAGCTTTTTTTATATTCTCATAAAATTTGCAATGACAGACAATTTCAACATTACAAAACAACGGCAAAAGAAGCATGGAAATACACAACAACCCTACAACCTACACTTAACATAGAGACAAATATAACAACATCTTATGAAAATATCTGCAGTGATGTCGCCCATTATGCCCATGTTGTCGCAACATGGATAGCTTTTTTTTTTATATAATATATTCCAAATAAAATTTACAATACAGATTACGAACTACATTACTTACAAAATTACTCTACAATACTACTAGGACGATCAACCCCAGGGAGCAAAAGGCTGTGTCTACCCCGAGGCCATTAAATAAAGATAATAAAGGAAAAGAAACTACTTTAACTATGGGAAAAAATCGGGTGGCTTATGAAGGTATGGGTATGTGGCTACAGAAATTCACTCGAATCATTGATAGCTGGTTTGCTGATGAGAAACCCCTCCCCACCCCTTCCATAAGATTTAAGAGCAGCAGCATTATCAAGTTGTGGATGTTGGTGACACTCGATTTATCAGTCCATAATGATAAGCCCTGATATGCTACTATAATGATCTAAGCAGGATTCACCAATATTGTATTAAATTGGAAAACATGCCATATAATACATCTTGTAGAATTTTTGTTTTCCCTTATTCATCGTATTATTCTTTCGTCATGCACTCGCCTTTTCAAAGACTGCTAAACTGACCAGCAACACTGTCATGAAAGACTCTTACAGGTAATTGTAATTAGATGCTAAATAATTGGAATCATTTTCGGTTGAATGAAAGGAAATTAATCGTATCATTAGTTTGTCAGGCACTTGCCTTTTCACAAACTGCTAAACTGACCAGCACTACTTTTGTGAAAGACTCTCACAAGTAATTGAAATTAGATGGTAAATAAATGTAATTGTAATTATAGTTGGTGTAAATTAGCTTTATTCTTTTAAAACTATGTAAATACCAACTGCAAATAAATATATGAATGAATGAATGAATGAATGAATGAATGAATGAGTGAATGAATGAATGAAAGCTATATATAATTGTATTTGAGAGGTCGTTCTCCAAAGTCTTTTAGAAGAAAGATGTATTATGAAATGACGTTGAAATAAGCTATAAAATCTGCCTGACTTTATATTTCTACATAGCATCCGAAGGTAGTTTGAGGACACTGAGGCGAAGCTCGTTACCGGTGGAACTCCGAAATGCAACATTTAAAATACCCTTCAAAAAGCAACTGAAAATTTATTTACTGAACAGGGCCAATCAATAATTCTGAACTATTTTTTAATACTTTGACAATTTCTAATTTTATCGTATGAAAATCAAATGAGAATATTTCTTGGAATCATTTAAATGCAACCATAATCATATAAAATTATCGCTGGATGGGGGGGGGGGGCTTTCTCCTCTATTAGTTGACCTATTGAGAGAGCTCCTCCTTTAAGCAATTCCCTCCATACAATTTATCTCCTTTCTCTGTAGTTGTATATTGTATTAATTTTCCGTATCAATGTATTAATTTTCTGTAATGTTATCTTATTTCCTTGTAGCTTAGTTATCTGTTGGTATAATAAATTATAAATTGTATGTTGTGAATTTAAAATATATGAACTGCACTGAACTGAACTGAACTGAACTGAACTGAACTGAATTGAACTGAACTGAAGCTTATCGAAGCAGCGTCCTGGTCCTTCCTCTCGATGTGACCACACCTCGTGATTCCTTCAGCCTGGAATTACAGAGAGTTGGTGACTCTCCTCACTTTACGTAGCAGATTCGGCAGAGCGAGGACTCGAACTACCAACTTTCAGATTGGTAGTCAAGCATGCTACCACTGAGCCATCCTAGCTACCACTGAGCCTCAAAGGGGCAGTGTGACCAAAATTAAAAACAACACATATAGTCAGCACAGACTCAAAATTCCTGTTTAATTAGTTAAAGATAAAGGGCGCTTTGATTCCCAGCACCGCCTTGGTATTTGAGCGAAAGACCACACTTAGCCATGCACTAGTCGGTCTTTATCAGGGTCGTAGGAAGTATCCTAAACTTGCTCCGGCACTTCTTTTCAAGGACATTGTTTTATCAAGCTAAAGGTCCTAAGGGGACACTTCCCGAAACAAAAAGGACAGTTTTTCCTTATCATTCCATATCATTGCAAACCCTTGGGGGACACGTGCTCCTAGTGCCCCTAAAGTCTGATCTAAATCCACCTTTCATGAAGGATATTTTTATGGAGCGAGGTATTAGCTGCAATCCAAAGCATGGCAATGACGCCCAAATTCCAAAGGTACGAACCACGTCCTTTGGAGTTGAGACCATAGCCTACCTTGGAAATAAACTTTGGCAGTTTTTACCGCACGAAATAAAACGATCAAGCACCCTTCTTATTTTCAAAAAACGAATCAGATGTTGGAATGGTGATAAATGCAACTGTAGGCTCTGCAAAACATATATTCCAAGAGTTGGGTTTCTAACATGATAAACGTTTCATTAGCCTTCTCACGGGGGTGGGGCGATGCGCTGCTTCTCATTGGGATGGGGGATGTGCTGTGCGGGATGTGAGGTCCCCTTCACGATGCAGGCACTGGGCTGCGGTTGAACTGGGGAATTGTGCCCCAGCGGCGACCGCAGCTTAGGATATGCGTGTGGGGGTTCCCTCGCGCGGTGTGTCCGCCGTCTCTCTGGGAGGTGGGCGTCGCTCCGTACCTCGTGAAAAGGCATGATTTTTATCTTCTAAATAATCCACTAAATGTTTTTATTGATTAGCTTTAGAAATTAATTTGTAAATTTTGTAAATTTTGTAAAGTAGGCCTAAATTAGCTGTAATTTTGCTATTCTTTTTATCTTATTTAGCCTACGTTAAATAAATTAATGATGATGATGATGATGATACGGTTCCTACGTCTCTGGTATACATCTAAGCAGAAGGGAAAATGGAGTACTTAAAAGCATACGCAAAATGTGTGATTTTTGATCTGATATACAGTGTTGCTATCCTCTAAAGATTTTAAACAACATAATTCTGCAAAATTTTCCATGGAACTGTGACCCAGCCCTTTCCCTGATGCCACCAGGTGTTAGCAAGAGAAGATCAACATCACTTTCAAGCAGATGTTCGGCCAGGAATTCACAGCTTTCTTCACATCCGACTGTTTTCAGTTTTGAGGCCTTTAATGAGGTCATTTTCTTTTTCATTTACATTATATTATGCTTGCTTCCTAGCTTGCATTACTTTGCGCAAAACCAGATGCGATAAATTGCGCTAATTTTTAACTAATTTCTAAATGCAAACCACTTCCAAATCAACGCAAAAATGTGAGTGCCAGATAGCATCACACGAAGCCCAGATTGATTGACTGATTGATTGATTGACTGATCACGGCCAGGGCATTATTGCTTACTCTTAGCTCTAAGCAAGAAATCATGCTAGCAGCTTGCAGAATGCAACTATTAATATATCATTGATTGTCGATCGTGTCTATCCACAGCAACACTGCCTATATGACATTGCAGTGTCGGGGCCCCTGTACTATTTCAAATGGTTACACTACATTGACTAGCAGTTCTAAAGTTCTATCTACAGTAGATGGCATGACACATGGCATGAAGTCAATCAGATTCTAAGCATGGATGTCCTTGACTATTGAAGGACATATCGACAAACAACTACATATCCCCATACCATTGCATATACATTATAATAGAAAATTAACACTGAATGAAATTACCGCAAATTTAAACCATTCCCGTTAATCTAGGACGTGAATATCTTTCCTGGGCCCGAATAGCCAATGTTTCATCCCTGGGCTCGGTCTCAACACCGATGCTTATATGCAAGATTTCATCGTATCATTATTCATTCAAGTATTTTTATGATAAGTCTATACACAAGCCATCATTATGTATCATCTAAATTCGGTGAAATTTCAACTGGGAGGTCCAATGAGAAACAAACTCTCAGTCCGTGGATCGGTCTCTGCAGCCGATTTGCTAATCCACCGAAAGACGTTTTGGCTATTCTGAAAAGAATCAGAATCGAACACAATTTTACTACACTTCACAGAATTTTCGAATGTGCACAATAGCGATAGAAGCTCTAACGCCACTTGATCGAACGTCGCGCATAAAAATAACGCTCGATCCAGGCTCTTTTGCAGAATAGCTAAAAGGTCTATTCGTCAACCACTATGTCAGTTGATGTATTGGTAAATCGGTTGGTGAATGAGTGGGTAATCGATCGGTCAGTTGGTCGGTCCGTCGACAGACGGAGTTTGTTTTCATGTTGCAATTGTTCTAATTTGCACCAAAGGCTTTAATCTTTGGCAGTTGTTGATTGAGTTTAGCCAATAAGTGGCTTAGGTGTTATTGGCGTGTGATTTTCAATTTTCTTTTGTTCGTCTGCTGATAAAAGTGGCCAGTTTTATTGTTAAATTGTTCTTCGCACGAACCAAACTGATGAGAGTGCGACGAAATGCGTATTTAGTGATTTCACGTTGATCTATACAGCAGTTACTAGCGAGTTACTAACTTATTTCTTTCCTTTCAGGTTTTAAGATTAATTCAGTTTTCTCTCAAAGGATTTAACAGTTTTCTCTTGTTACTTTATTTTGGTTGTTTTTTCTTTACAGGAGTTAACAGTCTTCTTTCAACCAGGTGAGGCAGAAAAAACGTGGGATGTTTGGCGGACTGTAACGTCGCGTTCAGCCACCCGATATTAGTGAACTAAATTTTTTCTTGTAGCCAGAGGTCTAACTTAGATCATAAACTTTTCCCCCATCGAAATCGGTCACTTGATGTATTAATCAAAAAATTGTTTCTTCGTAAGATGTTGAATGGGAGTCTTGCAAACTGATGAAACTTTTAACAAAGCCCTTCGGCATTTCACCCTTGCCAAAGCTGCAGGTACAAGCGGTATTATCAGTGGAGAATGAAATAGTTTTGTCATGATACAGCGCGTTGATCTTGTTGAATGAAATCTTTTTACAACCCAGAGAAGCATGCGTTTTTACTGTCTCTCAAACATATTCTCTGTGCACGACAAGCTATGACAAGGCATCCAAGGGGAGAAAACGCTATTTCCAAAATGTTTCATTCTCCCCTAATAATACCACATGGAACTGTAACCTTGGCAAGGCTGAAATGCTGAAGGGGCTTGGTTAAAGGTTTTCTCACTTTGCAAGACTTCCGTACAAAGTCTTACGAAGTAAAACATTTCTTAAATAATGTATCACATGACCGATATCGATGGGGAAAAGTTTATGATCCAAGTAGGATTTGTGGCTGCACGGAATAATTTAGTTCACAACGATCAGGTGGCTAAATGCGACTTCACAGTCCGCCAAACATCCCACGTTTTTTCTGACTCGCCCGGTACTGATTTCGGTGTTTCTGTTGCGTTTATAGGTTTAATATGATGAGTCCGTTATTTGAGGCTATTTTGGAATTACTTTTCTCACTTATGAAGTAAAATTTTACAAAATCATAAACTAACCTCTCCACTATCCCCTCTTCTTTTGGCTTTCTTGATTCTGTGAAATAAAAGGAAATATTAAACTGTGAAACTGAAAGCAGTTAGAACGCACTATGGGTTTTTATCTCTAAATAATGACTTTCAGTTATATACACCTTCATATTCATCCAACTTCTAAAATTACAAAAACAAAAAATATAATACAAGACAATATTGTTATTATCAAATCATTTACAGTTGTTACAATACATAGTTACAAACTAATTCAAACCAACTAATTACAATACCACGAAAATTAAAAAGTCAAATTTGGGATCCTCATTATCGCCTTGTTTTTAGTTGCAGATCTTGCATGTACAATTTTGCCCATTCAATTCTTTGATAATTGTTTTCAATTTAATAGCGCTGTTAAGTTTGCATTGTTCATAGTTACCGTTGGGGCTGCAAGGGGCACAGCAGCCCTGAGGCAACAAAGGCAGATTTTGTAACACAATAGCATGAGATGCTTTTGTTGACACCTGAATTGAAAGCGATTAGTGGCTGCAGACAAAGGAAATTCCCTCGACCATAAATTCAAAACAAACAAAGCCGCAAAAGTTTCTCTGAAACCCAGGCAGATAGCGAACTCATTGTGCATTCCAGAAATTGATTTTAAGAGCCAACATGAGCATACAGTATATCGAAAGAAGAACGATATATCAACACATCTGCCACGGGCATTTAATTTATTCTATTCAAAAGCCGATTGGGAGGCGATTCAATTCTCTTATTTTTTGGGTGTAATTAAAACACTTACTGCTCCTCTTGTGAATCAAAGAAATAAAATGCCCGAGGTAGATGTGCAGATATACTGTTTTTCTTTCGACATATGCTGATGTTTGGTCTTAAAAATAATTTCTGGATTGCACAAAGAGCACGCCAGCTACTTGGGTTTCAGAGAAACTTTTGCGGCTTTGTTTGTTTTGAATTACTGGTCGAGAGAATTTCCTTTGTCTGTGATCGCTAATCACTTTGAATTGTGGTGTCAATCAAAACAAATTTGTGCTATTGTCTTACCAAATCTGTCCTTGTTCCCTGATGCCATTACAAATAAGAAACGGCAAATAATAAATAAGCAACAAGATGAAAATATGGGTTTCTTCCTACTGGGTGCACCAAAAAAGTAGTTCAGGTGTTTGAAAATCAAGCTACCTAGAATACTGGGTGGATCTGAAAAAATCATTCTTTGCCTGAAAGCTAAATGAATGAAGTATTTTTATGATCTTTTTAACATTTTCAATTAAGAGCAAAGAAAAACATAGGTAAACTCGACCTTGAGAAAATTCTTCTGTTTATATAGAAAAAAATTGAAATATTTTAAAAGAGATATTTACAATAATCTGTTGCGAATTTCAACAGAAAATGCAAACAATGTGAAAGTGTCTTATCCTGCAACAGTTTCTCCTCTTAAAGGGGCTGGGTCACGTAACCATAAACAAATCTGTTATCTTTATAATCTATATTGTTGCCCGCAGGCGCCGGCACGCGCCCATTGTGCTCTGCACCGATTTTGGTGGATGGAGTGAATCCACAATAAAATTACTTCTAAAAATCCATCAATCAATATCTTTGCAATCTTACAACATATGGTTGTTTCGTTTGTTTCTCTCTGAAATTCAAGAGTTCATCTTCAAAATAGCACTTTCATTTCGAGAAAAATAGTGTAAAATCTGTGTGATATGGCCTGTCAAAAAAACTGCAAATTCGTCGTTTCGAAAGAAGTTTGTTTACTTTACATGACCCAAACCCTTTAAAGTACACATAATCAGTTCCAGTAGGATGTCATAAGATTCATCAAATAAATACAATCATTACTGCCACATACATCCTTTTTGACATTACATCACTGGAAGCTTTACTAAATTCACCAATCTGAAAGAGATACAAAAATGATGTAGGTTTAGGCACAAAAGGGCAGATTGGGCACAAAAAGGGGGTCATGAGGACATTTCACATGTACCAGAGAAATAAGAGAATAACAAGATAACTTTTGTAATGCATACATACTGTATAGGTAAAAAAAGTTTCCAAATATCAGTAACAAAAAAATGGATGTTTTATTCAGTTAAAAAGGAGCAATCATTTTGTAGATATGTTGAAACTCTCAACAACAGAGAATCTTTCCTTTTAGGAGTCTTTTTGGCAACCTATCCACTAGAAAAGAATCAGAAATCTACTGCATGTCAGCTGAGGCTCCACTTTCTCCTGATTTCAAATCTTTGTTGCAATTTTCCTAGATATGATATTTAGATGCTCAATCCAAAACTTTGATTTTTTCATTTTGGAAGATGGGTCGGTTGGACAATACAAACCAAACAATTTTGAAATTACAGTAGTTGCCTGAGGATTTAACCTCTCAAAGCTTTACCTACGGTGACACAGCCTCAATATCTGAAAAAAGACAGGCATGAAGTCATGATGCTGACAAGTATCAAGAAAGATTGCTTAACAGTTTGAGAAATGAAAACATCATAGATATCTCATCTCCTGCTCACAATACTGAAGGGATGTCAAATTGACTCTTACAGAAAGTCCACAAATCCAGGTAAAGATTTTAATCATGCCATAATTTGATGCCTTCTTCAAGAAAATTTAGCTTTGCTATAAGTGCTACTCATGTTACTGTAAAGTATGCAGGCATTGCTAAAGTGCGCGAGCGTGCGAGCGCCGCTCGCAGGCACATTTTTAAATCCAGCGAATATCTGCAGGCACATTTATTTAAAAAAATGATCTTTTCTAAAGTTTGTAACGATCAATTGGTAAGAATTGGGTAACAAGATATTGCATTAAAATGATTTGAAAGGTTAAGAATAATGAAACCATAATTGATTTGGACATCGAGCTAATCTTTAAACGTGAACATGCGGAGAGTGTCATTGATAACAGTGTGAAGCAATATAGGAAGGAATGTGAGAAAGGGAATAAAACTAATTGGCATTTCACATGTCGCTTTGATAAACTGAAGGACTTTACTGCATTCAAAGTTTTAGAGCGAATGAAAAAGTCACAAAACTATGTAACCAAACCATAACGAATGGCAAAATTTGTGATTTGAAGGAAACCTCCATTGTGTAGCAGATGAGTTTCATTGTTTTAAAGCAAAGAAACAACTGAANGGAGAGTGTCATTGATAACAGTGTGAAGCAATATAGGAAGGAATGTGAGAAAGGGAATAAAACTAATTGGCATTTCACATGTCGCTTTGATAAACTGAAGGACTTTACTGCATTCAAAGTTTTAGAGCGAATGAAAAAGTCACAAAACTATGTAACCAAACCATAACGAATGGCAAAATTTGTGATTTGAAGGAAACCTCCATTGTGTAGCAGATGAGTTTCATTGTTTTAAAGCAAAGAAACAACTGAATACTGTGTCAATGATTGTTGAAATGGAAGTATTCCTAAACAAAGCCAAAGTTTCATATGTGTTGTCTGATAAGCGTTTACTGCATAAGGCACCCTTTAACTTTTTGAACCAAAATGTCCCTCCCTCGCTGTATCAAAGTATGCTTCATGTGATGCACAGAAAGAATTTAAATCCTAGATGATACACGTTGAAAAAAATTTGCAGGCACATTTTTGTGGCAATTTGCGCTCGCAGCCACAAAAAACTTTTGGTGAGGTCTGAAAGTATGTTGGTAAGAAATTGAGGAATTGCAATAGAATTTCCCTTGACCAAAGTGGCATAGCCATGGATGCGGATGTTGCCCCCTCAACTTCTGCTGAAAGATGATCCTTGAGACTTGCTCAATAATGAAGAGAAAGTAGTGGGGTATAGGTAGTAGAATAGGAAAAGAATAATTCCAAGAAATTCTGGAAAGCCAAGTAAGCCGTTCTAAGCCAAAGTAAAGGTTGTTGTTTCTAAAATTGGCCTAGAGACAAACTATTATACCGGATGCGCTAAAATAACTATGCACGTTTGGCAGGCCAGGATAAATCATACACTGGACTGATTCTGAAGATTTATGACTTAATCTTTAGCAGAAAGCCTGAATTACATTCTAGGACTTTTTGCAAATTTTTCCGTTTTCAGTTTTTAGAGCTAGAAGCGAGTTTCTTATGATGTTCGTACTCGAAAACATTGAAAACTAATGCAAAACGTTGATCAAATTTTAAAAGATTCAACATGAATGAACAAAGAGAAAACATTTTCAGGGGGATTTGGACGTTTAGTACGAACTCTCATACATCAGATTACAATTGGTCGATTTCTAGACGGCAAATCCCACAAACAAGTTCTCTCTTGTCCATTCATGTCAATTCTTTAGAAAACTTGATCGATGTTTTTGATCATTTTCAGTGTTTACGAAAACTAGAACTTTAGGAAACTCGCTTCTGGCTCTAAAAACTGAAAATGAAAAAAATTGCAGAAAAATCCCAGTATCTAATCCAGGCTTTCTGCTAACGATTAAGTCATAAATCTTCAAAATTGGTCCAGTATACGATTTATTGTGGCCTGTCAAACGTGCATAGTTTATTTTGGCGCACCCGATAGAATAGTCAAGGCTTCCATCTTGGGGCAGGCAAACATTGGATTTAGGCATTCTGCTTCCTGGGGATGATAATTTAGAAAAAAACTGTTACAAAAGGATAACAAATTCTATTTTAGCATTGGCTAACATGGGGAAATTTCAATTCCCTCTGTGATTGGTTTGTAGAAAACAAACTAAGCATTCACTTTGGAGAGGACAAAACCAAATCCATTCTCTTTGGACAAAAAAAGAAAAAAAGCAAGAACTTGAAAAGTTGGACATTAGGAGAGGTGACATAAGGATTAAACAACATTCAACAGTCACATATCTGGGATGTGTCCTAGATGAAAATCTCTCTGGGGAGTCGATGGCGACTAAGATGCTTGGAAAAATAAATGGCAAGCTAAAATTCCTATACAGGAAACAAAACTTCCTGGATAAATCCCTTCGCAGGTTGCTTTTAAATGCTCTTATTCAACCTCATTTTGATTATGCATGCACTTCTTGGTATCCAGGGTTGAATAAGAGGCTGTCCAAAAAAATTCAGACGGCACAAAACAAATGCATTCGTTTTTACCTCGATTTAAAAAACACAGCACATATTGGGGTCACAGAATTCAAGTCTATAGATTGGCTCCCTACAAAGAACAGGATGGATCAATGTGTCTGTGTCAACATAATGAAGTTTTTCAGAGAAACTGCCCCAGCATACAGTGCTGAGATATTCCGTCCAGTCAACCAGGGCCGAACAACACGAAGGTCCAAGTTCAAATTGGATATTCCATTTCGCAAAACTACTGCTGGACAAAAATGTCTATCTTATCTAGGGCCCAAAACATGGAATAGTCTTTCATCAGAGATTAAATCAACAAACAATATCGACACATTCAAACATAAGATCAAAGAGAATTTTTTCCAAAACATACAAAAAGAGGAAGATGACATATATGTCTTCTATTAAGACTTGTCATCATCTCTCCCGATCATGGTATGGTATTATAAACCATGTTTTATACCGAAAACAAACTACAGTTTAGTATATATTTTTTTCTTACGTTTTTCGTTGTACCAGCACCTCTAAGGGGACCATTATGGAATTAAGGTCATCTTGACCTTTTAATGCTATCCCTGCCACTGTGATTAGGGGTGTTTTTCCTTTACGTTTTTAACATTATTTATTGTATTGTATCTATTTTTATATTATATAACTTGTAACTAATTGTAAATATTGTGGCAAAATGATACATACATACATACATCGGTAGAAATGTTCCAAGCCAAAGTAGAGGGTGACCTCAAAAGTTTTACTGGGTAGGCAGGGAAATTTTTCAAGCCATCTAAGGATCTGCCTAACCTTTGATTTTATGCAAAATCGACCATTCAAACTAGACATGGAAACCTTTTTAATTTTCGCTGGAAGATGACCAATTCTTGTTTGGGTTGGGATACTATCAGTGCAATCTGGCTAATTGTTTCAGAAGAGCCAAACCCTTGTCTAAGATCATTAGATTCTGCACAGTAGTGATTTCAGAGTCATCATCCTTGATAGTCCTTTGTGATTTTGTGCATGCCCCAAAGATGTTTGCTTAAGGTCCATTTATCAATGAACGAATAAAAGTTATACCACAGGGTGTCCCAAAAAAATTGTTTGACGTTTGATTAAATATTAAAAAATAATAAAACAATGAATGGGCTCTATGGTAAGATAACCATATTGCTAAGATTTTAGATTAATTTTAGACACCAGAAGCTAACAAATCGGACAAATATTCATGGAGTTATGAGCTTTCGAAGATCAAGTTTTTGCGAAAGCTGAAACCAGACGCCCCTACATTTCATATTTTGTGAAAGTAGAATCTCGTTTATTCAAAGCAAATCAAATGGACTTTCAAAAGCATTTTCGATAAATTAGCTTTTTATGACATTGAAGCAAGGTTATGGATGCTTGGGGGAATCCTGTTCAGCATAATTTGGAATTGCCCCGTTCCGTTTTCATTCCATGTTTTTAGATACTTGCATTCCTAACTAAACTTTGGCAACAGTTACAAGAATTAAATTACTTTTGAAGTTCTATTTGGTTTGCTCTGATATCAAGGGGAGGTAAAACATTGGACAGTCTTGTTTTACCTTGATCTTGGGATGTCTTTAGGAAAACAAGTCAGTTAGGGGCGTCTGGTTTTAGCTTTCGCACAAACTTGAACTTCAAAAGCTCTTAATTCCGTTAATTCTTAGCGGATTCGCAAGATTCTGGCGTCTAAAATTAATTCAAAATCTTAGGAACAGGGTTATCTAACCAGGAGACTGTACATCTTAACATTATTTTTCAACATTTAATCAAACGTCGAACAATTTTTCTGGGACACCCTGTAGATTTATCCAGATGCAGATTCATTTTCCAGACTAATATTGGCATTCCAGTCTACTTTTCAAAATTTTCCAGTTTCAATTTAGAATAGTCAAACCAGCATTGCATTTATCGATGTTTCTTTTTATATAATGCTCATTTACACTGTATACAGTATATCAGGTACAGTATATTCTAAGGTGAAAACTGCTTTCAAAACCACTTTCGTATTTTCAGAAAAACGGGAAATAGGACACTCATTCTTTGATTATATTACCATAGCAAAACTCTGTCTGATCTTTCAATGTCCAATATTTTAAGCAACAATTTCAATATCAAGGTTTCTATTCATATTATGCTCATTTACACTGTTTGGAACATTTTAAGATGAAAACTGCTTTCAAAAACGCTTTGGTGTTTTCAGAAAACTGGGAAATAGGACACCCATTCTCAAACTAAACAACTATGCTATGGTGAAACTCTGTCTGATCTTTCAATGTCCAATATTTTAAGCAACAATTTCAATACCGAGGTATCTATTAATATCACGCACATTTACACTGTTTGGAATATTTTAAGATGAAAACTGCTTTTAAAAACACTTTTGCATTTTGAGAAAAATGGAAAATAGGACACTCATTCTCTGATTATATTGCCATAGCGAAAACCTGTTCGATCTTTCAAATCAATGTCCAATATTTGAAGCAACAATTTCAATGTCGAGGTTTCTATTCATATTATGCTCATTTACACTGTATTTGGAATATCTTAAGATGAAAACCACTTTCAAAAACGCTTTGGTGTTTTCATAAAAATAGGAAATAGGACACCCATTCTCTGACTATCTGTACAACTATGCTAGTTTGTCTACTTTGTCTTATATTTTATTCATTGTGATTTTTACGAAAAAGGGGAGGGGAGTTTGATTGCAGAGGAAGTGCAGATTATCCAGAAGAAATTCTGATTTACTGGGATTTTGCAAATTAGCATGTTTCAACCGTCGATCTGCCTTACGTTACGATAATACATGGGACTGGGAGAGGGATTATTCATCAAACGGAAGCAATGGAGAAGCGACGTGGGCCTAAATTCCCCTCTAAAAATCAAAGCTGGTTGGTTGATTTAAACGTCCTTTGTAGTGTTTGGTATTCAAAATTATACTCACTCCAGCTTCCTTGCTCTCTATATCTTCATCATCATCATAATTTTCTGCAGTTAACTGATGTCCAGCCGTTCTTTTCGACATTTTCGAAGAGAATTCCAAGCTTTTGAAAAAATATCTGCACTGTGAGAAGAGCGCGAAAATTCGTACTTCGACTTTGGAAACTGCGCAGGTGCAAGCCTCGTTCACGGTATGCGGATAAGAAATTAAAAATCAATAAAAAATGTTAATAGAGTGCTGCACGCTGCACTGTACTGCACTTAATGTGGGTGTAAATTCTATTGCATTTGTCTATTGTCTTTGAATTAAAGCATTTGAAAGAAACTTCGGGGTACTTTGCTGTAAATCTGCCATGGAAATCTTTTGATCTCTTGATTAGTTACAAATTGGCAGCATTTGTTGATTTGATTTATTTTAGGAGGGTTGCCCTTCGGCAGAAAACATTTTTCAAGGAGCCCTCCGATCCCAGGCCTCCGATAAAAGCAGTACTTTTACAAGGTACCAAAAAAACTAAATCAAGCCTAATTACAATAAAAACCATACTGTTAAAAACCTACTTACAACAATTGATTAATTATATACATAGAAATAAATATAAGAGAAAAGAACAAATCCTGGGGCTGACCCCGCAGCCCCCGGCTGCTCCCAGATGACACGATGAACCAGAGTGACCAGCGATCGAAAACCATGACTGCCATGCGCCCCAAGCCGGCCTACCACCCAAGGGCAACCAATGCCACCGCCGCAGGCCCCACCCCTGTTATTATCTATAAATAGACTCTTTGAAGCTATTATCTAGAGAAGATGCCTGCTTAGACTTAGCTGAGAGGCTGTTCCGCATTTTTGCTCCCCTAAAAGAAAAACATTTTTGCCCATTTGCAGCTGTTTTCTTTGGTAGCCTCAGGTCAGTCTCGGTATTACGAAGGCAACGAGTGGAGCATTGTGAGTTTCTTATGAAAAGGCTACTCACGTATTGCGGATGCTCGTGTAAAATATGTATGTAGAACACTGTTTATGTTTGTAATTCAAAAATTGGTTTCAATTAATCATTTGATTGTTGTATTAGGCAATACTTTATAACGAACTGTAAATAAATTGTTGCTTATCATTATAATTTTATACTATCCTGGCTGCTGTTCCGGAAAGAGTTGTGCTTGTGCTCTATAGCCCCACAACGATACACTTTACTTGAAAGTTGACATTGAAAGTTAGCTGTTTATTGTCACAATTCTTTTGATTTGAATTCAACAGGAATTAACTTGATGCGAAATAAAGAGTACAGTGAAGTCCTGCCTTTAAGAAGCCACTTTACGAGAAACTCAGACCCTGGAGTTTTGATAGAAAGATGAGATGGGAGAACAATAATTGAGATATAACAACAAGCTGATGTCAAAAAGTGGATTTTATTAAGGTGGGACTTTACCGTAACTGTTACGTTCTATTGGTTCTATATATCCAGCTCTCTTTGTTGGTCTTTTTCGGGGCAAAAATTACTCAATTCCTTCTGAGCAGAGGTTTTTTCTCAGCACCAGCAGAACAAGAAAATATTTTTTCAGAAAATATTGGTGAAAATAACTCTAAAAATGGAGGCATCTTGGAGATATTGGGGCTGTATTTTTCGAAAAGAAAAATTTTTACATACTGTTTAGTTGTCCTACGAAATTCAGAGATGCTTTCAATCTATCGTTTGGAATTTCTTAAAAAAGTGGCCTGTTTTTTATCGTTAATTTGTTCTTCGCACGAATTCAACTGATGAGTGTGCGACGAAACGTGTTTTTGGTTGTTCAACGTTGGTCTTTATCGCAGTTACTGGTGTGTTACAAACTTATTTCTTTCCTTTCAAGTTTGAAGATTATGTCGTTTTCTCTTGCAGGATTTAACAGTTTTTCTCTTGTTACAGATTTATTTTGGTTGCTGTTCTTTTACAGGAGTTAACAGTCTTCTTTCTACATATTTCGGTGTTTTGTTGCGTTTATGGGCTTAATATGATGAGTCTGTTATTTGAGGCTATTTTTAAAAATATGTTGGTTGCATTTGGTAGTATAAAAATTAAAACAATGATATGATGAATAAAATATGATTTGAGTACCAAAAACAGTGTAGACGTAAAAGAAAAACACAATGTTTCGAATGTGTATTCGTTATCAAGACAGAAGATTTAAAAATGAAGTTTTAACTAAAGTTCAACATTATAACGTCAAAAAAATGTTCTCATTGTACAAAATATAACTAAAATTTTCCAGCACTTTAAAAATTCATGATTTTCTTTTCTGAGTTCAGAGTTTCATGCAGTCCACGGTCTTCCCAGAATTCATTTCATTACTAATATCTAAACAAAGCTGAACAACGTTTTCAATGAAAAATTACAACACAGTGAAAAATGAACAAAGGATATCTTATGGTAAACAATATCTAGTGCCAGGGCCAGACAAAAATAGCAGGGGGGGGGGGTAAAAGTAAAATATTTTCAGACTGGGGGTCATAGCCAGACATAAGGTATAGCCAGACAGACATTGTTATTATATTCGTCAATTATAATTTGAGCCAAATTTTTGGAAGTGGGGAGGCAATGCCCCCACATACCCTCCCCTGATCACGCCACTGAAAACATCCAACACCTGTCTCAAATGAGATGTCACATGAGATTTGCAACAACACACATCATTCATGCAAAACACTTACTTGTAAATCATTGCTATTTGGGGGCATTTTCATAGTACATCAAATTTAAAAAGACTATAAAATTCACATTAGACAAGAATTTTCATCAATAAAATTTCAAAATGTAAAACATCAAGTTCCACTCAGTGCCCTTTCCTTATCAAAATCAAGCTAAGAACAACAGATTTACTCTGCAGATAGTCTCTTCCTCCTGCAAACCCACAATCCCCACCAACATTGTGATCTGCACCAAAAGCATTCTTCACAAAGGCACCAAAAATTGGTGCACCTAGAAATGTCTTTCTTACTACAGCTAACAATTTCAAGATATTTGAATACTCAAGAGCTTTTGGTGCAAACACTAGCAGAATCTTAGAGTAATCTTTCTCAGCTACACTGTTCACCATTCTTTGTAATGCTTGAACCTTTACTTTAGAATCCTGCAAGAATGTTCTAGAATCTACCAGCACTGACATACACTCCACGTCACCACTTAGAACAATACCCATTATTTCATTTGTGGTAACAGTTGATGAATTGTACACACAATGTTCTGAATAAAGTCCGACAATACAAGTGTCTTTTGAGTAAGCTTCTCGCACAGCTTTTACAAAGTTACACAATCTGCCAAGGGTAACTGGATGGATGAAAGCCAAAACTAGGGGGACTTTCTGTGAGAATGTTGGTAAGAAGTGCTTGAATCCTTGTATCATCTCATATTTCTTTTTCATTGGTATGTGAAATTGACCTATCTCGTACGTCTCTGATCTTGGTAATAATAAAACGCTTGTCGTCATTGAGCTCATCAATGTCATGCTAGTATCTATGAGCGCTCTTGTGAAGCGGGCATCACTAGGTCCAAAGGGGCAGTTTACAGTGCAGCCGATCACTTTGAGAGATTTCTCCCTTTCAGCAAGCCCCTCTTTCCCTTTTTGCAGACTATTTTCAAACATTTTCATCAAGTTTTGACAGCTTGACTTATCATCATGAGCTGAATGTGAGCTTTGACTAAGAAGAATAACACATTGACTGTCAACACAGCTATCTTCAATATAACTCCTTAATTCCAAAAGTGAATTGGGATTTGTGCTAGTTTTTGTACTCGTTGTTAGCATCGTCCAAAATACAGCAGTTTTAGGCCCAATTCTTCCTGGTTTCAAAAGGACGATTTCAGCAGCAATTTTCCATGCCTTGCAGACACGTTTGCATCTACGGACTTGTCTTCCTGGTAAGCAATCAAGAATTTTTACCAGCAACTCTAACGGTAACTTATCATCCATCGTGCTAGAGCTGCATTGTGACTTCTCTGCATCTTCGTTTTCGTACACTGCTTCCGCCATTGCTCATGTTTTGATTCTGAAACCTCGTTTTCGAGCACTGACGGATATGACGTCATGACCAAATATCGATATGACCAAAGATGACGTCAATGTTGTAAACTGACATCAACATGATTTGAAGGCAGTCTGTAGTCTGTCGCGTATCGGATTGGCTACAATTAAGTCATAGCTCAACACAATTGATCTCTTTGTGATTCTGTGTATTTAGAATAAAGGAAAACTGATCGTTATCACTTTTTACGGTTGTAGAATGTCAGTAGGATCAGCAGCCATTCAATTATCCTATTCTTTGTATTGTCC
Source organism: Aurelia aurita complex sp. Pacific (assembly GCA_004194395.1). Lineage (NCBI taxonomy): Eukaryota > Metazoa > Cnidaria > Scyphozoa > Semaeostomeae > Ulmaridae > Aurelia > Aurelia aurita complex sp. Pacific. The sequence goes on from REGL01000148.1 coordinate 128,933, forward strand.
TTATCAACCAATTAGATGCATGACAGACTGCCTTTAAATTGATGCATTTACACTCTTTTCTTTTTATAAGAATAATGTTTATAAGAATATTCAGGCTCAGAATCATCAAATTTTTAAGAATATTATAAGAATATTGCCAGCCTCAGCTAGCATATTTGTGTCTCATTTTTCAGCAGTTGCCTGTTTTGTGATGTTCATCACAGAGAATCGCATGACTGACATAAATACTTTAAGAATATGTTCAGGCTCAAAACGAAACTTTCTTAAGAATATCGAGGCTGGACAAAATTTAAAATATTCTTATAAAAAAGAGTGTATATCAGTGTCTGAATTGCTGGTTTGTGCAAGGTTAAAAGCTTCACATCCCACATAGACAAAATCTAGATGAACGTAGCGGAAGATAGAATTTAGGGGGCTGCCCCCCCCCAGCCCCTGTCTCCTACACCTAAAATATCCTATTCAAATAGAAGTTGCACACACGCCGTGAACAATGGATCGCCAAAAACGATGTTGTATCTGAACTAATGTACCCTGGGTACCAGAGCCTAAAAATTTCAAAATTTTTAGGCTCTGGTACCCAGGGTAGAACTATAATGGTGCGTGATCCTTCAACAGAACAAAGGAAAACGGACACGGCCTTTCTGGTGATACTGTTCTTCTTTTTCATGAATCATAAAGCTAACCCAGGCCTGAATCGTGCTTTTGAAAGCAAGAGCAAGAGACAGATAATTTGTTTGCAAATGAATGAGTGACAGCATCAAATCAAGAACAGCTGAAACTGCCAGCAAACTATTTTGCAAGGAAGATTTTTGCAGCTATGAAAACATTGATTATTCAGTATCATTTCTTTCATCATCCCGGTAGTAGGCGTAGAAAGTAAGAATGTTACCTTTAATCTGACACAAAATTTTTAACGGAGTATTCAGGCCCATAAATTCCATCAAAGAACTACAGGTTTTTTCTATACAAAGATAAAAAGTAAATTCTTCCAAATTTCAACGATGTGCGAAGACTTTTGAAATGCTAAATATTGTCGATCCCTGTAGGCGTAGAAAGTACGAATCTGACGCAAAATAGTAGATTTTAAACAGAGTATTGAGGCCCATAAACTCTATAAAAGACTTACATTTGTTTTATGTCTAATTTATGCTTTATTTTTTTACAAAGATAAAAGTAAAGTCTTCCAAATTCTTTCAAAGATGTGCGAAGACTTTTAAAATGCTAAAAAATTGAGGGCCTAATTTTTCATGAGTCATTAATAGCCTCAGTCCATAATAACCCTCAACTTATGATCATCTCGTCTCATTGAGTCGGTGTTGTTGTTGTCGCTCCAGTGAGGTTCCAGTGTTGTAGTCGTTGCGTTATCAGTATAATCAGAAAGCGAAACTACGACCTGTAATGAATCTAATGAGTTATCATATCAATCATCAAGTATTCATTTGATGTCATTAGTAACAAATGCTTCATTTGACGTCAAATCGATTGATTGGTCCCGAAATGAATCTCAAAATATGCACAGCACAGTAGAATTTTTCATTCTTGATTGGACCGTGAAAGTTACTGATGGACATGTCTCCATGAGATTCAAGCTTTGATAATTTGAAATAGAAAAGATCTATTTCAGGTTACAAAATAGCAATATGATTTTGAATAAAAGTACTATAATTACTTTTGCTGCTGGAACGGCAGCCGGGGCATTTGGCATATTGGCCTATAACAAAGTAGCTAGGAGAAGATCTCCAGTAGAGTTGGAATGTGTTGTTTGCCAAAGTGAACAGCCAATGGTAAGTTTGAAAGGATTCAAAAACCGAAGAACGCCAAGATGCTTTCCCGATTCAAATATGCTTTAGAGTTGGGCTCTCGTTGGAAGGGAATGGAATAAGAAGCATTGTGAATGTGAATGTGAAGTTGAGGCTTTTAGGGTCAAGCGCTGGGATCGCAGAAGTAGAGATAACCTTATTGAATCTGAGACCCACTGCCATGACGCTCAAGTTGTGGCTGTATTTTCTGAGAATTTCATATTGTAGAACATAGTATTTTGAGTTGATGCATTAACACATGGTCTCTCAAAAAGTTAATAATTTCACTGCTTCATAAAAGCAGTTACGCTGATTATTTGATCAATTAATCACGTTAATCTTCTGTCAAAAAAGTTAATGTGAAACGATTGCTTTGTGAACAAGATACTCTTGAAATCCTTCATTGTTGTTTTCCAATTCAAACATTTGCTTTCTGTAGCAGATTGATGCAAATGAATTGAAACTGTTTTCAGATTAAAGACAAACAATGAAGTTATAAGACAACCTAAGTCTGGGGCCTGGGCAATCTAAATATAGCCCATTGTTTTCCATTGTATTTGATGATCTCGAGAGATTGGACAAATGGACACATGTGGCGTTCTTTTGTTCTATTTTTATACGCGACGGTATGTATCCGTCATTTGTTTTAACACCTTGTAGCGAGCGAAGTGCTGTTGAAGTAGAAAATTCTGTTCTAGATTTTATTACTAACTTACGTTACCCACTTGATTTAATTTGTTTTAACAGCAACAAGAGGCTACCATTCAAACTACAGACAAAGAGACAATGGCAATTACAAACTCCAGAAGCACATCGACGAACGTTGACAATGAACTTATGATTTCGTACAACAATTCAGCTTCTTGCCAAACGGACATTTCCTCCTTCCTGATAACGAGTTCTTCTTGCCAAACTGAAAAACCTTACATGAAGGATTCTTCAACAATTGTTGACAACGATCTAAGGATGTTATACAATCGGCCATCTTCTTGCCAAACGGACATCTTCTACTTCCCAACAACGAGTTCTGTTTGTCGAACTGAAACACCTACCAAAAACGATTCTTCTACAGTCGTTGATAACGAGCTACTGATGTTGTACAATCGGCCATCTTCTTGCCAAACGGACATCTTCTACTTCCCAACAACTAATTCTGCTTGTCAAACTGAAACACCTACCAAAAACGATTCTTCTACAGCAGTCGTTGACAACAATCTAATGATGTTATGCAATCGGCCGTCTTCTTGCCAAACTGACATTTCCTGCTTCCTGACAACAAGTTCCTCTTGCCAAACTGAAAAACCTTACATGAAGGATTCTTCAACAATTGTTGACAACGATCTACTGATGTTGTACAATCAGCCATCTTCTTGCCAAACGGACATCTTCTACTTCCCAACAACTAATTCTGCTTGTCAAACTGAAACACCTACCAAAAACGATTCTTCTACAGTCGTTGACAACAATCTAATGATGTTATGCAATCGGCCGTCTTCTTGCCAAACTGACATTTCCTGCTTCCTAACAACGAGTTCCTCTTGCCAAACTGAAAAACCTTACATGAAGGATTCTTCAACAATTGTTGACAGAGATCTAAGGATGTTGTACAATCGGCCATCTTCTTGCCAAACTGACATCTTCTGCTTCCCAACAACGAGTTTTACTTGTCAAACTGAAACATCTGCCAAAAAGGATTCTTCAACAATTTTTGACAACAATCTACTGATGTTGTACAATCGGTCATCTTCTTGCCAAACTGACATCTCCTGCTTCCTGACAACGAATTCTGCTTGCCAAACTGAAACAATTAAAAAGAGGGATTCTTCAACAATTGTTGACAACGATCTTACAATGCGATACAGCAGGCCATCTTCATCCCAAACAGAGATATCTTACGTAGTGACATTAAACTCTCCCGGCCAGACTGATACAACGAAAACAATCGATAAATCAACGAGTGTAGAAGATGGCTTGCTTCATTTCCCTAGCACTGCAATAGCAATACACACTGACAACGCAATGCTAGCTTCTGTTTGTGATGCCGTTTCTACTCAAACACATTGGTCAAAGTTCGCTAAGGCTGAACAGTCAGTTTCAACGCAAACAGAAAGTTCGATGCTATCAAAAACAAATCCCTCAACTTTGAAACAGGCCAAAGGTGAAGCCATCGCAACAACAACCCAGAATGACAACGCAATGCTAGCTTCTGTTTGTGATGCCGTTTCTACTCAAACACATTGGTCAAAGTTCGCTAAGGCTGAACAGTCAGTTTCAACGCAAACAGAAAGTTCGATGCTATCAAAAACAAATCCCTCAACTTTGAAACAGGCCAAAGGTGAAGCCATCGCAACAACAACCCAGACTGACAAGGCAATACTAGCTTCTGTTTGTGATACCGTCTCCACTCAAACACATTGGTCAAAGTTCGCTAAGGCTGAACAGTCAGTTTCAACGCAAACAGAAAGTTCGATGCTATCAAAAACAAATCCCTCAACTTTGAAACAGGCCAAAGGTGAAGCCATCGCAACAACAACCCAGACTGACAAGGCAATACTAGCTTCTGTTTGTGATACCGTCTCCACTCAAACACATTGGTCAAAGTTCGCTAAGGCTGAACAGTCAGTTTCAACGCAAACAGAAAGTTCGATGCTATCAAAAACAAATCCCTCAACTTTGAAACAGGCCAAAGGTGAAGCCATCGCAACAACAACCCAGAATGACAAGGCAGTCCTGGCTTCTTGCTTTGATACTGCTTCCACTAAAACACACAGTTCAAAGCTGGTGTTAGCACAAACAGAAAGTTCACAAAGAAACTATTCAACTTGGAAACAGACTAATAGTACAGGTTTCGCTCAAAGAGCTTCTGATGTGTCATTTCAAACAGGAGAGCTACAATTAATTGATCCTCAGTCCACTCACGCAAGTAGCTCCTTCTTAGCACAGCCATTGGCTGAGCCGCATATGCTATCATCTATGGCGAAGAGCGTTTCCCCGATGACACAACATGGTGAAAATTACACAGATGCAAAAACAGTGAGCTTTAGATTGATACAAGAGTATGACTCTTGCAAATCTGCAGGTCTGACATCTAATGAAATGGAAAATTGCCTTGATGTTGGGCAGAGTACACAGAATCAGCCATCTCACGAAATTGTAGGTAAGGCTAGGTCAAGATAGGCACTAAATCCTAACTGGCTAACCTCAGTAAACTCGTTAGCCAGACTGGCTAACGAGTTTACCGAGGTTTTTACTATGACACGCTACAGTGAGGTCAATGAGGTCAAACTCAAAACTTTGGCATTTCCATGAAATTTTGAGATAATTCTTAGCCCCCGTGAACAGGTATTTATTTAAGTATTGGGAACAGGTTTGTGAAGAAATTTTTTGAAAATCTTGATTTTCCTTCCGTACAATAATTTTTTGGTGAAGGGTGGTAAAATCGTCCAAAAACGGTTTAAATTTGACTTTTCAAATTTCCCGGTCGGTTTTCCGCTCCATTGATTGGTTTTAGAGATTTTCACGTGCCAAGCTCGTTAGCCAGTTAGGATTTAGTGCCTATCTTGTCTAGGTCGGTTTATTATCTTACAATACCTCAACCAAAACAGGCTGCTGCTAATCACAAGGGCAGATTTTGTAATACAATAGCATCAGTTGCTTTTGATTGACACCTCCATTCAAAGTGATTAGCGACTGCAGACGAAAGAACTTCTCTCAACCAATAATTGAAAACAAACAAAGCCGCAAAAGTTGCTCCGAAACCAGTAGAGCAAACTCTCGCCTTGTGCAAGCAAAAGGTGGTTTTTAAGGGAGGTTATGTGCTTATAAAGAAAGAATCTAAAGCTCTGTCCGGCTGATTTTGTTACGTGATTCAGGAAATGAGTAGTAATTGTTTCATTTGAGCCATAAATATGCGAAAATTGTAATGACTTCTGCTCTTGGCGTCTGAACCAAACAAACAAAATCCACCAGACAGAACTTTATATTTACCTTTCTTCTCTCCTTATAAGTACATAACTTCTCTTAAAAACCACCTTTCGCTTGCACAAGGCGGGAGTTTGCCCTACTGGTTTTAGCGCAACTTTTGCGGCTTTGTTTGTTTTGAATTACTGGTTGAGGGAACTTCCTTTGTCTGCGATTGCTAATCACTTTGAATTCATGTATCAACAAAAGAAACTCATGCCATTGTCAGGCGCGGATCCAGTGGGGTGGGGGGGCCATGGCCCTCCCAAACTTTAAAAATTTCTGTTAAAAACCATTGTCTTAGAGAAAGAAACGAATGAGTTTCAAACCTTTACTTCCTAAAATAACCATGGCACAGCTACACAATAACTCAGCTTCAAGCCAGTCAAACAAAACTCACAAACTAAAGTACAGTTCATCAAAAAGTATGAAAAGATGCGATTCTGAATAAGAATTTCATTCAGTGGAAATCGAACTTGAAAATCATTTGTTTCATTCACTTTGTCAAATTGTCGCTGCGAGTTAGGATCCTCCAGTGAACTTAGCTGTTGACATGATTGATTTTGCACAAAGACTCATATTTTCTGTTGTGAGAGTTATAAAGTGTCAATCAAGTCATTTCAATTTTAAGGTACACAGTTTAGAATACAAGTGAAGCTTGTAGAAGAAACTTTGGTGAGCTATGAGAATTTTTATAACTTACTAGTGACTCCGATTATGGAATTTACAATTGGATATTTCTTTCACCTAACATGGAAATGCCTATGATTTGTGAATTTGAGATATACCTCGTTTTTATGCCAGTTTTATTTCCATTAAGGTGGAGCTTATTTCAGCGATAAGCATTCTCAAACTGGTGCTTATGATAAACATTTCATTGGTTCCTCACTTTTCAAATTTTTGCGCGTTAGCTTTTGCACAAAATATAAATGCCAGTTTGTATTTGAGGAGAAGCATAATTAAATGATGGGCTAAATGATCTAAGATGAAGCAAAAAGGGCGTTTCCCATGTTTTCTGAGAGTCTGAAGGGCGTGGTCACGAACAATTTTCCTGGGGGCTGCGCCCCTAGACCCCCCTTTTCCTTCAAATGGCCCTCCCCAAAGTCCTATGCTGGATCCGCCCCTGGCATTGTATTACGAAATCTGTCCTTGTTTTATCTTACCTTATCCTTATCTCAACAAAAAGAGGTTGCTGTTAGTCCTATACACTTGGTACTGTCGTTCAGCCTTTCTGTTTCTATTTTCATGATACTTATTGTTTGCACCTTGGACCAAGGATTGTTGCCTGTTTGAAGGATTTTCAGATGAGGCGCTTTGATGAAATGTCTTGTAATTTGTAGCCTGCGTGCAGACTCTACTGATTTCTTTTCAGAGAGGTTCTCCTCCAGTAGGAGGAGAACCTCTCTGAAATGAAAGGAAATCAGTAGAGTCTGCACGCAGGCTAGTAATTTGGGAAACATACGGTTGATTATCATCATCATCATCATCAATAATTTATTTAATGTAGGCTAAGTAAAATAAAAAGAATAGCTAAATTACAGCTAATTTAGGACTACTTTACAAAAATTTACAAAATTTACAAATTAATTCCTAAAGCTAATCAATAAAAACATTTAGTGGATTATATACAAGATAAAAGCATGCCTTCCCTACGAGGTACGGAGCGACGCCCACCTCCCAGAAAGACGGCGGACACACCGCGCGAGGGAACCCCCACACGCATATCCTAAGCTGCGGTCGCCGCTAGGGAGCAATTCCCCAGTTCAACCGCAGCCCAGTGCCTGCATCGTGAAGGGGACCTCACATCCCGCACAGCACATCCCCCATCCCACCGGGAAGCAGCGCACCGCCCCCATCCTCGCGAGAAGGCCCAAGAAATGTTTATCATGTTAGAAACCCAACTCTTGGAATGTATGTTTTGCAGAGCCTACAGTTGCATTTTTCGCCATTCCAACATCTAATTCGTTTTTTGAAAGTAGGAAGGGTGCTTGATCGTTTTATTTCGTGCGGTAAAAACTGCCAAAGTTTATTTCCAAGGTAGGCTATGGTCTCAACTTCAAATTAACTGACTAGCTACAATCTCTGCCGAAACTCTTGAAAATATAATATATTTTTGTTCTTCTCTCTCCCTTCCCCCTTACAATATTGGTTCCTTTTACAAGAGCGAACACTAAAATCTTGTTTAGCATTGTCAATATGCTTTGGACCGACTATAGATTGAAAATTTATTTGGACGAATGAAAGCTTTTTAAGCTGTTCGTTAATTAGACGAAAAAGCAGCAACCTGAAATTTTTCCAAGTTGTCTTGGCAGGGATTGTACATCTTCTTATCTTAGTTGATATATTAGCTTAAAGATATAATCAGTGTATAGGAATCTGATAATGGTTGGAGAGCTACAGGTGTCTAACTAAACATTCTTATCTCTCATCCGGTATATACAGGGTGTCCCAAAAAATTATGCCCTGTTTGTCTGAAGATTGCGACAAAACAGCAAAAGATTCTCGCCAAACTTTTTCATGATGGTGTTCTTCAGATATTCAATTAAAGTTTGCCACCATCCCCGTAAAAATCCGTTGAAAAATGATGGAGCTACGACCTTCAGAAGACCAAATTTGCCTGACCACTGAAACCAGCAGTCGGCCATTTTGCCTTATTATTTTACAGTGGCAAGTATCTTCAAGTGAGGTACGAAATAATTTCTGTGAGGAGAGGAATAGTGGAAATCTCCGAGGATTATCGGAATTTTCAAGAGAGCTATGACATTGGAGGCTGCTGTTTCCTTTTCATTCCAAAAGCTATTTATCAATGCAAAATAGTTAGACAAAATGGCCGACCGCTGGTTTCAGTGATCGGGCACATTTGGTCTCCTGAAGGTCAAGGGCTCCATCATTTTTGAACGGATTTTTATGGCAATGGTTGCAAACTTTAATTGAACATCTGAAAAGCACCATCATTCGAAAGTTTGGCGAAATCTATTGCCGTTTTGTCGCAATCTTCAGACAAACAGGGCACAATCTTTTTGGGACACCCTGTAGGATAACAGGATCCCTACACCAAAAACCAATAATATTCCAAAAACAATTACTTCAAAAACATAAAATATAGGTCAAATAATAGCTCCAAAATACATCTACAAAAATTAAAATTAATAAGAACACTNATGACATTGGAGGCTGCTGTTTCCTTTTCATTCCAAAAGCTATTTATCAATGCAAAATAGTTAGACAAAATGGCCGACCGCTGGTTTCAGTGATCGGGCACATTTGGTCTCCTGAAGGTCATAGCTCCATCATTTTTGAACGGATTTTTATGGAAATGGTTGCAAACTTTAATTGAACATCTGAAGAGCACCATCATGCAAAAGTTTGGCGAAATCTTTTGCCGTTTTGTCGCAATCTTCAGACAAACAGGGCACAATTTTTTTGGGACACCCTGCATTTTCGCTCTTTAACTAAACACCTATCTTGATTCAAATACTCATACAGGATCTACAAGCAAAATCTTCTATGGTCATGCAAGCCTTCCTGTTAGCCGGACTACTAGCTTGAATATTGGTGACAGTGGTTCTGAAATAGTATTGAATCGAGACGAATGTGTGTCAAGTGGAGAAGGAATTCTTGGATCAATCAAGTCAATGTTCAGTACATCTGTTACGTCACTGGCAAGAGATTTCTTCAGCAGCTCTCAAAATGCCTTGGATAATGAAATGATTGAATATCAATATTCCAATGACAGAATGGTATGTTTCGCTTTATAACGCAAGGGATTGTATTTGATTCACCACCATGACAAACATTTTGAGACGGAGCCCTTTAAAGATGGGAGAAGTATCACCCGAAAAATCACTCACATGAACACAAAAATGAAAACAGTGTTGGGGTACCTAAGCCCTGTACTTAAGCGCTGTACCATTAGGCCTATCGCCTTGATTTTACGTTGTAGGAAACGTCACTTGAAGTCATGAACGGCAACAGTAAATCTAGTTTTCCAGAAGTTTCTGAAGCCGAAAGTTTACAACGAATGGCAAATAACAAAGAAAGCTTTAACAACGATCATTTGAAAGCTGAATCATTTCAGATGCACTTTCAAGGGCCTGCAATTTTGCAAGTTAACTCAATTGACAGCAGTTCTGCATTTTGGAATAGAAAATGTGAGGTTCGGAGCCAGGCATCATTAGCAGAAGACGTTGAGGTAGGCATTTTTCAAAGATATGTCTTGCGCAGGCCTTCATACAAAGGACATACCTTATTGTACGAAATTATTTCAAAAACTCTCTTATGATATTGGATTATGAGTTGTGAGTATTGCAGAAGTTAAATATTTCTGTTTCTACACAAGTTACAGTTATCTAAGTGACGTTTTTGAACTCAGCATTTAATTTTGCATCGAAACATTGCTATAACAAATCCATTAATGAGTCTCAATAAATTTCTCACCTCAATAGAAGAGATGCTTTTCTGGGGTAGTGATTCTCTATAAAATTCTCACATCTATTGCAATCTATCGCCAAAGTTGGTTATCTTTGTTTCTACAACAGTTACAGCAATCTGAGTGACTCTTGTGAACTCAGCATTCAATTTTGAACCGAAACATTGCTATAACAAATCGTAAATTGTGATATCTTCCAAGCATGATTCATTCATTTTAAGTTTTCCATGGCTTTTTTGCAAAGTTTTATGGAAAAGTTGTTCTCACCTAGAACAACTACGATCAGTGACTAAATTGCAAAAGATATTATACTCAGTTGACGTACCTATTTTCATCAGCTATGAATATGTTTCAAGTGGGATAAAAGCTGTATTTCAACAAAGGATTGTGTGGCATTTGTGTGACTTTGCTTGGAGTCTAAAAAATATCGAAAACCTTAATCACACATGGCTTTTGGAATATTTTGACCGATTTCAAGATCAGCTGTGAGCATGACCTTCAGGAAGTTGATAGACTGAGTGGCCAATGACTGGTCATTTCAAATGTTTTTGCAAAGGCCTATCAAATATTATGTTAAGCAAGACTGAACTGAACTAACAATTACAAAGGCCATTTGGTTGGAATCCCTATTGTTGATTTTTTTCTTCGTTCCAGGAAAGCTGTCACGTTATTCATCATTGATGATCAAACGCTGCCTTTGGCTTACGTGAGTATATTATGAGCTTCAAAAGACAAAATTTGCACGATGACTGCGGATGACTTAAACCAGCGGTTGGCCATTTTGTCTTATGGATGAAATAAAACAGCAGCCTCCAATGCCTGAATGCTATAGCTCTCATGAAAATTCCGATAATCATCAGAGAGTTCAACTATTTCTGATCTCACAGGAACTATTTCTTACCTCACGTGAAACCTAATTATCGCTTCAAAATAGTAAGACATAATGGCCGACCGCAGGTTTCAGTCATCAGGCAAATTAACCGATTTTTACGGAGATGGCAGTAAACTTTATTTGAACATCTGAAGAACAACGTCATACGTCATATAAAAGTTTGGCGAGAATCTTTCGCCGTTTTGTCACAATCCTTAGGCAAACGGGGATGGCAGCAAACTTTATTTGAATATCTGAAAACAACATCATAAAAAATTTGGAGAGAATCTCTCGCAGTTTTGTCACAATCCTTAGGCAAACGGGGATGGCAGCAAACTTTATTTGAACATCTGATGAACAACGTCATATAAAAGTTTGGCGAGAATCTTTTGCCGTTTTGTCACAATCCTTAGGCAAACGGGGCACAATTTCTTTGGGACACCCTGTATGAATCTGATAATTGGTTAGAGAGCCATACACTTTCAAACGTCTAAAATATGTTTTTATTTACCCGGTACTATGAATTGAACTTAAAGGCACACTGTCATGGATGTGATTGGCTGAATCTTCAAATAAAATCAATAACAAAAGATCTTTTGGGTTTGTATTCAGCAATCCTTTATCCACTGGAGTCAAACAAGGGCAGATTTTGTAATACAATAGCAACAGTTGCGCTTGATTGACACCTCAATTCAAAGCGATTAGGGACTGCAGACAAAAGAAATTCTCTCAACCAGTAATTAAAAACAAACAAAGCCGCAAAAGTTTCTCCGAAACTAGCAGGGCAAACTCTCTCCTTGTGCAAGCGAAAGGTGGTTTTTAAGAGAAGTTATGTGCTTATAACGAAAGAAGAAGGGTAAATCTAAAGTTCTTTCTGGCGGATTTTGTTTATTTGATTCAGGAGCCGTTTTGTAATCGTTTCATTTATGCCCTAAATACGCGAGAATTACAATGCCTTCTTCTCGGCTTCTGAATCAAATAAACAAAATCCGCCAGACAGAACTTTAGATTTACCCTTCTTCTTTCGTTATAAGCACGTAACTTCTTTCAAAAACCACCATTCGCTTGCACAAGGAGAGAGTTTGCCCTGCTAGTTTCCGTGAAACTTTTGCGACTTTGTTTGTTTTGAATAACTGGTTGCGAGAATTTCCTTTGTCTGCAGTCGCTAATCGCTTTGAATTGAGGTGTCAATGAAATGCAACTGTTGCTATTGTATTACAAAATCTGCCCTTGTTCTGGGGTCATGCATTCTTTCCCGAATAAAAGGATTCATGTCGTTATCATCGAATATATTTTTGTGGTAACTGAAATAAATGAAGCTTGCCTAATCCTGTTTTTGGATTGTCTTATTTACCCAATCAGCACCATGACAGTTTGCCTTTAAAGGGGCTCCGTCGTCAAAATGTAAACAAAACGATGATTTTTGCAGTTTTTTGAAAGGTGATATCACACAGGATTTTCGTATTTTTTTCAAAATGAAAGTTGCTGTTTGCGCATGAATCCTTGTACTTCACTAAGGAACAAACCAAACATTCATATCTTCTACGATTGCTCGGATATAAGTGGACTTTTAACGGTCACTTTTTTGTGGCTTGGGTGGAGCCACCAAACAAACTGCAGATAACAATGTATGAACAATGGATAATCCCGACACATGCGAGTTTACGGATTTGTTTACTGTTTGAGGACTGAGCCCCTTTAAAGGGGCTGGATAAGAAATACGTAAACAAATCCATGGTTTGTGCATCAAATATCGCATTTTGAAAGGAGAAATTCCTTTGTAATTAGCTAAATTCAAGAGGAAAGATCATTATCTAGATACGGGCTGATCTTTGGGTGAAAGATCAACTGAAATACTTGTTGGAAATCCATTCATATCACAGCAATCCCAAAACATATGGAGATCTAATTTGTATCAGAAGAAAGTGCAAAGGCGAATCTCCAAGATGATGCAATTATTTTGAATTTTCATTGAATAGTCAAGATAAATTAGCTCATCAGAAAACAGCCAAATCAAAGATTTTCCCAACAGTTTCTTATCCCTTTAAAGGTGCTCCGTCTCCAACTTTCGATCGAAACGATGATTTTGCAGTTTTTGATGGGCAATGTCATGAAGATGTTCACCCGTTTCTTTGAAAATGAAAGCATCATTTTGAAGATAAATCTGTGCACTTCACAGAGGAAAAAATCAAACATTCACATCTTTTACGATCGCTGGGATATAAGCGGATTTTCAACGAGCACTTTTTGGTGGCTTGGGTGAAGCCACCAAACAAATTGCAGAAAACACTGGAGAACAATGGACACGTGTACGTGAGGTGTAGATTTGTTTACAGTTTGGGATGGAGCCTCTTTAAAGCACGACATAAGAAAGAGTGTAGGAAATGAGTGAAACCAAACATGATGTAAGCTATGAATATTAATCCATATTCACTGACAACACTGATGATAACATTAAAGACGTTTGAAACATCTATCTACAACAAATTACAGTTACTGATCGTTGATAAGCTAAGCTGTCTGGCATGGTAAATCTATTATCTTGAATTAAACAAATATACCTATAAATAAGATGGCAAAACCTAAGAAATGTATGTATGTAATCAACGCATGTTAATCAGAATAAAGTCGAAATCGTTCAAATCTTTGAAAAGGTGGGTGTAAAATTATATGATATCTTTCTTTGAATTGAATGGCTTGAAAGGAACTTATGGTACTTTGCTGTAAATCTGCCGTAAAAATTTTTTGATATCTTGATTTTTTTCAAAATGGCGGCAATTTAATCATTCTTGAAAAAAATCACGGAAAATTTTGAAAAATTTAAATCCTCGCAAATCCTAAACCAATAAAGGAAAAATGATATAACCTTTAAGAAAACCATAGTTCACGAAGGTCTACAATATGGCGGGAAGCAGAAATCTGTAGCTTTTCTGGCTTAGGATTTAGAAATTTTACGTCGTTATAGCCTCAAATTTAACAAATGCCGCCATTTTGAAATAATCAAGATATCAATAAATTTCCGTGGCAGATTTACAGCAAAAACCATCAGTTCCTTCCAAGCCATTTATTTCAAAGAAAGCTGTAATAGAATCATACACCGACCTTTTCTAGCGATTGATCAAATCTATGACCAGCGGGTCTCCGGAAAAATGAAAAAGTTTGAAAACTTCTGACGCCAAGAGACCCAATTACCAAACGATTATTCATGCTGGCCCTGGCATGACCAAATTAAATTTTGATATTTTGCCTATCATTATCCCTAACTTGGCTGCAGAGCTATAAATCAACAAACCTTAAACTTACTCTCAGGCCCTTGAGGATGTAGTTCTCTCGGTTTCTATCACGAGGCATATCAGCTTTGGATGTCGTGGGCCGACATGCTTCTGTGTTTCCTAGAATCATTAGCTCTACTCTTCTGGAAGCTCAGGTTTGGGCCTAAGAAGAAATATTACACTTGCTAATTTTATAGATTTGCAGCGAAGTCAGCAATGATGGTAAGAGAAATACCAAAACTTAATTCAGCCTTCGAGTGTAAACATAAAAATAGCTTTGGGTCGATTTGATGAAACCTCTTGGCGTGACAATTTTTTCAAACTTGCTTACAGTTGGGACACCTCCCTGGATACAGTGAATCCCCACAACGAAGGCTTGATAAATTCTAGTCTGTCTCATACGGAGCAAAGCTAATTCTTTTCCACTGAAAAGCGGAGATTTTTCAAAATTCGTATGCTCAATAATTTGTTGGAATATCCTTATTTGAAGGACCATCTTGCTTTATTCTGGTGGGAATGGGTGACATTTCACAGCCAAAAGCAATGTTCCTGTAAATAGAATCGCAACCTCAGCTCCTAATATATGCAGCTGAAACTAGTTTGTTTTGTATCAATATATAAAAGATGCAGCTCGCATATTCGTATCAGATTGTATCGCTGTCTGTAGCGAAAGAGACGATAACGCAATAATATCTGTTGTCTGTCCCGAAGCTCTCCTCTCATGAATGTTTGCGCCAAACTAAGCACTTAAATTTTAGTAAATTCCAGAAAGCAAAAACCGGCAAAAATATCTTTTTAGCTAGCCAATGTAGCTTAGAATGGCAATATGTTACTTCTTTTCTACGACGCACAAATTAAGTCAAAAGATATGTACATCAAGCGATAGTGCGGTAAAGCAGCCTTCCCTGATTCATTAAGGACCACACAAATAAGAATCAATTCGTTCTACCAAAATCTAACTGCTAATGGTCACAAAACTACGTTTCTCGTAACAGTTAACGTAACATATAAACCCAATGACTATAACAGGACAGTAAATATCAATTTAATTCAATGTAGCAAAACTTAGACGAATGTCCTCAGTCTAGGAGCCGCTCTGCTCTACATGGTTTCTCGTTGTACCTAGAGTGTCTTCTCGTTGTATAGTTTGGTGTCTTTTGGTGTGGAGTAGTGTGGTGTGGTATTGGGCTCTTTTGTTAGTTACATTAGATTCTCGTTGATATTTATTGTAAGAGTCATNCAGATTCTTGTATTGTAGTTTTTTTCTTAGAGATTGATAAAAAAATGTGACCCATGTGAGAGAGATCATTTGCCATGGTAAAAGGCATTGAGTCATGATAAATAGACCTGCTTTGCCGTGTATCATGTGACCCATGTGAGAGAGATCAATTGCCACTCCCAACAAACTAAGAGGACCTGATGTTGCACAATGCGTTTCATGTGATCACTTTCATTTCACATGAACATTAGCCAATCAGATGCGCCATCCAGAGCCATGAGTCAGCAAATTCTAACAAATAGGGTATACCTTGCTGTCTTATGCTGATTCAATTCCTTTAATGATCTTATATCACCAGCCGTCATGAATAATTGAGATCTTGAAATTTCTCATATACCGGGTGTCCCAAAATGATGTATTATCGTGTGATTGCTTACATGTCCATAACCAATGAACCGATTTTCAAAAACTTTATTTTAGTTGATTGCCTAAAGGCTAAATTGTATTTAAAGATGTTGGTTGTGGTTTTACGACGATGTTTTCATGTCGAAAAGAAGATTGATAAACCTGCTCAAATTCCAGCCTTAGATGACATGAGAAAGAAACGGTCTATTTTGCCAGTCGATATTTTATATCTGATACAACTGGACGAACTCGTATTTGTATTCTGACTATTCTCTGAATTCAGTATTAACTGAATTCGTATTCTATGAACGACATTTAAGTTCAGCCTTTTGTATCACCTCTAAATTGTTGACTGGAAAGGTAGGCCGTTTCTTTTTCATGCCATCTAAGGCTTGAATTTGAAGGTTTATCGATCTTCTTTTCGACATGAAAACATCTGAAAACATCGGCATAAAACCGCAACCAACATCCTCGAATACAATTTAGCCTTTCGGCAATCGGATAAAATAAAGTTTTTGAAAAACGGTTCATTGGCAAGAGACATATAAACAATCAAACGATAATACATCATTTTGGAACACCCGTTAAGTCACCAAATAACAGTTAATCTGTTAGAACCTAAGGTCAACCTAATCAATAACATGACTATGGTCATTTATCGCATGTAAAATAACAACTGAAATATTACTTAAATTGAATCTTGGTCAATAGTCGTATAATCACAATAATAACTCCGGAAAAGTTCTAAACTGTTATCCTTCTCTATCCACGTTGGCTGTAAACAACTTCGATTCACTGTCATACACAATACTGTCACACTTTGAAGTAACCGCATTATGGTAAATTATGATATTTTATTTGAAGAAAATCTCAAACAAAAACCAGAAAATGGTCATTCTCGTTGCATAGACTTCATTGGAAGTTCGTTTCCCTGGATTTTCAATGATAACTGTCACATTTCACAGTGACAGGATTCTGGTCAACTGTCAAATTCTATTTGACGGTAAATGGAACGTAACCGAGAAACGGTCTATCACTTTTAATACACTGCATCGTAAGTTTAACTCCTGTACAGCGCTAACCGTCACTCTACAAAGAACCGGAATGCGGTAATTATCATATTTCTACAAATGGTAAATCTAACAAAGAAACCGAAAAACGGTCATTCTTTTTCAATACGCTGCGTGGGATGTTTGGTTCCTCGGTAATGTCAAATGTCATTCCTCGCAAAACGGAACTGCGGTAAGCATAAGCATCATATTTCTACAAATGGTAAATCTAGCATAGAAACCGGACAGCGGTTCTTCAGGTTCGTTCAAAGGGTACCAAAATTTACTAAATGATCGTTCATCACGTATGCACTGTATGTTATAAATTGACCGGATTGCGGTCATCTACGATATAAACACCATACATCATCCTATCACTGAAACTGGATCACGGTCATTAATGATATTAGTAGTACCTTTCCGTGATGGATTGTTCATTGCTTCTCTCGTTTGATTTGATAATTTCTTCTCTTCTTCAGTATCATTAACAACTTTTCTAGCGCCACTTGACCACTCATTCTTTTCTTCAGCTTTTATCAAAGTTTTCTGTTCATTTGACATGTTTTCTTTGTCTATGCAAGGCGCAGGTTTCACAGTGTGACGGTAAGCTTTTGATATGGTTGGGTCGTGTCTATTTATTGTCTTTGATTTAACTAAAATGTTTGAAAATCGTTCTCTGAGACTGGATAGCTCATCTTCGAAGAGTGTAGCAATCTTCCTTGTTCGGTGCACCTGAAACAGGAGAAGAGAAATAATCAAAGAAACCTTAGAGGTAGGTCACTACGTGCATCGATTTTAAAATTTAGCATGCTTAAAAACCCTTGAAACACGTCGCCTCCTGATTTCATCATCAAAACAGCCTAGTGATCGCAATAGGCCTATCGCTTGTTGAGCAGTTGCAAGTTCGTACAGCGACTGCCACAAAGCGATCTTCTCATCATTTTCCAAGTACTTTTCTTGATGTCAAATTTTGCTCAAACAATATTTCGATTGTTTGGAAGCAGTTTCCCGTTTTAAGGACACAGTAGCTATCAAAAATGTTTATTCATCTTTGTCAAGAAATTTAAACAAATAACGGTTTATCCCGCGATAATGGCTGCAATGCTTGGACTATGGAAATAGGATGACTTTGATTTTGGTTGACCAAGAGCTTATCAAAACTCTCCTTTCCTGAATGCACGGTAAATCCTCTCTTGCTTGCCCAATCATAAGTCTTAATATCTTTCTTTTATCATTTTGATCCAATCAGATTCACTTCCTTTGCTCGTCTCGCACAGCAGGATGGGAGGAGATATAAATATTGAACCGGGGGGGGGAGCCGGAAACACATTTCCCCCAGAGGCAGACAACAATGGCACACCCGGTGACCAAAGAGGTACGGCGCATTAATGTGATCATGAACTAGATACCGAGTCCGTAAAAAAATAATCCCCGTTTGAAAGGCCATTGCTCCCTGCATACGAAGATGATAATAGTGGCAGATACAGGGTGCGCCAAAATAAACTATGCACGTTTGGCAGGCCACAATAAATAGTACACTGGGCCGATTTTGAAGATTTATGAGTTAATCGTTAGCAGAAAGCCTGAATTAGATACTGGGATTTTTTGCAAATTTTTCATGTTCAGTTTTTAGGGCTAGAAGCGAGTTTCTTAAACTTTTAGTTTTCGAAAAACATTGAAAACGATAAAAAACATCGACCAAGTTTTCCAAAGAATCGGCATGAATTGACAAAGAGAGAATTTGTTTGTGGTAATTTGCTATTTAAAAATCAACCAATTGTAATCTGATGTACGAGAGTTCGTACTAAACCCTCAAATCCCCCTGAAAACGTTTTCTGTTTGTTAATTTATGTTGAATCTTTTAAAATTTGATCGATGTTTTTTGATCGTTTTCAATTTTTTCGAAAACGAACATTTTAAGAAACTCGCTTCTAGCTCTAAAAACTGAAATTGAAAAAATTGCAAATTATCCCAGTATCTAATTCAGGCTTTCTGCTAACGATTAAGTCATAAATCTTCAAAATCGGTCCAGCGTACGATTTATTATGGCCTGCCAAACGTGCATAGTTTATTTTGGCGCACCCGGTATATCAGTTAATGGTGGACATGTTCAAATCCATTCTAAAATTTACCTGATTGAAATCGGCCACTCAGTTCGGAAACTATGCTTGATTTTCTCTAGAAAGCCCCGCAGAGGCAATCAAAAAAGGCCTAAAATCGCGAGCAGATTTTCCAAATATTCCTACCTTAAAGCAATGACTTCCACATGCTTTAGCCCGTGTTACCCTCTCGGGACGATGCAGTCTTTTGGAATAATATTGTCAGGGTCCAATGGGTGACACTTCCATCCTCTCAAAGATCTAGCACGTGCTAAAGCATGTAAAAGTCATTGTTGTAAGGCAGAGAGGCAGAGATATTAGGAAAATTTGGGTGTGATTTTAGGCTTGTTTTGAAGGGGGCTTGATAGGACTTTCTCATGAAAATCGAGCATGATTTTAGAACGGAGTGGCCGATTTCAGTCAGGTAAATTTCAAAATATATTTAAACATGTCCACTATGGAATATGATACTGGCCAATATTATTGTCTTGATATTCAGGGAGCAGTGGCCTTTCAAACGGGAATTGTTTTTGATCAACTTGGAAAACTGGATGCTTTATAGCAGTCTCGTTAGCACATAGGACAGTGGTTGCAAAATAACCAATCCCTAAGCTTACTTCTTACTGAGTGGTTTTCATTTTATCGTAGCTGTATTGCAAGGACATGAACAGGACAAGGTTCTGGAATTGTGGTGCACCAAAACCTCGTGGGAATTATCTTCGGAGATCAAACTATTCAGTAATTTGCGTAACATCGTAGAAATCAAAACAACAAGACTTGTTTATCGGCAAATCAATAGAATAAGATCACAAGAGATAAGCTAGGACGGGTGCAAGATGAAGCAATTTAGAAACGAACGAATGAAATAAATGAATGGGCAGATATACGATGGCGAGAGTCAATCAACAAATCAGGCAATCCATCAATTCATAGATGGAGCAATCAACTAATCAATCACTCCATCAATAAATCAGGCAATCAACAAATTATCAATCAATCAATCAATCAATCAATCAGTCCATTAAGAAACTGACGATAGATAAATCTGTAACTGAATGAATCAATTCGTCAATCAGGTAGTCGATCAATCACTTACAGACCCTTTCATTAATCAATCCATCGATCAATCAATCCCTGGTCTATCTATCCAATTATCTATCGATCAATTCTCCAACCAGTAAGTCTATTAACTAATCAATGAATCAATCAATCATCAATACAAATGCTCTAAGTTTTGACGCAAGATTATCAAGAGCTTTTTTGAAATGATGGTTCGATCTAAAATAAAATCTTTGAGCAATATATGTAATAAACAGCCCTGAAGAAGTGTTGCATGGCAGGACGAAATGTTGGTAAAATACAAATTCACACACATTTGCTGTTGTTTTTTCGTTGTGTTGTGGTGTTTCTGCCTACAAACTTCTTCATTTATTCGTCACCGCAAGCATCTTCGGATCCGACGATCGACGTTGGTATCGTGGCATTTTCTTTTTTCGAATTAATGTAATAAAAGTGCTTCCTATTTAAACTTACTTGACGGAGATAAATAGCTAACTCAAGGGCTGCATATGCAGGTCTAAAATTAGCCTATTGCATTTGATGATTTCGACCGGTGCGTGCATATGTTTTCACTATGGAAGCCTTCCTTTGAAGTACCACGAAGAGATCTTCTCACTGGAGTGTTAGCTCTTTTACAACCAAATGGATATATCAATGATTCAAATGAGGCTTTGGTGCACGTTTTATTGTATGGTGATAAGAGCCTTCCTAATGACCTCAATAAAAGCATACTTCTCTTAACCTTAGATTTTATCCATCAAACTGGTCGACTTGATTAGAAAATTTCAAGCTACACTACGAGTTCCACAACCACCATAACCCGTTTTTTAGCTTTTATGTATTGTAAAGTAATTTTGTAAGTAGAGTAATTAGTAGAGTAACTTTGTAGGTAGCGTAACTAGTTTTTTTCATCGTTTGTAGCTTAGTTGTATGTAGTTTAATGTTGCGTGTCTTTATGTTTTGGCCANATACTTCTCTTAACCTTAGATTTTATCCATCAAACTGGTCGACTTGATTAGAAAATTTCAAGCTACACTACGAGTTCCACAACCACCATAACCCGTTTTTTAGCTTTTATGTATTGTAAAGTAATTTTGTAAGTAGAGTAATTAGTAGAGTAACTTTGTAGGTAGCGTAACTAGTTTTTTTCATCGTTTGTAGCTTAGTTGTATGTAGTTTAATGTTGCGTGTCTTTATGTTTTGGCCATGGGGTAGTCATTGTCTTTTGCTCCCCTTGGTGTCGTCCCTGTGGTGGTGTATAGTGATTTGATAGGAACAGTAGAAAGTAAGATTTATTGTAATTATTTGAAATGAGTAGAAAAAAAACTATGGAAGCAATTACGTGCGTAGGCGTTTCTTCGTCCTACTTATAGATTGCCTCTACTTAGCTCTGTCAACTAACTTTAATGCTAACAAAACGTAAGATCTGTGCAACCACAAGATGAAGCAATCAGATGCAATAAAAGATGATGCTGCAAGTGCATTCTGAGGCTACATTTATATTGCGTTATCTTTAGAAAGAATTATTATCTGCAATTCTGAACCTTATATCTGAATGGGCTTATTTTTGAGCAATTTAGTGGTTGAATGTGACTAATTCGTGATAGGAGCGTTTGTAGCTAAGTAGGCTAAGGCATGAGATTTCATGGTATTTAGTTCTAAAGACACAGCGATTAGCATGCTGTATTTCATGATTAAGATCATATAAAATAGGGTGACAAATGCATAAGACTGCACCATTTAATGTTCTTCATTCTCAGTAAAAATTTATGATAGATTAGATGGGTTTATACGGTAGTCAAACAGGTTAATGCATGATATTTGACAGTATTGGGTCATAAAACTGCAGTGATTAACATGACTGCATATTCAGGGTTGCGTTAAGATAAAGCCGAGCTTCAAGGGCTTTGGATTGTAGCATTCATGCGCTTTAATGTCTCATGATATGTAATTAGTCTAATGCAGGCAAATAGCAGCAGATGTCTTTCAAATGAAGAGATTTCCTATCTGTTTGAATTCCGTAGAATTAGCCAGTAGTGCAATGAGATTTTTCATGTCATCAACGATTTTAGAGATACAGCTGGATTCTAAGCCACAAGTTCTAGCAGTGTTTAGTTCAGCATAGGTTCCAAATCTTTAAAAAGGCTGGTGTAAAATTCAGTGACCTATTTCTTTGAACTGAATGACTTCAAAGAAACTTCAGCTATTTCTCTATAATTCTACCGTTGGACTTTTCTGAAATCTTCAATATTTTCAGAATTAGAGTGTTTTTTTTTTACTTTTTCAAGAATTCAAGAAAAATTTTCAAAAAAACTTAAAACCATTGTAATTTCTAAACTGTTTGAAGCAACATGAAATAATTTCGAAGAAGTTCATAGTTTATGGAAAAAAAAAAAAAAAAAAAAAAAAAGCAAAAGTCTGTCACTTTTCTTGTTTATGATTTTGAAATTTGATGACGTCACACCCTCAAATGAGTTGAAATGTAACATATGCCAAAATTCTGAAAAATATTCAAAACTTCTGAAAAGTCCAACAGTAGAATTAAAGATAAGTGGCTAAAGTTTGTTTCAAGCCACTCAGTCCGAAGAGATAGATCACAGAATTTTACACCCATCTTTTTACGCCGAGTTAAAGATTTGTAAGCTTTGCTGTTTAGTCCTCCTTTTGCACAGAGCCGCATAGCTTAAACACACACGAAAGGCCGCTGAAGGCTGAATGAATTCCATACCACGCACCAATTCGAGTGGAATTTACACGATGCCGGTAGAGTTTGAAAACGGCATAGAAAAGTGTGCCGTTTTGGTCTCCTGCTTACACGATGCCGTTAGAAATTCCTAATTCTGCCGGCAAAATATTGTGTCGTTTATCAAAGTTCATACATTATAGGAGAACTAATATTGTGTAACAGCTGAAAGTTTTGGTCAGTTTATAAAAGATCTGCATGATTGATAAGATTTACAAACCAATCAAATTTCTTACAAACAAAAATACATCTTACTGTTGAATTCCTAGCTTTGTACTATGACGAATTTTTTCTTTTTCGTATATCCTTTTGAATTTTAATTTACGGCCCAAGCTAGATCAGCTCCGCTTTTCTTGGGTCGTGTAGAATACATATATTTTTATCTTACATTGTATTAGGTTATTGTATTCTGCGAATAAAATTGAATTGAATATTTGGTCAGTTTGATCAGTTCCAAAATCTTAGGCCTTAATCTTTGGCTTCCGTTGTCTCTAAATGCGTTTGAAATATCACTTGATAGCAAGATTGGCTCGGCGTGATATTATACTCTGATCGACGTTCAATTTCAATTATTTATGTTTTGGTTTCACTTGCGCTTATTATACAATTCATTTACAGAAAAGTTGTTCGTGTTTGAAACTTCCAGAAATGATAAAGTTAAACCTACCTCAGATTCTAGTTGTTTCATCTGTGTAGCAAGTGCCATTTTGGGTGGAGAATCCTCCTCTTGGCAGGATTTCACATAGGAGTGGAGTCTTTCAACTTCAGCAGATTGTCCACAGTGACAACATGTACTACGGAAAAAGAGAAATGCTTCATCTTTAAACCAATGAAGCAGTCTAGCTACCAGTCCAGCAGTCCAGCAGTCCAGTAGTCTAGCTGAATTTGTCCTTTAGATATTCAAGAGGCTGGGTAACGTGACTGTAAACGAGCTTTACTTGAAACGGTGATTTTGCAGTTTTTCAGTGGGCAATATCTCGCCGATTTTCACCAAAAAGAGCACTATTGGAAGAAGGATTCTTTAATTTCACTGAGAAACGAACGAAACATTTATATGTTGTGAGATCAAAGAGATATCAGTGGCTTTCTAAGAGTAACTTCGTTGTGGATTCACCCCATCCACCAAAATATGCACAGCAAATAATGGACACGTGCGTCAAATAATGTAGATTATAGAGATTAACGGTTTGTTTATGGTTACATGAACCAGAACATTTAAAGGAAAAATCCAGGATGGGTGTGACTGATGATAGAATCAAAGATCTTTCTGCTATGAATGGTGTAGAGTAAAAACTCGCGTATAAGAATCTACTATTTTGCAAATCAGCCTGGGTTCTTAGACAATGAATACAATGGATTGGTTCTTATAAAACAATTGAAAATTTGACAATTTCAGCCTGAAGGTTCTTAATCCATCAGGTTCTAATGCGCGGGTTTTTACTGTATGGTACTTTTCCCACAATCTTATCGTCTTTCTCTGCGAAATTACGTATTCAAATGAGCGACTAGTGCGCGATGGCGTCATTTCGCACAAACATCAATGCCCACTGACGTCACAATCAAAGCAAACGAGGCAGCCTTGTTGTTTTAATGTATTATTTGTTAGACTTAAAGGGGCTCAGTCGTCAAACAGTAAACAAAACCGTAGACTCGCACGTGTCGGGGATTATCCATTGTTCATCCATTGTTCTTTGCAGTTTGTTTGGTGGCTTCACCCAAGCCACAAAAAAGTGACCGTTAAAAATCCACTTATATCCGAGCAACCGTAGAAGATATGAATGTTTGGTTTGTTCCTTAGTAAAGCACAAGGATTAATGTCCAAACAGCAACTTTCATTTTGAAAAAAATACGAAAATCCTGTGTGATATCACCTTTCAAAAACAGCAAAAATCATCGCTTTGTTTACATTTTGATGACGGAGCCCCTTTAAGCCAATAATATCAGCAAATATTCACAACCTATTTATTTGTGAATAATAATTGCACATCATTATTATCACTTTTATCAATACAAAGACTTTCAGTCTTTATCATTTCTTTGAACTGATCATGCTGATTATCAAGCTGTTTAGCTGATTTGAACTGACAGTATTTTGGACAATCGATATTGCGAATCAGAAACCCAGACCTGACTGCATACGCGCAATGTCTTGAGCGTTGGGGACTCTGGAGGGGGATCAGTAGCGGTAGCAACTGCTGTCGTTGTTGTTCTCTCGTCCGGGGTTCCTATTGTTCAGCATCATACTACAATGCTGGCCTGACATCCAATGTGAAACGGATTCTAGGATTTATCAGTAATTAATCGTATTTGTAGCCTGTTGTAGTTGTTTATTTGGTTGCTATTATTTGGATGTTTTTATGAAAATGGCCACGGGGTAGTCATTGTCTTTTGCTCCTTGTGGTCCCGTCCCTGTAGTGTTGTATAGTTTGTAAAGTAATTAGAAAGTATAGTAGGATATAGATGTAACATGTATTGTATCATTTTAAATGAACATATAAAAAAACTGATATATTAATATCTTAGTTTTGAATATCGGCTATATACTTTTATTCCACAGCCCGCCAAACTTGTAAACTTTTTTTTGACTCACCAGGTGTATTCACGATGCTCAGAAAAATAAAAGACAAATCACGAAAGATATCTCAGCCTTTCGCCTATCAACAAAACTTTAATTCTTTCCAATCGCGCATATGTTATCCGCATGATGAATTTTTACACATTTGGTGTTCTTCTGGAACCACCTGGTATAAAAATCCTTGGAAGCAAACTTTTGATGCCTAGATAATTAATCACTAAATCCATCCCCGAAGGGCTGGCAGCTGTTCCTGTCAAGTGCATGAATTAGCTTTGTTATATATCTTTATAGCTATGTAAGTAGCAAACTTTAAATAAACTGATAATAATATTAATGATATTCCAGTAAGCATAGGGCTCAAATCTTTCAAATCTTTAAAAAGGTGGGTGTAAAATTCTATGACATTTTTCTTTGAATTGAATGGCTTGAACTGAACTTATGGTACTTTACTGTAAATCTGCCGTGGAAATATTTTGATATCTTGATTTTTTCAAAATGGCAGCAATTTAGTTAATTTCGAAAAAATTCATGGAAAATTTCGAAAAAATTGAAAGCATCGTAAATCCTAAACCAATGGAGGAAAAATGATATAAACTTCAAGAAAAGCATAGTATATGAAGGTCTACAATGTGATGGCAAGCAGAATTCTGTAGCTTTTCTGGTTTAGGATTTGGAAATTCGATGACGCCATAGCCTCAAATTTAATAATTGCCGCCATTTTGAAACTAATCAAGATATCAATGAATTTCCACGGCAGATTTACAGCAAAAACCCCCAAGGTACTTCCAAGCCATTTATTTAAAAGAAAGCTGTAATAAACTTTTACACCGATCTTTTCAAAGATTTGAGCCCTATGTTATTACAGTATAACACTTTATCAGTAGACTATTTACCTGTTGTTGTTTTCTGTAGGTAAGATCCGTGTATCAAGTGATTCGTCTTTTCGTACATTTTCCCTTTGTTTTTGTTTTTCTTTGCGAAGTTCCTCTCGCAGATCTTTCACCAACTGAATTAAATAATCTTTCTGAAGTAAGAAGAGTAAAAACAAATTATTTTACTTGTTGATCACATTGCCTGGACCAAGCAAGCTAAAGAAAAATTGTTAGATTGTAAAAGGGATGGCATAAATCTACAAACGTTGTGAAAACCTGCAAAAGGAACCTTATGATGTTAAACATAGGGCTCAAATCTTTAACAAATTCGGTGTAAAATTCTATTAGTTTTTTTTTAATTAAATGGCTTGGAAGGAACTTTGGATTTTTTACTGTAAATCTACCATGGAAATTTATTAATATCTTGATTATTATCAAAATGGCGGCATTTAATAAATTTGACGACGCTATGACGTCATCAAATTGCTACAGATTTCTGCTTGCCACCATATTGTGGACCTTCATAAACTATGGCTTTCTTGAAGGTTATATCACTTTCCCCCGATTGGTTTAGGATTTACGATGATATAAAATTTTTTCAAAATTTTCCATGAATTTTGTCAACATAATTAAATTGCCGCCATTTGAAAAATATCAAGATATCAAAAAAATTCCATGGGAGATTTACAGCAAAGTACCAAAGTTCCTTTCAAGCCATTCAATTCAAAGACACATGTCGCACAATTTTACACCCAACTTTTTGAAGGTTTGAAAGATTTGAGCCCTATGTTATCAAATATATCGGCTGAGACAGAAAAAATGTGGGTTGTTTAAAGAGCCATATCTTGGCGAAAAACAAGTCAGATCGCGTTCGTTGAAGTTTCATATTGCAGAAGAAAAATTAGATTAAGTATAGAAATCTATTTTTTTGAAATCGGTCATTTCCTTCAACATCTATCTGCAGTTTTGTGACCTTTCTGCTTCCTAGCAATGCCATTCAAAAGAATGTTCCCATAGGGCCAAAAAGAAACAACAGTTGTTGTCCTTTTTGTGTCTTTAACACAATGCATGCTTTGTTTCAATTTTTGGTAGAGAAACAGAATTCTTGTGACACGAGATTTTACTAGAATCGCTCGTAATTATGGAACGAAAAAAAATGGATTGGAGAGACTTGCCGTTGCAAAATTTGTAAATAGGGTATTTTAGGGTATTTTCGTTTCTTATCATGAACTGTAATTTATTTTGTTTTTGTAAATAGTTGGTCTTTATAAGTTCTTGAAGTAGAGCTATTTTTAACAACCAACTTTAAAGAATGTTATAATAATAATAAAAAAACGGAAAGTCCGATTTCGACCCAACGAGTTTTCATATCTGAGTTGGGCTTTTTCTGTGTAATGAATTTTCAAAGAAACTAATTTGTGAATTAAATCGCACCAACAAAAATTATCAAACACCCCACACTTTTCTAACTTACTGGGTATAACTCATTACAAACTACGCGCACAAGCCTTGAATTTAAATTTTAGTTTTGGTTTCATGCATCATCTCGCATGCCATAAAACGACGCAACTTCGTGAATATCTAATTCTAGTGAATGCATTCAGAGAGGTAAAATATCTCCCCGAGTCGAGCAAATCGCGTGGTTATATTTAAAAACCTGAATTTTCTGCGTTAAAAATCCTCTCTATCTTTTCCTTTGCCAGTAAAAGAAAGCGCTTAGCGTACCTAAACAAAAAATAAAACTCGAGAAAAGAATAATTTTTAAACTGGACACACGTGTTCCGAAAGGACTTAACAAGCAATTTTCCTTTTTATGATTGTATTTCCTCTGGCTCCTGAGCGTTCTATTTTCGCTCGTCTAATTCTTCCGTTACTTGCTCGATCCTACCGTTCTATTAAACATTCTTTCTTTTTCTATAATCTTCGCTTCTACTAAGTTCCTTTACTACTGATGAAGGGCACGGCCCAATACGTTTAGTTTCATTTTTCTATGGCGATAGAAGTATTATTTTTGATGAGTAATCAGTTATTTTTGCTATTTATCATACATCGACACACGCTTCACTGTTATTTAAAAAATAAAACTCACTGGTTGATTTTCAAGATCATCATCATCATTATCACCACCATCATGACTATCATCATAATCATCAGTCTCTGTACTGACGTCACTATGTTGTTGTCTCAATCCATTGATCTTCGTAATCTCCTCCACAACGTCTTCTTTGGTACTCCTGATATCCTCAGATGATCTCGACTTATAACTTGGACGCCTTACAGCATCTCTGCCGTTCGCACAAAAAGTCTCTGTTGTGAGCTTTGGATTTTCACAGACATTCTTTGCGGTGGTTCCTGCTGCTCCATACCTGTCATGACTGACTCTGGACTTTTCTTTGAAGCTCAGTTCATTTTTCTGCTCCCCAGATATTCCTGAGTCAAATGAAAGACTCCTTCCAAGAAGATGTCTGGCTTTCAAAAACTCAACTTTGTTTCCAGCTAAATCTGACTGCGTTGCTCTGATTATAGGCTTTCGTCGACTTCTCCTAGGCGAAGTAAAATATGATTTACAATCTATTCCATTGGATAGCACATCAGGTTTATTGGTCAAAAACTATGGCAGACTCTGCCAAGAGAAATCAAAGAGTCCCAATCATTGGAGATTTTTAAAAGAAATATTAAATCTATCAAAACTTTTGACTGCAGCTGTAAATTGTGTAAAATTTTTGTATCAAATCTAGGTTTTTTGTAATTAGACTTTTGTAAATATTCTGTATAGTTGGCCTTAATTAGCTTAACGCTATTATCTTAGCTAACTTTAAATAAATTGTTTATTATTTATTTAATATATGTGTTTAAATATAGATGGGACAGCACTATTTCTTCACAATCACATCTAAAGAAACTAGCAGTTCTTATTGACTGACGGGGCAACNGGTTTATTGGTCAAAAACTATGGCAGACTCTGCCAAGAGAAATCAAAGAGTCCCAATCATTGGAGATTTTTAAAAGAAATATTAAATCTATCAAAACTTTTGACTGCAGCTGTAAATTGTGTAAAATTTTTGTATCAAATCTAGGTTTTTTGTAATTAGACTTTTGTAAATATTCTGTATAGTTGGCCTTAATTAGCTTAACGCTATTATCTTAGCTAACTTTAAATAAATTGTTTATTATTTATTTAATATATGTGTTTAAATATAGATGGGACAGCACTATTTCTTCACAATCACATCTAAAGAAACTAGCAGTTCTTATTGACTGACGGGGCAACAGTCGTTAAAGAATGGGAAATAAATGAATGTAAAAAGGTTGGTCAACAATCAAAGAATTTATCGAAACGGAAATTGAACTTATCAATTAACAAGGAAGCTTCTAATTACCTTACAATTCTGCCCAAAAGGTTGTCATATAGTAGTGTTGGAGATTTTGTACTACTAACACAGACTGAAAACTGCCTCTGCTAAAAATTTCTAGTGGTCAAAACGTATCTTTCAACAATAATATTCACCAGTACATTTTCAAAGCAAAATTGTGTGGCATTTACCTCGTTAGGGGCGGTGAATTCAATACCAAAGCTTCAAGAACTGAAAAGAAGAGATAAATCATTTCAAATTCACAGAAACATAAAAATGCTAGCATAGGTTCCAAATCTTTAAAAAGGCTGGTGTAAAATTCATTGACCTATTTCTTTGAACTTAATGACTTCAAAGAAACTTTTGCTAATTCTCTATAATTCTACCGTTGGACTTTTCTGAAAACTTCACTATTTTCAGAATTAGAGTGCTTTTTATCTTTTTCAAGAATTCAAGAAAAATTTTCAAAACAACTTAAAACCATCGTAATTTCTAAACTGTTTGACGCAACATAAAATAACTTCGAAGAAAACCAAAGTTTATGAATGCCTACAATATGGTATCAAGCAAAAGTCTGTCACTCATCTGGTTTATGATTTAGAAATTTGATGACGNATGAATGAATGAAACCCTTTATTAAGAACCTAGTTATGATATCAGGCTGAAATAGTTCTTATCCATTGGGTACAAAATATATGATTTCAGGCTGTAGGTTCTTAATAAATGAAGGTTCTTATGTGCGGGTTTTTACTGTATGGAGAAACTTGGCATGTCAGCAACCTGAGACGCTGACATATTCTCGGTGATAAAGAGATGCTCTGTAATTAAGAACAGGACTTTCATAAAGGGGATGTGCAACCCGTCCTCTCTGCGTGGCGCTGCGTGTCAAATCATCGAATGTGTTTAGGCTAAGCACAACATAACCAATGGTGATTTTGCACAGAGAATCGTAATCCAAAGTATCTGCGACAATCTCAGTAATCGAAGCTTTCGTGAAGGATTCATTTTATTTCTCTAACGCCGAATATTTGAAAGTTTTAATGGATATCAAAAGCTCCATCACATTTCATGCCACCAATAAAACCCCAAGGCTTTAGTCACGTGCGAAGGTTGTCCTGTGCTTTTCGATTGTTTACTAAAATCTTGTACAGATCCATTAGACCTCAGTGTTTCTTGATACAGAGCTTTATGACACAGGCTTTTATCGCTTTGACTCAAGTGAAGACAAATAATGACACAGCCCGTGCTCTGTTTTGCTTGAAACTGTACGAATTTCTGCAGCTCTACTAACGTTTCATGCAATGCGGAGCATAAGCGTACGGGAAGAAAAAATCTAGGGGGGCTGCCCAACACAAAGTCTATTGTTTAGCATAATTTTTGCCCGAATGAAGCCATTTTTTTGCCCGATTGGGGCTCATTTTCGATGATTTTTCTGAAGTTGGGGGGGCTGCCGCCCCCCCGGCCCCCCCGCCTCGTACGCTTATGATGCGGAGGGTGTAGAAGTGGTTTTGACTGGCTGACTAAGATGGCCATATAGCTGCTGACTGATGACTAATTTTTCTTTTCAAATGCTAGACTAATTACTAGACCTACAATAGCTGAACTGACTAGACGAACGTAACTAGAAAGTTTGACTCATGACCGTTGAATCTCCAAGACAAGAACTGTAACATTAAGGACTAACAGTAGCCCCAATTCTAGGCCCTCAACATAGGGTGTCCCAAAAAGTGCTCCTGTTTGAAAATTATCAAAATTCGATTACATCGCCGATCTTTAAATCTATTTTTTGGCAAGTAGACCAAATTATTTTCTTAGGTATAACTGATCTTGTGATCAGTTCTAGAAATAGCAAAATTAATTCTTTTTAGGACGGTCTGGCTTTGAAGCATGCTACACAAAGCACTGATGATTACTCGATTAACTTCCTTTTGTATAATAAGCTTCTAGTTTGGTCACAAATGTCAGGAATTAAGCAAACTATTCTTGTACACTTGAAGGATGATGAAAAAATTCAATATTGTGGCTCTTAGGCAAGATTTACGAAGCTGCTAAAGAGTGTAGCTCAAAAGGAGGAGTTTCAAGGTGTCATGTTATACCATGTAGTCAGTGTCCTAGTGTCGACAAATGAGCTCCCGAGAATATTTTGTGTTAATTTTATGATTTTGGTATGGATCGATAGATAATTTAATGGAGATCACGAATTTCAATGTTGGCAATTTCAAATATCACTTTAATGGGTGTGACGTCACAATGACGTATGACAGAATTGACGTTCCATTGCAGTTGCAAAAAGACAATATATATAGACGTCTTCAATATCTTAAATGCTTTAAATGTACTGAAATAATATAGTTTCCTTCGTCTTATTGTTTTGCACATATTAGTTAGATATTTCATGACGTCATGGTGACGTCATAGTTACGTCATGCCTAAAACATGCTTGAATTTAGTAACATATACAAAACAAGGCTAACGGCCAAGAACAGAAATATTAACGAACTTTATCAGACTATGATGACTAAATAAGCAGTGAATAGGTCATCTATGATATAATTACAAATCGTTGTCACTGTCAGAGTCACTGAAATTGATGAGATCTTCTTCACGATCAGTGTTTTCACAATGTAAACAGTTGCAGGCGTTTCTTATACAAGCGCACTTTGCACCAGTGGATCCTTGTTTGCAATTTCAGCTCAGCAATAGACATGTCATAATTCCCAAGTTTGCATGTTCTGGATGCTCTGACTTTACATCTGTTCTTAATGTTGCTATACAGTATCCTAAGATAGAAACAGACGAAATACTAGTTTAGAATACATTTTGCCATTTCCACTCGATTGTTTTTCATATTTGAAATAAATTTTTGTTGGCCATGACTTATGAATAAAGTAAGTGTCCTCGACTGAACATTCGTACACAGGCCGAAAACTAAACTGTGCCGTATTGAAGTCATAATATCTGAAGACCAGAGCAAGTGATGTGAGTAGATAGATTGAAAGGGAAGGTGGAGGAAAAATTACAGCTGAGAAATGCATATCCACCAAGAAAAAGATTTTGTTCATCAATAACTATCATTCATTCAATAACTGCTAAAGTATCAAACCGGAAAGCGATGGTGAAGATAATTCTCCTCATATTGTGAATAAGCTCTTTCTCTCGCTGACGATGTATTTGAGTCAATTTCAAATTTGCATCTATGCAAAGATTCCAGTTTACAGAACTGAAGCAGTATTTTCCATCGTTCAAATCATACTTCTCTTTATCAGCAACGAGATCAGTTACTGGGGTAGTTGCTGAAAATCCCCACACAGCACAAGTTGCATTCCACCAAAGCATTCATCTGTGCCTCGTACATTTCGTGCAATGAATTCTAAAGTATCGAAGGCCTCTTTTGTCAGCATGGAAATTTCATCTAATATCATCACATTGCACTGCTTCCATCTCTTCACTGCTTCCTCGTTTGCAATTACTTTCTGCAGAAGCTGATAGCGAGAGCCTCGCCCAATGCCAATACCCACCCAAGGATGAACGGCTGTCCCTTCAATATGTGTGCTAGCTAAGCCAGTTGTAGCAGTTCTTCCAATGTTTTCTTTTCCTTGCTTTTGCTCTAGTTTCAGCGCGATCTATAAAAGCCTTTCAAAGCCTTTTGTTTGCCATCCTATTGTTCCAGTGATGACCTGTCAGAGAAATTGGTCGAGCTGTTGACGAAACCTCGCTTAGAGAAAAGCCCACCGCTGCGCACCCAGTCTTCTTTGGAGTGTGGACCTTTGAAACGAGATGCTACGCTGTGAAGGAGCTAACCGTTCTCTGGAATGCGCAAGCGCCATTTGAATTTGATTTCTTGCAAATGGCGGCTGCCCCACGCTGATGCTGCTAAGGCCGAAGAGAAAGAATCGAAGAAAAACGACAGTAATGAGGTAATAAATTTTAATTTCTAAGCTACAAATATGGTGCATTATTGCCCATGATGAAACGTGCACAATATCATGAAGACGTCTGTATCTGGTGAAAACATAACTATTCTGTGATTTTCGGGTTGAATTGTCATGTTAGGTTGTGTGATTCAATGTTTCCTTGCGTTTTTTCCATCCGACCACACTAGGTACTGAAATGGTGTAATACAAGATACATCTTCATCTTGAAATGCTTTTCTAGCCTCATCGGCAAGTTATGTGACAAAGTGACACTTGGTCTCATTGTGAGCAAAGAATTGCTTCAAGGTCCCTTTGATCTTTGTTGAGCCCTCTATTCTCTACTTCAACTTCAACTGAGCTACTTCTCCCCTACGAAGATTTTGAGTGGATTCTTTCAAAGATTTTTCACAATAGGTATAAAAAACAAGCATCATATTCTGACTTCCAGCTGCTAGCATCCTACATTGTTGGACGATATCTTTTGCGAAATCTTTGCAAGTTTCAATATGTCTTCCTTTCAAATTTATCGACTGAACAACAACCATTACATCTATCACGCCAGTACTCCTTGCATTTTGTTGTTCTTCCAGTACATCTTCTGCATCTTCTTTGTTGGGCGTTTCCAAGCACTTGATGATTGCATTCATTAATTTTGATTTGCCCTCATGACCAGGTTTCAGTGTTCCATTCATCTTCATCAAACTTCGAGGTACCAAAGACAGCTCGTAGTGTCCAGTAACCTCTTTCATGTCTTAGCCTCTCTGAGACTGCGCAACCAAAGCAAATCTGCTGAAAAGTTCCCTCTCCTCNATTGCTTCAAGGTCCCTTTGATCTTTGTTGAGCCCTCTATTCTCTACTTCAACTTCAACTGAGCTACTTCTCCCCTACGAAGATTTTGAGTGGATTCTTTCAAAGATTTTTCACAATAGGTATAAAAAACAAGCATCATATTCTGACTTCCAGCTGCTAGCATCCTACATTGTTGGACGATATCTTTTGCGAAATCTTTGCAAGTTTCAATATGTCTTCCTTTCAAATTTATCGACTGAACAACAACCATTACATCTATCACGCCAGTACTCCTTGCATTTTGTTGTTCTTCCAGTACATCTTCTGCATCTTCTTTGTTGGGCGTTTCCAAGCACTTGATGATTGCATTCATTAATTTTGATTTCCCCTCATGACCAGGTTTCAGTGTTCCATTGATCTTCATCAAACTTTGAGGTACCAAAGACAGCTCGTAATGTCCAGTAACCTCTTTCATGTCTTAGCCTCTCTGAGACTGCGCAACCAAAGCAAATCTGCTGAAAAGTTCCCTCTCCTCTCCTAACTCAATAATTCTATCCTTGCTGTTGATTTCTACTTTCTTATTTAGCAATGTGAAATTCGGCAGCTTGGGTAGCTTTATGGGTGCCCAAATGCTAGCAAGGGTGCTGTTGACCTGCGATCTTTCCTGAACAAGTTCCTCATTGAGAGCCTGCCCTATCTTTTTCAACACATAATATTTGATCATGTGTGGCTGGTGGCATGAATGCATTTGACATCAAAGTGAAGATAGAATCTTCTTTAAAATCTTCATATACTGCTGACTTCTCTTTGAGTACAGCAAGAAGCTTGATGTGCATCTCCCTGTGACGAATCACCGCAGCTTTGCTGCCCAGATGATGCCGCTTTCGTGCGGTAGAATTACCGTGAGATAAAACGTCTTGGACGATATTCGCTAGCAGTGGTGCTGTGAGGAAAAATCGCAGTCTGGCATTCTCGGTATTTGCTATGCCAACCAATCCCCCTTCGATTTTCAGCGTTTTGATGACTTCTTCGCCACCATGGTCAACTCCGATTCCTGTGAAAGGAATCTGAGACTTCTTTACACAAAATTCGCCATTCATAAAGGCCTCCCAGGTCTGCGGATCAGTTTCCTTGAGGGCGCACATGTTTGCAATGTATACTGGTACGAGTCTTCGGTACTTGGTACGATCCATGCTGCAGTGATCTATCTTGCAATAGTTGCTTACTTGATTCGAGGTGCAACAACCAGTCCCTGTTCCTTGACGCATACACAAATGACTGTAGCCCCTCTACCATTCTCATGTATTTAAATAATATCAGTGCCATTTTATTTTCCTTACAATTTTCTTCAAATTGCTTCATTGCACGAAAGAGGCTAACATTTCCAATATGATGAAACAGCGCCAATTGTAGCTTTGTCTTCCTCTTCGTTGCCAGATTTAAATGCTTGTTTTACATCACTTAGGATAATCACAAACAATGAATTTATAGAAGTACCTTATTTGCTGGGTTTTAACCATATTAGCCTCTAAAAATATATCAATATTCATTTGCTTCCTTTATCCTTGATTGTTTCCATTATTGGAATTCAACAAATTTCAATGCATGACATCATCATGACGTCATGAAATAAAAAATTGATTGATGTAAAGCAATAAGGCGAAAAAATTCTATTATTGCTATTTATTTGCTTACTTTGTCCCAAATTGTTTCCGTTATTGGAATTCAATTAATTTTGATGCATGACGTCATCACGATGTCACCATGACGTCATGAAATATCTAACTAATATGTGCAAAACAATAAGACGAAGAAAACTTTATTATTTCAGTACATTTAAAACATTTAAGATATTGCAGACGTCTATAAATATTGTCTTTTTGCAGCTACAATGGAATGTCAATTCTGTCATACGTCATTGTGACGTCATACCCATTAAAGTGATATTTGAAATTGCCAACATTGAAATTTGTGATCTCCATTAAATTATCTATCGATCCATACCAAAATCATAAAATTAATACAAAATATTATCAGGAGCTTATTCTCAACATTAGGACACTGACTAAAAAGGATGTGTTATCGTTTGTTTACTTACATGTCCATAACCAACAAACCAATTTTGAAAAACTTTGTTTTACTTGATTGCATGAAGGCTAAATTGTATTTAAAGATGTTGGTTGAGGTTTTATGACGACCATCCGTGTCACCTATGCATTAGCTTTCAAAAAAGAATGTAGGAATTCATATAATACATTTCTGCATAGAATACAGAGCGATTATTAGCAGCCGTCAGCATCGTAGGAGGATCGTCCCATTCCAGCCGTCAAAATGACATAACTTTGCTGTCAAATGTAATGGAGTCCAATTGCCAATCAACGAAGGGGGCGATGAACTGAAATGTACAAAAAGTAAGGAGGCGATGAACTGAAATGTTCAGTGCATTGCAGAGATCGGTCAACATATTTATCTGATAAAATATATAAGAAAACTTATAATGATTTGTTAACCCTATTCCACCTGGGCTCTTTTCATTCACTCCTCACCTGGGGGGGGCCATTATAGCCCCCCCTAATTATTTCCAGAACCGATAGAGTCATGAAGTTGTAACTTTGTACACAGTATCAACAATATATTGTGATTCTAATTAGGTAATTGAAACTTAATTAGTCACGTGACTTGTTGCTAAGCAACTAGATATGTTGTGACCAGTCTGCAATAAGGTTATGTATGGAAACTGCAATAATGTCCTATATTTTAGCGAAAACAAAGTTTATTCTTAAAAATGGTTAAAAATCTTGTACAACATCATGTTTTCTCATGTTAAGTTTTACTTCTTTACACACCTGTTCAAACAATGACGTCATAAAAAAATATGACGTCATACGTCTAAAAAACTCTAAACACCAATGAAAATTAACAAATCATATATCATATGTAAGCTCGCAATGAGAGCAATTCAATGACACCAATTAAAACAAAATTGAACAAGAATTTGCCAAACTAGAAGCAATTTAGTGTTTTCCTTTGTGACATCTCTCCAAATAAGGGCATTCAGCGGTTAAAAATGGTTAAAAATCTTGTACAACATCATGTTTTCTCATGAAATAACATGTTAAGTTTTACATCTTTACACACCTGTTCAAACAATGACGTCATAAATATATATGACGTCATACGTCTAAAAAAACTATAAACATAAAGAAACATTAACAAATCATATATCATATGAAAGCTCGCAATGAGAGCAATTCAATGACACCAATTAAAACAAAATCTAACAAGGATTGACTGGAATATAAGCAATTTAGTGTTTTCCTTTGTGACATCTCTCCAAATAAGGGCATTCAGCGGTCACATGACTCATAAAATTGAAACAAAATTTGTGGAATCTTGTAGAGCATTAAATTTTAGGAAAAGTCAGTTGGTACCAGCACTCTGTCTCATGTCTCATATAGTCAAAGAGCTGTGTAGCAATATTTGGTTGGGGGGGGGGCCATAATGGCCCCCTTCCCCCAGGTGGAATAGGAGCTGCCAAAAAAGTTCCCCGCTCCTACCCCAGCTCGAGTGGCTGCCCCCAAATTCTCGAACGCATTCTGCAAACCTAGGTTTTCGGGGCGATTTTTGGAGAGGAAGAGCGGCCGCTATGGGGCACGGGAAGGTGGAGATCCCGGCAGAGCACACAAACATAGTCCATGACAATGGAACATTTGATCTGACCGCTCACTCCTTATATATAAGATCTGTGATATCTGATATGAGATTATCTTCCAGCGCGTTATCAGCACTAGCCCAAGCATTAGCCAATGATATGATCATGTGATACGCGTATTGATACGTCATAATGAATGATTTGATT
The DNA here is from genome assembly GCA_004194395.1 of Aurelia aurita complex sp. Pacific. Classification (NCBI taxonomy): domain Eukaryota; kingdom Metazoa; phylum Cnidaria; class Scyphozoa; order Semaeostomeae; family Ulmaridae; genus Aurelia; species Aurelia aurita complex sp. Pacific. The sequence goes on from REGL01000148.1 coordinate 167,200, forward strand.
TCTCAATACGTCATTGCTTACGCCATACATTCCACTGAAGCTCAGTGGCCTGCTCCAGCTGAACTGAATAATTCCGGCTTGCAAAAATAGCATCCTCGCAGATCTGTAGGCTATACAGTTTGTGTCGTACTCTTTTTTTTATAAGAATAATATTTATAAGAATATTCAGGCTCACAATCATCCAATTTTTAAGATTATTATAAGAATATTGTTCAGCTTCATCTCGCATATCTGTGTCACATTTTTCAGCAGTGCTTGTTTTGTGATGTTCGACCATTTCCTCGTAATCACATGAAATTTCTTTTAACTATGTTCCCCTGAAACCATATCAGATTTGAAAAAAACATGCGTACTTTAGTCTTTAAGAATGTATTCACTATTCAGGCTCAAAACGAGAATGTTTTATCGAGGCTGGCAGGACAAAATTTATGGTATTCTTATAAAAAAAAAAGTGTAATACTATATGAATTTAGAAAACTTGAGGCATTTGGTATCAGGTACAACAAGATAATCTGCAGTCATATTTTGTCCTGTGAATCTCGTTCTTCTTTGCATTTCTGCACTTTGTTGGATACATTAAATATACATTCTTTATTTGGAACTGCCTGTAAAACTCAACTCTCAGATCGCTAAAAACTTAAGAAACTCCAGTGCTGGAAACAAAGTAGCTCAGCAGCTCTATTTGCACTTGTTTCCTGCATCAAATTACTCGAAAGGTACTTGAGAAATGCTAAACATCGGAATGGCTTCAGAAAACTTTGTTTTGAAATGTTCATGAGGGTGGAGGTAGTAAAAATGAAGATTGTTATGGAGCTCGTAAGAAAGTCTTAAGAAACTCTGAGTAGCTAAAATCTGAAAATTTCAAGAAACGTTCAATACTTGCCCAAAAATCCTTAATTTTCAATATAAAATAAGCGTGCTCTTATATGAAAGAGAACGTAAGCATATAACAGTGGCTCAAGCCACTTGCAGTCAAATTCTAGCCTATCAGATATCAATTTTTCCTGGTGACGTAGATCAGGTTCCCAAATATGGTGCAGCACGTGTCATGACCTATTTTCTTTGCACGCGGCTTCTGATCTATCAAATACATAATTGCGCTCAGATTCCCTTTAAAAAAGGTAGCAGATGGCCTTTTTAATCTCTTGTCTTGGAGTTCTGTTTTCAAAGTGAGCAAAAACGGCGTTCTTTGCTCTAGATTTCCTAAATTGTCCGAAAATATTGCTAAGAAACTATGTATAACAGAAAATATTCCTCGGATTGCAAACATTTATGTTCTCTGTTGTCTGAGGTACAAAAGGTCCTTGATTGGGAAAACATGCAAAATAAACAGGTCGGCCATATGTACCAAAACTTAAAATTTCCCAAACAGCTTAACATTTAAAGGTCAAAGATCTTCAAATATGACGTCAAAGAACCATCCATGTACTAAAGACTCTATTTTTCCGTTGAGGATATTATCATCCGTTACTCAGAAATGACGAAAGACAATCATTTCACAAATTAAAAATTTCAAATTAAATGGATCTCTCCTTGGAACTCAATCGATCAAATAACGGATCAGGAATTTCGAGTCAAATTGTGGGTCGAAAAAGGGTTAAAGAGTCATTTCACTTTTACATATTTATGATATCTGGCTTGATTTCACTCACTCATTTTTTCTCAGGTGTCCCAAATTGATTAGCCTGCGTGCTAGCCTGCGTGCAGACTCAACTATCCTAAAGTGTACTCGACTGGTGTCCTGGTTTACGAAATCCAATTGAGTTGAATGGAATTTTCAATTTTCCATTTAACTCAATTCAATTTCGTAAACAAGGAAACCAGTCGAGTCAGCACGCAGGCTACACATTGATGTGTTAACGTAACGGATGTCCCAAAAAATGTATACGGATTTGGTTGACTCTATAGCGATGTGAATTTAGCTTTAATCAATGTCTAATCACTCTAAAAATGTTCCTCGAAAGTTAAATTGAACATATAGGTACCTCGTTTGTTGGTATTTGTGCTTTGATAGCAGACATGTTAATCTTGAAAGCTCAAATTTGCCTCTTCCTGCAAACCAGAGCTTTAGCCTTTTGGCCTGAGCAAATTCTTAAGGCAAAGCGTACAAATCAACGATAGCCTTGATAAAATTTGAGCAATATTAGATCTTGAGTTTTTTTGTTGTCTAGAAGTTACCCCCTTGTCACCCATTGGGCAGTTTCTTAATTTTTCGTTAATTTCAGTTCTTAATTTCGATGTGCTTCAGGAATTTGCTTAGGCCAAAAGGCCAAAGCACTGGTTTGCACGTGGACGCAAATTTGAGCTTTCAAGATTTATATTTCTGCTCTCAAAGCACCAATACCAACAAACGAGGTATCTATGTTCAAGATAACTATCGAGGAACATGTTGAGAGTGACTAGCCATTGATTAAAGCTAAATTCACGTTGCTGCAGTTAACAAAATCTGTATACTTTTTTCGGACATCCGGTACCATCACGAATTATGCACCGATTTCAATGAATTACCGATCATCTTATGGAACACAGCATAGGTTCCAAATCTTTAACTCGGCGTAA
>REGL01000148.1:186391-197222 GCA_004194395.1 Aurelia aurita complex sp. Pacific
ATAACTCCTTAGAGAGGTGAAACGCCCGTGCGTATTGTTTTCTGCGTGAGGAGAGTCCTAACGATTTGATCAAGTGTTTTAGGCCCTTTTTCAATTTGCAACCATGAGATTTTAGTAAAGTCGAATTTACCTATATTTGCAGTGATTGTAAGAAGACGAGATAAATCAAAAAAATATTTCAATCTTTTGGCTTTTAACTAGAATTTGAATCATTCAAATCCATGAAGTACTTGTGGTGCTACGAATTTTCGAAAGTGGGAACTTTTTTCTGGCTCACCCGATATGCTCATGTTTCATCTTTAAACAAATTTCTGGAATGCACAACGAGCGCGCAAGCTACCTGGGTTTCAGAGAAACTTACTCTTGCGGCTTTGCTTGTTTTCAACTTGCTGGTTGAGGAAATTTCCTTTGTTGGTAATTGCTAATCGCTTTGAATTTAGGTGTCAGCAAAAGCAACTCATGCTATAGTCTTATACAAAATCTGTCCTTGTTGTGCACCAGAGAAGGCACTATAAGGAGAATTCACGAGCGTAGATCGATCGAAGAGGAATAGCTCTAAACACCTGGATTGCAGATTTTATTGTCCAATTTATAAGCCGAACAGTAGCCATGAAAACTCTTTGATTTTGAGTGTAATTCTGCTCAGCTTTTGACTTGCTACAAGTCTTCGTTTCAGTTCTCAAGCTCAGCTTAATAGATAAATCCGCAAGAAAGATGTTTCGATCCGTCTTTCTTCTTTCATATAAGCCACCTCTTCTCATAAAACATCCTTTCGCTCGTTTACCGAGGCAGTTTGCCTGAATGATTTTAGTACATCTTTGCGGAATTGTTTGTTTAAAATTGTTATGCAAGAGCATCCCCGTTGTCTACTGTCTACACAAACACTATTTGTCGTTGGTTCGACAGGATTCGACAGGATTCGACAGGATTCGACAGAATTCGAACCAACGCGGGTAGACTTTACAACATTAGAAACATTAATTATGTTTGCTATTGTCAGAAATCTACCCTTATTTATGGCAGCTAATGTCAGCTATAAAAGAAACAAATGAGTGACGCTTGACCTATAAATTAATTTACTCTTAGGACCTCATTAACAGACCTAGGTCGAATTAAACTCAATTTTGAACTGAGGAAATTCTCTACACCGCACTTACAGGTCAGTATGACACAGACAACGAAAGTTGTTGACCACATCAAAAAATAAATAAATTGTAGGAAGGTCGAGAATGAGGCGGTGTTGCTTTCTTATCACCCCGTTTCTTAACACCTATTTTCAGAAAATTGTAAATTATATGAAAAGAATTTAGAATAGCAACGGAAGGAAAAGGAAGTAATTGCATAAATGAAACTACAGAGTGGAAGACTGTTGTGAATTATTTCATTTTGTGTATGAAGCATTGCAGGATACAACTGTTTGGCTACTACGTATGACATTCACTGTCGCTTATTGAGAGGGAGGGAGTTTTATTGAAAAGGTTTTATAGAAGAGCTATGCAGAATGGACAACTCAATATGTTGAAGATGAGAGTATAGAATGAGTGCTCCGCCTTGTATTGATAGTGAATCACAGTTTGTTGAGTGCCTCTATTGCTTTTATGCGATGAGCAAAAAGCCAACATAGGGCTCAAGTTTTAAAGAGGTCGGTATAAAATTATTTTGCAGTTTTCTTTGAAATAAACGGCTTGGAAGGATCTTAGGGTATTTGCTGTGAATCTGCCGTGGAAATTTATTGATATCATGATTAGTTCCGAAATGTCGGCATTTATTGAATTTTAGGCTATGACGTGATCAAATTTCTAAATCCTTAACCAGAAAAGATACAGATTTCTGCTTGCCACCATATTTGATATTTTAGACTTTCATAAATAATGGTTTTCTTGAAGGTTACATCATCTTTCCTCTATTGGTTTAGGATTTACCATTATGAAATTGCTTCAAAAATTTCCATGAATGTTTTCAAAAATAATCAAATTGCCGCCATTTTGAAAACCAAATTTAGAAAAATTTCCACGGCAGATTTAAATGTACCATTCGTTTTTTCATAGTCACAAGAGACTATGGTTCCCTTCAAGCCTATCAATTCAAAGCAAAGTGTCATAGAATTTTACACCTACCTTTTTACAGATTTGAAAAATGTGAGCCATATCCTCAAAAAGCCTGTGCGCGACTTTTGGAAATCATCTACATTTGATCATGTTGCCGATCTACACGTATTCTTGATAATAAGAAGTTGCTTATTAGAAACTCATCACTCGGATCGCCAGAAAATTCAGAAACTGCAGCACTGGGAAAGATTAACTATAGAAACTCGTTTTTGGTTATTCAACGTTGCATTTTATTGCAGCTATTAGCAAATTTTCTCTTCTTTCAGGGTTTCATATTGATTCATTGGTTCTCTTGCAGGAATTAACAGTTTTATCCCTGATAGAACATTACGCTAAAGATAGCAGCGACGAATTCATTACAAGCTATTACATGGCCTTGTATTTTCGTACAGGTGACTTTGTCCTTGACACAAATACACAAAAAGAAAGTTTATACATGTATTTTCTATGAGAAACTTAGAATTTGAAAAAGTATTGAAAATTTCATAAAATTAGTCAGTTTGACTGCCTAACATTTTAATTTTTAACAAGTCTTGAGATATTTCTCAAGTACCTTCCGCGTGATAAGTTACAGGACACAAATTAAAATGCAGTAAAAGTATGCTAAGGATTTCCTTTACCAAAGTAACTACCTAGTTATTTTGTTCAAAGTAGCCTTAATAACTGACTAATCGTAATAAACCCACAAATGCAACATAGACACTGTAATCTGTGTGGAAAGAAAACTTTTAACTCCCGCAAGAGAATAACAGCCAAATTAACTCAGATTTTGATTGCTGACATCGTTTTCAATCAAATCAACAAGGACAGATTTTGTAAGACAATAGCATGAGTTGTTATTGTGACACCTGAATTCAAAGCGATTAGCGATTGCAGACAAAGGAAATTCTCTGATCCAGTAATTCAAAACAAACAAAGCCGCAAAAGTTTCTCTGAAACCCATGTTGCTAGTGCGCTCGTTGTGCATTCCAGAAATTGTTTTAAAAGCAAACATGAGCATATATCGAAAGAAGAAGGATACATCTACAAATGGGCATTTAATTTACTTGATTCCAAAGTCGATTGGGAGGAGATTCAAATCTCTTACTTTTTTGGGTATAATTAAAACACTTACTGCTCCGCTTCTGAACCAAAGAAATAAAATGCCCGAGGTAGATGTGCAGATATATTCTTCCTCTTTTGATCTATGCTCATGATTGCTCGTAAAAACAATTTCTGGAATGCACAACGAGGGTGCTAGCTACTTGGGTTTCAGAGAAACTTTTGCGTCTTTGATTGTTTTTAATTCATGGTCGAGAGAACTTTCTTTGTCTGCAGCCACGAATCGTTTTGAATTCAGGTGTCAACAAAAGCATCTCATGCTATTGCGTTACAAAATCTGCCCTTGTTTTGCTGACATCGTTTCCAATCAAATCAAGAAAGGAAAACAAGGGCAATCATCAAAAGAAATGAACAAACGATGATTAAAGATGCAAGTAAACAGATGCCAAAGGTTTGCAGCAAACAAACTGAAAAATATTGACAAATTAAAAAAAAACTAGCGTACTGGGAAATTAGCACTCATGCTGGAAAATGGCCTGTCCAAAAAATTTTCAGCTAATTGTTGGTTTGCAAATAGTATTTCATAAACACTAATTAGGTACCTAGATTACATCAAATAAATGGTGAAGGTGAAGATGAAGATGAAGTTTTTAGCGTTAAGCGCTGAGCTCACAGAAGTAGAGAAAACCTGATCGAATTCAAGTTCCCTTTTCATGACACACGAGTGATGGGGCTCGAACTGGGATCGAACCTCAAAATAATTTGAAAAAGGAAAGGCCACGATACCAGCGTCGATTGTCGGATCCGAAGATGCTTGCGGTGACGAATAAATTAATAAGTTTAAAGGCAGGAACACTGCAATACAACAAAAACAGCAGCAAATGGTTTAATAAATTTTATGCCAATATTTCGTCCTGCCATGCAGGACTTCTTCGGGGCTGTAATGTGACCGAACCTTATCTGCCTGACTGTTCTGACTGCAAATTACATCATCTTTTTTGTCTTATCGTGTTTGTTACTTGTGCCAAGTCTTAAGTCTCTGGCACTTATGGTTTGAGAGTAAAGAGGGGGGCAAAGTTTCAAAAAGCCTAGTCGAGACTCGAAAGAAACTCTGATTTCTCGAAATTTGATAATTTTACGAAACTTTCATTTCTGGCCCAAATTCTTAGTTTCTTATATAAAAATACGTGTAAATACTTCAACTCTTGCGATCAATATGACCAAAATGGGTATGATAAAACACATCATCTTTACTCTTTAATGAGAGATTATCGTGTCTTTTAACTCTCAAAATCTGCAGCTGACATGACATTGTTTAAGTCATTAAACGCATGAACACATGAACTTTCTCACCAAAGATTTTTAAATCGAGAAAAACAAGTAAAACGTTTACAAAACATTTGAAAATGTCGTTAGTTAGTGGAGCCATTTAATGAATGTTTTGTTGAGCAGTCCAACAAATAAATGGAGCAATTTGCTAAGTCAGCTAATAAAATGTCAAATATTTTGTAAACCGTTTGAATCTTCTGTCTCAGCTTTAAATTCTTCCGCGAGAAATATCAACGATTACTTTGATCGTATGTTGAAGTTAAAGGTGGTGTTTCCATATTTAAGGACAGCGTATACCGAACCGTCAGCATCCATAAGATTCTCAGGAAGTGATTGGTTGATTATTAAACTGGACACATGAATGAAGAAAATTGTTGTAAAAACCTTTTGTGATCATACAATCATGAAACATCACAGGCAGTAAAAACAAAGCCGTCATAATCCGTCCCTGGTCTTTGTGGAATTGTATGTTTGCCTGTCGCAAAGCAATTTTTCATGCGTAACGAAAAAGAAATCTTAGTGGAATGGTTGATCACATCAAATTCAATGATCATATCTATTCTAGGCAGCTTACTTGTATGGACACATTGCCTTAGCCTTGTGTGGTACACGTATTTTTTGTAAGAAAGTAAGGTCCAGGGCTGGTAGGCAGTTTCTTAAATTCTTGAGCCATTTAGCTACCAAAAGTTTCTCACGTGTTTCTTATATTTTCAATTGCAGAATTGTAGAGTTAATTTAGCTTTGTCAAGAGGGTTCCCAAATTACTTAGTAAGATCTTAAAACAATTAAACAGCATAATTTGCACTTAAAATAATGTCCAAACAGTTGCTATAACTGTACAGTATCAAAACATTCTAAGTGAGCTGGGAAAATTAAAACTGCAAATTACTAAAGTTTCTTACCTTTTTAAATTAAGGTAGGGTTGTTTCTTAACTTTCGGCAAAATTGTTCCTTATAAGCTGTTTCTTATAAAAAAATAAATACATGTGGTAATTTCATACGAATGACAGCTGGTAGACTTGTTCTTCTGTTTGTAATGATTTACCTCAACCACGCATTGGCACAAATGGAATGCTAGTAAAGTGCTTCAAACTAAAAATATTTTCTGTACCACTGATCTTCTGCTGCTAGAATACTATATATTTGATTACTAATGCGCAAATTGGAGATAATAAGGCTTATGCTTTCAGAAGATAGTGAAAATCACTCCCACATCTATGTTGGAACACTGCACATCTATCGCAGTCATTGCAGGAATATTTCTCTTTATAACATGGACACATCTGCTGTAACACACAGATTCTCTCATGAAAGCATAAAACGTTGAATTTCAAGAAATGCAAGCAGCGCAGAAAGTCAATTATTGCTATGTTCCAACATAGGTGTGGGAGTAATTTGCATTGATTTATCTAAAACATTCTCAAGACACATACCTTGTTTCCTTCAATTTCATGCATTAATGATTTAAGATGCGGAATCCTAACAGCAGAGAAACAGTGGTAAGGAAGGATTTTCCTGTATGAATGATTGTTAAAGCATGCCATATGTGAATATGTGACAGAGTTTGGTCATCACAATAGAAAATCATTTCTACAAGCTGTCATTGACATGAAATTATCACACAAGGCTTAAGTCTTTAGATAAGGTTGTAGAACTTCTTCGGGGAAGGCTCAAAGTTGATAAAAAAAATCATTCTTAAGATTACAAAAACTATTTGAAAATTGCCTTAGCTAAAGGGACCAATTGTGGAATGTATTTTGGACACAGCAAGGGCTACACTGGGTGATAGAGCCAAAGCAAGGGTATATCTTACAACAGTGACACAATTTAAGCACATGATATATGAGATTGTTGAACTTTCTTACTGAAGGCTCGAAATTGATAGAAAATTTTTTAATTTACAAAAACTGTTTGAAAAATACGTTGGCTAAAGGGACTAATTGTCGAATACTTTTGTTAATAGACCTTTTAGCTATTCTCAAATAGAATCTGAATCGAACGATGTGTTGCTACATTTTGTAGAATTTTCGAATGTGCACAAAAGTGATAGAAGCTCTAACGCCACTCAATCGAACGTTGCATATAAAAATGTATAAAAATAACGTTCGATCCAGGCTCTTTTGGAGAAAAGCAAAAAGGTCTATGGCAGATATTGCAATGATGACACAAGGCTTAAATATCTTAAATACACGATGTATGAGATAGTAGAAATTTCGTAGAACTGTATGAGATCGCAAAATTGCAACATTTTATCAACTGACGAAGCGACTTCTTGAATGATTTTGCTGGACGAAACAGAGTCGGAATTTGCAATGCTAAAATGTGTTGCTTCTGACAATAATGCTTTTAACAGATATGCTTCTAACAGCTTCTAACAATGCTTCTGACAATAATTGCTTCTAACAGATATGCCAGTATAAAGTGAATTGAGCATTGGTTCCAATCTTTGAAAAGGTTGGTGTAAAATTCTATTATTTATTTCCATTAATTGAATGGCTTCAAAGAAAATTCAGCTGTTTCGCTATAATTCTACCATTGAAATTTTCTGAAATCTTCATTATCTTTAGACTTAGAGTGTTCTTCTTCTTTTTTAAGAATTCAAGAAATTTTTTACAACAAATCGTGATTTTTAAAATTCTTGACGAAACATGAGATAATTTTCAAGCAAGCCATAGTTCATGGATGTCAACAATATGGTGTCAAGCAAAAGTCTGTAACTCTTCTGGTTTATGATTTACAAATTTGATGACGTCAAATCCTCAAATGAGTCAAGAAATATGCTGCATGTATGATTTCGAATGATATTGAAGATATGTGAAAAGTCCAGCGGTAGAATTATAGTAAAACAGCTGAAGTTTCTTTGAAGCCATTCAGTCCAAACAAATAAAGATGGCATAATTTTAAACATCAACCTTTTTAAAGATTTGGAGCCTATGCTAGTGATTGGAGGTGACAATTAAGGGCACACTGTCGTGGCGCTGATTGGGCAAACAATACAATCAAAAAGAAAAGAATTCGACAAGCTTCACTAATTTCGCTGTACACTGAAATTCACAAAGATGATAACGATCTGAGTCCATTTATAATCGAAACAAAGTATGATCCAAGAGCATAAAAGCTTGGTAATGATTCTTTTGTTATTGATTTCAATATCATTACTAGCCAATCGCTTAAAGAGCCACTGCTGACATAGGTGCTTTGCGCGCCTAGAAAGTCGAAAGGAGGTAAATAGCAATGGCGACGAATATTTGTGCCGAATATCAAATGCATTGAACTGAATAATGTTTTGTTTGCGCTTATTATTGTTTATTGATTTGTATTTACTTCATTGCTAAAACACAAGCGGATTAACGCGTATTGACCACAATTGTATAGGCCCTTTCTTCACTTATAGCGTATGTTTTATTATTTTCATTTGAAATNGAAATGCAAGCAGCGCAGAAAGTCAATTATTGCTATGTTCCAACATAGGTGTGGGAGTAATTTGCATTGATTTATCTAAAACATTCTCAAGACACATACCTTGTTTCCTTCAATTTTATGCATTAATGATTTAAGATGCGGAATCCTAACAGCAGAGAAACAGTGGTAAGGAAGGATTTTCCTGTATGAATGATTGTTAAAGCATGCCATATGTGAATATGTGACAGAGTTTGGTCATCACAATAGAAAATCATTTCTACAAGCTGTCATTGACATGAAATTATCACACAAGGCTTAAGTCTTTAGATAAGGTTGTTGAACTTCTTCGGCGAAGGCTCAAAGTTGATAAAAAAAATCATTCTTAAGTTTACAAAAACTATTTGAAAATTGCCTTGGCTAAAGGGACCAATTGTGGAATGTATTTTGGACACAGCAAGGGCTACACTGGGTGCTAGAGCCAAAGCAAGGGTATATCTTACAACAGTGACACAATTTAAGCACATGATATATGAGATTGTTGAACTTTCTTACTGAAGACTCGAAATTGATAGAAAAATTTTTAATTTACAAATATTTGAAAAATAAGTTGGCTAAAGGGACAAATTGTCGAATACTTTTGTTAATGGCAGATATTGCAATGATGACACACGGCTTAAATATCTTAAATACACGATGTATGAGATAGTAGAAATTTCGTAGAACTTTATGAGATCGCAAAATTTCAACATTTTATCAACTGACGAAGCGACTTCTTGAATGATTTTGCTGGACGAAACAGAGTCGGAATTTGCAATGCTAAAATATGTTGTTTCTGACAATAATGCTTTTGACAGATATGCTTCTAACAGCTTCTAACAATGCTTCTGACAATAATTGCTTCTAACAGATATGCCAGTATAAAGTGAATTGAGCATTGGTTCCAATCTTTGAAAAGGTTGGTGTAAAATTCTATTATTTATTTCCATTAATTGAATGGCTTCAAAGAAAATTCAGCTGTTTCGCTATAATTCTACCATTGAATTTTCTGAAATCTTCATTATCTTTAGACTTAGAGTGTTCTTCTTCTTTTTTAAGAATTCAAGAAATTTTTTTACAACAAATCGTTATTTTTAAAATTCTTGACGAAACATGAAATAATTTTCAAGCAAGCCATAGTTCATGGATGTCAACAATATGGTGTCAAGCAAAAGTCTGTAACTCTTCTGGTTTATGATTTACAAATTTGATGACGTCAAATCCTCAAATGAGTCAAGAAATATGCTGCATGTATGACTCGAATGATATTGAAGATATGTGAAAAGTCCAGCGGTAGAATTATAGTAAAACAGCTGAAGTTTCTTTGAAGCCATTCAGTCCAAACAAATAAAGATGGCATAATTTTAAACATCAACCTTTTTAAAGATTTGGAGCCTATGCTAGTGATTGGAGGTGACAATTAAAGGCACACTGTCGTGGCGCTGATTGGGCAAACAATACAATCAAAAAGAAAAGAATTCGACAAGCTTCACTAATTTCGCTGTACACTGAAATTCACAAAGATGATAACGATCTGAGTCCCTTTATAATCGAAACAAAGTATGATCCAAGAGCATAAAAGCTTGGTAATTATTCTTTTGTAGCCAATCACAGCCACGAGAATGTGCCTTAAAAGGGGTCTTCGGCTGATTAGTGAAGAAATATAAGTAAAGGAGATAACTTTTCTGAAGCGTGATAGCTGACTCACTCTTTGCGAATGCAAACATGCACCATCTTTTCCTATTTGGTATGGAAAATTCAATAGCCGACTAACCACACTGCAAGCATAAACACAACAAAGCCACAAAAGATGCCCTTCAACCAGAATGGCTATTTCACCCTTTGTACATGCGGAACGGCGCTGTTTGGAGAATACATGAGCACATATCGAACGGAAAAATTATATGCAAAGTTCATATTGTGAACTTTTCAAAATATAGAGCAACAAATTAGTCTGTGTTCTATTCACCCCAGTTCAACTTTCTTCGTTACTCTAGTCTTCCTCTGATATGCAGCAAGGCAAATTATAGCTCTCGCACTAGATTTCACGTGAAAATATCAGCAAATGACAATAACTGGCATGTTTTGCATGGCGAATTCTGCGTTGTCACAAAGCTTGCCTGACATTTAATTTGAGACTGACTTTAGTGTGCTATCTACTCACCGCAGTTTGTGTCCCTCAATTTTATAATCTTTCTTGCAGGTGATTAATGACGTTATTCATGCAGCGAATTCTGGAAATTCATATAAGCAAGCACTTCTTTTCGTCGCTCTAGAAAAAAACAATCCACCAATTAATATTTTTCTTGGACTTACCTCATTTGCCCTCCTTAGTTTCCCAAACGCAAATCACCATACTCCTATCTAAGTACTCCTTGTTCTCTACACATAACGACAACAAGGGCAGATTTTGTAATACAATAGCAACAGTTGTATTCGATTGACATCCCAATTCAAAGCGATTAGCGACTGCAGACAAAGGCAATTCTCTCAACCAGTAATTCAAAACAAACAAAGCCGCAAAAGTTTCCCCGAAACTAGTAGGGCAAACTCTCGCCTTGTGCAAGCGAAAGGTGGTTTTTAAGAGAAGTTATGTGCTTATAACGAAAGAAGAAGGGTAAGTCTAAGTCTAAAGTTCTGTCTGGCGGATTTTATTTATTTGATTCAGAAGCCCAGCAGAAGGCATTGTAATTCTCACATATTTAGGGCTTAAAGGAAACGATTACGAAACAGCTCCTGAATCAAATAAACAAAATCCGCAAGACAGAACTTTAGATTTACCCTTCTTTTTTCGTTATATACGCGTAACTTCTCTTAAAAACCACCTTTCACTTGCACAAGGCGAGAGTTTGCCCTACTAGTTTCGGGGAAACTTTTGCGGCTTTGTTTGTTTTGAATTACTGGTTGAGAGAATT
>REGL01000148.1:202450-213151 GCA_004194395.1 Aurelia aurita complex sp. Pacific
TTCCAATTTTTGATCATTGTTTTAAACTGTTTTGTATTTTGTGCGGATTTTATGTTGTCTGACAAAGTGTTCCAAAGTATACTACCTCTGAACGATAGGGAACTTTGTCCATATGACGATGTCTTAACTTTTGGCACCTGGAGTAGATTCTTTATTCTTAGGTCATATGTGATTTCTTTCGTTGCGAAAAACTCTGACAAAATAGAAGGACTAATGAAATTGGTGCATTCGTATATTTCGACCATTAGCTTTTGCAGATTGCTACAATGGATCGTTATCTCTTCCGACCTTGCCAGTAGTTCTTCAAAGGTAGATGTATAATCGCCATGGAGAACTCTCAAGGCACGCTTATGTAGCCGGTTTATTCTGTTGTTAGTTGTTTTACCACAAAACATCCATATCAGTGGACAATAGTTAAAGGCTGACTTTATGAAAGTTTTGTATAGTATGTTTGCTTTATCCTTTTGTAGAAACCCAGCAATACGAGAGAACGCCTTTACTTTTTGACTTGCCTTTTTGCAAATACCTTCAACATGATTATGAAACTGTAGCTTTGAGTCAATCGTTACTTAAGTCCGTCACGCTCGTTAAAGCAATTGATTAACGTTTTATTTCTACTAATTGGCATTGCAATAAAGAAAGTGCACAGAAAACGCATACAAGACAGAAATTTCCCGCGATCCTCTAGCCAAAATTTCACGTCGGCTTATTTCATGCTAGGCAGATTTGACAGCATAAGATGGATAAATAACAAAGATGTTTACCCTGACACATCAACAAATTTAACCAGCTTGGCATGTTCTTGACCTCATTAGCAGCTTAATTATGTTTAAAGCATATTGAAAATTTAGCGATCCCTCATAAGGGTTTTCTTTGGCAAAGTCTTCGTTAGCATCGTTTCTTGATGTCTTGTCCTACAATTCTTCTGACCTTCCGCACAATCGGTTTCTCGAGAAACCAAGAAAACGATTTGTACAACTTTCTCGAGAACATCTCTCTTAAAATCTAAAAAGGAAAAAGTCTAAAAATGATTGAACATGTTGGCTATTCAATCAGATATTGCAACTATTACTGCTTATACCGGGTGAGTCAGAAAAAAAGAATCTCCGCTTGGCAGGCCACTGCTTCATGAATATCAAATTAATGATATTGAAAACTGTCTTGTTTTATTGCCAATATGCTCAATTAGGTTCAGTAATTTACCCAGCCTTGATCGGCCATTCCTTCCCGTGGATATGGGTGATTTGCTGCAGAAAGCCCCTTCCAAAAACCTGCAAAAACGAATGAAAACAATGAGCAAATTTTCCTTCCTAAAATTGTGGACACTCACATAAATTCATGTATTTTGTCCTCTTGGGAGAATGGAATCCCCTTGAATAGGTCATCGATACCGGGGGAGGATTTGTTTATCCTTCCAAGAGGATAGCTCGTGCAAAAGCGTCCACAAGTCATTGCTGTTATGCCATTGTAAGGCAGAAATGTAAGGGAAATTTGTTCATGATTTTGGGCACGTTTTGAAGACTTTTTGAAGAGGCTTTCTCGATAAAATCCCTCATAATCTCAGAATGGAGTGGCCGATTTCAATCCGGTAAATTTTACAGTAGATTTCCACATTTCTACCATTAAAATAAATATTTGCCAATATCACTGTCTTGATATCCAGGGTGCCATGGCCTTTCAAATGGTGATTCTTTTTTCTGACTCACCCGGTATATTTAGGGTGCAGTAGTCTTTCAAACGGGGATTGTTTTTATTGACTTACCCGCTAGTATTTCAAATGGCAAGTCTTTTGCCTCAACCTAACAGCTCTGGTGACACAGCTGGTTGAGATGATTACCCGCTTTTGTGGCACACTTAAATCGTTTGTTTTGCTTCCAAAAAATATCACATCTTATAGGCAGTCTGGGCAGTCTGTCACGCATCTGATTGGCTGCAATAAAGTCAGAGCTCAGCACAACGGACATTTTTGTGATTCTGTGTATTTGGAATAAAGGAGGGCCAATCGTCCTCACTTTCTACGGTGGTAGAAAGTCAGTAGGACCCCCTGTTCTTTTTATTGTCATTATCACACTATGAAATGCTTCTTCGATCCTTTCCAATTAAAATAGCCTTATTCAAAGTACTTGCTATCGAGGATATTTAGGCCCCATTCACACTGCTCCGTTTTTGTTATGAACTATTTTGGATGCATCAAAGCTACCAGTTCACATTGCTCCGTGTTTGTACAAAAACGGAGGCAAAACACATTGATTACATGATTACAAATATGGAGCCAAGTATATCCGTTTTAGTGCGTTCACATTATACATTTTTGCAGTGCTGTGAAATTCATCGTTGAAGATTGGAGCATTTTCAAAAACCTCCGTTTTTGTGCGTTCACATTGATAAAGTGCATATTTAGTGGATATCCACTTTTTATAGCGATTTGAAAGCCTCCGTTTTTGTGCCGTTTTTGCGCAAATCAATGTGAACACTTTCACATAAACGGAGGTTTTCCTCTCCGTTTTTTGTACAAAAACGGAGCTGTGTGAACAGGGCCTTAGTTATTCTGAACAGGACACATTCTACTGTGTCACATAAAAATCAGTTTTTCTTTTTACTAGAAGAGATCTCATATCAACAACCCGTATCATTGATAATTTATTCCTTACATTCTAGATTTTACATATACGCTGACAGTCACTATCCTGAACAGGATGAACTCTATTTTTGTACAGCCCATTGAAAAATGTATTTTGCTTTTCAAAAGAAATGCATCAACCTGCATGTATCACTTTCGAATTACACTATGTATTGTCTGTTCAATGATATCATTAAAATCAGCGGCTAGTGTAAAATGCAGGTCACATTTTTGCAGGTCACTGTGGCAGATCACCGCAGGTAATGTATTTTGCAGGTCATGTATTTTGCTTTTCAAAAGAAATGTATCAACCTGCATGTATCACTTTCGAATTACACTATGTATTGTCTGTTCAATGATATCATTAAAATCAGCGGCTAGTGTAAAATGCAGGTCACATTTTGCAGGTCACTATGGCAGGCCACCGTTATGGCCAAGGGTTCACAGGCTGAACGAAGGAATCCTTTTGTGTACAGGGTAAGAGAGCCACCATTGCACAAATGAGTGGAAATATGTTTGTTAATTGAAGGATTTCGCACACCACAAAGGCAGAGGTTTGAAGGAATGTTTCATTTTTCCCAAAGNATCATTAAAATCAGCGGCTAGTGTAAAATGCAGGTCACATTTTGCAGGTCACTATGGCAGGCCACCGTTATGGCCAAGGGTTCACAGGCTGAACGAAGGAATCCTTTTGTGTACAGGGTAAGAGAGCCACCATTGCACAAATGAGTGGAAATATGTTTGTTAATTGAAGGATTTCGCACACCACAAAGGCAGAGGTTTGAAGGAATGTTTCATTTTTCCCAAAGACCTTAGCATATAACGCCTCTCGCTTCAGGATTGGTGAACTGGTTAAGTTTATTGTGTGTATTATGGGAGTCAATCAAGGTCCTATTGTTCGTGATGATACATTTCTGCAACCTTATGTTTGCTGCTTGTCTGCATCAAACAAACGAAAAATGTGAAAAAATACTGCACATTCATGAGCTCCACACACTATTCCCTCTCGAGACAATTGAATAAATATCTGACATCAGTCAAGTGGCTTTATTATATAGCGACATAAAAGCTTTAAAGACACCTTTAAAAAACTGCACAGGGTGCATCAGGGTGACTCCTTCGTGGCGCGAAATTCATTGCGATGGCGGCTCTCGTGTCCTATGAAGCCTTGGCCATAATAGTGACCTGCCTCCTTGACCTGTAAAATACCGGATGTCCCAAAAAGCATACAGATTTGGTTGACTCTGGCGATATGAATTTAGCTTGAATCAATGGCTAATCACTCTCAAAATGTTTCTCGATAGTTAACTTGAACAAAGATACCTCGTTTATTGGTATTGGTGCTTTGAGAGCAGAAATATCAATTTTGAAAGCTCAAACTTGCGTCCACCTGCAAACCAGAGCTTTGGCCTTTTGGCCTAAGTAAGTTCCTGAGTGACTTCTGGAGAACAGAATAACACAAGATCTAATATTGTTCAAATTTTATCAAGGCCATCGTTGATTTATACGCTGTGCCTTAAGAAATTGCTTAAGCCAAAAAGCTAAAGCTCTGGCAAATTTTAGCTTTCAAGATTAATATGTCTGCTCTCAAAGCATCAATACCAACAAACGAAGTACCTATCTTCAAGTTAACTATCGAGGAAATCTTCTAGAGTGATTAGACATCGATTGAAGCTAAATTCACATCGCTGGAGTCAACCAAATCCGTATACATTTTTTGGGACACCCGGTATTTGACCTGCATTTTACACTAGTCGTTAAAATCAGTTGTTTTGTTGCCAAAAGAAATACGGCATTACAAATCAGTATCTTTTTCAATTTCGACAGTGCATCAGTCGTCCGTTGGTACTCATACTCTAGGCCATTACTTTGTCATGAGTAGAATAGATTCTCCTTTTCAGAAAATCATCAGTTGTTTTTGTTTGCGAGGAAAATCTGTGCACAGCTTTTGACTGCGTATTTATCTTTGACCTAGAAACGTACGAAAATGTCCACCTTTCATGTCGAAAAAATCTTACTTTCAAGACAAACGAGGCAGATGTTCAACTGTGAAACTCCTAAAATTTACACCTTTGACGCAGTAAAAAAGCTAGATTACACCAGCTCACACATCCTCTTGAAAGAATAGGCAAAATCACGAACAAATTAAAGAAAACCGCAGGCAGGATCCGTCGATCTCGTGTTTTTCTTTCACACATAATCCGTCATTGGTTTGAACATGTGCAACAGGACATTGTTTTGTTTATATGTAGCTTTTCGTAACAGACCCTTTTAGCTAGTCTACAAAAGAGCCTGGATTGAGCGTCATTCTTATACATTTCAATTTCATACGCGACTTTCGATTGAGTGGCGATAGAGCTTCTATCACTATTGCGTACATTCGAAAATTCTACAAAAACGTCGCAAAATATCGTTCGATTCTGATTCTTTTCTGAATAGCTAGGGGGTCTATAGCATATTTAGTTGTATTTTAGGTTTATGTTCTTCATGCAATGGCCCTGGGGTAGTCATGATCTTTTGCTCCCCTTGGTATCGTTTCTGTAGTATTGTATGGTAGCTCGTTTTTAGTTTCAGGTATTTCGTAAATTCTAAATTTATTAAATGGAATTTATAGAAAGACAAAATTGTTTGAACTAATTGTACTGTACTGGCAGGATATATCGGGCAGATAGCAGATTGTTTTAGCTTTCAGTATGTAGCAGTTCTCAAATAACTTAACAGCAAACACCAACTTACGCAAAGCTTCCCCGACCATTGGTTTTACATCCAGCACCATAGGACTACGTCATTTGGAATTGAGAGCATAACCTACCTTGGAAATAAACTGTGGCAACTATTACCGCTAGAAATAAAACAATCCAATACCCTTCCTATTTTCAAAAAACGAATTAGATGCTGGAAAGGTGATAAATGCAACTGTAGGCTCTGCAAGATTTATATTCCTAAAGTGGGGTTCCTAACAGGATAGATGCTTTTATCATATAATCTTTTTGTAAATATACACGGATTGTACATTTCTTTTTTATGAATTTGTTTTAGTATCTGTAATATTTTTAAAGTAGGCCTTAATTAGCTGTATTGTAGCTATTCTTTTAAATTAGCCTACTAAAAATAAAGAAATAATAATAATAATAAAAAATAGACATTTCAACCAATTTTTGCTTCTTTAAAATATCTCTCTCTCTCTCTCTCTCTCTCTCTCTCTCACTGCGCATTCGGCTTGCAACTGTATCATTGTTCACCTTGCGCGATACTACAAATCAAATTAGTCAAGTTTTTCCATCCATTACGATCGTTTGCGTAATTTCTCAGCATGTTAAGGTCTTCTCTTGTTTTAAACTGTTTTATTTGCAATTGTTGATGGTATTTTGCTGCTTCTACGATGTCGTTGTCAAGCAATACAGGCAAGGTTATTCTTTTTCTTCCACGGAATTTCTTTGCTTTAGGTGGGCATTCAAAGTAGTAATTCATTGATTGTTGACATGGTGTGTTCATTGGTAATCGTAATATATGACCGAATGTTCTCCATCTTGCTTCCTTCATTTCAGCACTCAGTGGTTTTTCTTTGCTCTTTTTGTATAGTTGTTTGTTGTGTATTCTCTTATCATTCCATACTTGACGAAGTTGTTTTCAGTGAATACAGTCCAGTTCCTTACTTTCATTTTTTGTGAGTGCAAGTGTTCCAAAATACTGAACGAAAATGCTCTGCTACATACAGTAAAAACCCGCGTATAAGAACCTACAATTTTGCAAGTCAGCCTAACTAGGTTCTTATTTTTTGGGTATTTAGTGGGAAATGAGGCTGTTCAGGTTCTTAAATTGGTTCTTATTTTATTCATGGCTTTCGGGAATTTCTTTTCTTCAGATTCAAACTTCAGGCCTATTATTTACCGTCAGTTCACATCAGTTGAGTTTATGAGATATTCCCCAACAGAAATTTGTGGAAGAATCAGAAATGTTTATATAATCCGGAGAAAATCTTTAAAAAACTTCTCATCGGGTAATATTATCATTTTTATTCTTCCACAAATTTCTGTTGTGAATAAGACCCCATTCTCTCTAAAAGTAAGAACCTATTTCAAATTCCAGGCTGAGTGGGTTCTTATATAATTGGGGTTTAATTGCAAAATTTCAGCCTGTAGGTTCTTAATCCACTAGGTTCTTATACGCGGGTTTTTACTGTTACAAAATAAATGTGCATTCACCTGCTCTTTGTCACAGCATATTTGAATTAGCATGCAACGATCGAAATGATAACGGTGCCAAATGGTAGAGAAATGGTCGTGGAAACTTCTTTTAAGTTTACATGTGTTTTTATATATTTAAGGGCTGTCACTGGAAGTTGAAAGCTAAAATGGTCTGATATACCCCTACTGCCTGGCAAATGCCACCAGAGTACCCTACCGGGTGAATCTCGTTACGCCAAGAAACATCATTGACAAAAATTTGGTCTTAAATTATTGGTCTCGACTGTACTAGTTGGGTTGCTCACCTAAAATCTTTGTCTATATTTGGGGTCTTGATCAATAAACTTTAGAATGTCCTTTGTATGAGACAATGAACCCTTTGTTCCTTGAAATTCCAAGCAAAACAAATGTTTCTGAGAATTTCCTTTGCTTGTCCTTTGTTCTTGAAAGTCTAAAACACAAAAAAAAATGTTTTGAGAGTCGTTGTCACCGTTAATTCTAGTAGCATTTCTCATCATCGTATCGGCAGCGTCTCAAGTTTTTCAACCGCCGTTCTATCCTGCCAGCGGGCTGGGCCGGCTGCTCGATAATGTGTAGCAAATATGAATATCTTACATTTGCAAATTCATACACGCGTATTTGCTTTCAATAATTCAGTATTCGGCTGTTTTAGATCGTTTCGAAACCTGACAACACACGTCAGTGAAATCTGGAATCTTCAAAGCATCTGCGACAGTACACAACTTTCTAAGTTTCTTTACGCAACAATTGCATACACCGATAGGAGGCGAAATCTCAGAGATAAATTAATAGTAACTGATTCAAGTGTGCTCATAAATTGCTGATGTTTGTTCTGCAATTTATGTTATATTCACAAGAAGAAATTATCTTGTTTTTCCAATTTTCTCTTGTTTTAGAAAATCTGCAAAGCTACAATTTTATCAGAGAGAATTTCTTAGGAATCTCCCGAAAATGGTAGAAATGGAAAGGATGAGATGCGCACGTATTTTTTCATAAGAAACTGCTCACAAGAAACTCAACTCTCAGACTGCCAAAAAATTAAGAAACTCCAGTGCTGGGAAAATATAACTTAAGAAGCTATTTATCTTACGAAAGCAAATTGTTGCCATATTTTGCTTTATTTTCACTTGTTTCCTGTATTATGTTACTCGCCTCAGCAAATTCTTGAAGCATATCAAAATCAAAATTTGAAATTAATAGAAACTGCCTAATGGGTGACTGGGGGTGACTTTTGGCAAAGAGAATATAATGAGATCTAGCATTATTCAAATTTTATCATGGCTATCGTTGATTTATTAGCTGTGCCTCAAGAATTTTTTGCTTGTTTACTGTTGGGAAGATCTTGAGAGCGATTGCCCATCGATAAAAGCAAAATTCACATCGCTGGAGCAAACCAAATCTGTATACTTTTTTATCTATATTCAAGTTAACTATTGAGAAACATTTTGAGCCATTGATTAAAGCTAAATTCACATCGATGTAGCAAACCAAATCTGTATACTTTTTCTATCTATGTTCAAGTTAACTATTGAGAATCATTTGGAAAGTGATTAGCCATTGATTAAAGCTAAATTGACATCGCTCGACCCAACCAAATCTGTATATTTTTTCTATCTATGTTCAAGTTAACTATTGAGAATCATTTTTAAAGTGATTAGCCATCGATTAAAGCAAAATTGACATCGCTCGACCCAACCAAATCTGTATACTTTTTCATCTATGTTCAAGTTAACTATTGAGAATCATTTTGAGAGTGATTAGCCATTCATTAAAGCTAAATTCACATCGACGGNAAGGATGAGATGCGCACGTATTTTTTCGTAAGAAACTGCTCACAAGAAACTCAACTCTCAGACTGCCAAAAAATTAAGAAACTCCAGTGCTGGGAAAATATAACTTAAGAAGCTATTTATCTTACGAAAGCAAATTGTTGCCATATTTTGCTTTATTTTCACTTGTTTCCTGTATTATGTTACTCGCCTCAGCAAATTCTTGAAGCATATCAAAATCAAAATTTGAAATTAATAGAAACTGCCTAATGGGTGACTGGGGGTGACTTTTGGCAAAGAGAATATAATGAGATCTAGCATTATTCAAATTTTATCATGGCTATCGTTGATTTATTAGCTGTGCCTCAAGAATTTTTTGCTTGTTTACTGTTGGGAAGATCTTGAGAGCGATTGCCCATCGATAAAAGCAAAATTCACATCGCTGGAGCAAACCAAATCTGTATACTTTTTTATCTATATTCAAGTTAACTATTGAGAAACATTTTGAGCCATTGATTAAAGCTAAATTCACATCGATGTAGCAAACCAAATCTGTATACTTTTTCTATCTATGTTCAAGTTAACTATTGAGAATCATTTGGAAAGTGATTAGCCATTGATTAAAGCTAAATTGACATCGCTCGACCCAACCAAATCTGTATATTTTTTCTATCTATGTTCAAGTTAACTATTGAGAATCATTTTTAAAGTGATTAGCCATCGATTAAAGCAAAATTGACATCGCTCGACCCAACCAAATCTGTATACTTTTTCATCTATGTTCAAGTTAACTATTGAGAATCATTTTGAGAGTGATTAGCCATTCATTAAAGCTAAATTCACATCGACGGAGCAAACCAAATCTGTATACTTTTTTATCTAAATTCAAGAGGAACATTTTGAGAGTGATTAGCTATCGATTAAGCTAAATTCACATCGCTCGACCCAACCAAATCTGTAAACTTGTTTATCTATGTTCAAGTTAACTATTGAGAAACATTGTGAGAGCGATTAGCCATTGATTAAAGCTAAATTGACATCGCTCGACCCAACCAAATCTGTAAACGTATTTATCTATATTCAAGTTAACTGTTGAGGAACATCTTGAAAAAGATTAGACATTGATTAAAGCTAAATTCACAAAAAAAAAAAAAAAAAAAAAAAAATCTGTATACTTTTTTATCTAAATTCAAGAGGAACATTTTGAGAGTGATTAGCTATCGATTAAGCTAAATTCACATCGCTCGACCCAACCAAATCTGTAAACTTGTTTATCTATGTTCAAGTTAACTATTGAGAAACATTGTGAGAGCGATTAGCCATTGATTAAAGCTAAATTGACATCGCTCGACCCAACCAAATCTGTAAACGTATTTATCTATATTCAAGTTAACTGTTGAGGAACATCTTGAGAAAGATTAGACATTGATTAAAGCTAAATTCACATCGACGGAGCAAACAAAATCTGTATACTTTTTATCTATATTCAAGTTTTAACTGTTGAGGAACATTTTGAGAGTGATTAGCCATTGATTAAAGCTAAATTCACATCGACGGAGCAAACCAAATCTGTATACTTTTTTTTATCTATGTTCAAGTTAACTATTGAGGAACATTTTGAAAGTGATTAGCCATTGATTAAAACTAAATTCACATCGACGGAGCAAACCAAATCTGTATACTTTTTATCTATATTCAAGTTTTAACTGTTGAGGAACATTTTGAGAGTGATTAGCCATTGATTAAAACTAAATTCACATCGACGGAGCAAACCAAATCTGTATACTTTTTTATTTATGTTCAAGTTAACTATTGAGGAACATTTTGAAAGTGATTAGCCATCGATTAAAGCTAAATTGACATCGCTCGACCCAACCAAATCTGTAAACTTGTTTATCTATATTCAAGTTAGCTATTGAGAAACATGTTGAGAATGATTAGCTATCGATTAAAGCTAAATTGACATCGCTCGACCCAACCAAATCTGTATACTGTTTCTATCTATGTTCAAGTTAACTATTGAGAATCATTTTGAGAGTGATTAGCCATTCATTAAAGCTAAATTCACATCGACGGAGCAAACAAAATCTGTATACTTTTTTAT
>REGL01000148.1:285998-303638 GCA_004194395.1 Aurelia aurita complex sp. Pacific
AATTCGATTGGTTCTTGATCGGTCCGTAAAAGCCGTATTTTTCGTTCGAAGCCGTATTGGACCGGGCGTTGCATTAAAAATCAACAACAAGGGAGGAGCTTCTTGTGTAGGCTTAGGCCGCAAGAAGTGTCAGCCAAAGTTTAGCTTATTCATCGAAGATTTATTTTGTGTAAATTTTGAAGACGAACTTGCAATTATACACGAAGAAAATGCCAGTGTGTTAACGTCGCAACGAGCAACTACAGTGATGCACAGGATCAAAGACACAACAGAAAAGTACGATACTATAAACAACGTTCTCAAAAGGTTCTGCCATATAATAAAGCCTTTATTAAAGGATTACTCGATCCATGCTGGAAAATATTTGGACCTTAGTTCATTGTACGGACCTCACTGCGTTCGGTCCGTAACTGCGGTCCAAATATCTTCCAGCATGGACCTCGTAATCGTTCAATAACCGCATATTTTACAGCTGTTGGAGGGTATCTACCTTTTTTCCAGCTACTTTCCAAATAAACTTTGCATAGCAAGGATGATAATAAAAATATGGAACCATATAAGTAACATGTCATGCTACTAAGAATGTTGCATTTAATTCTACCAGAGGCTGGATTTATACACAAGAATGACACTCATATAAATATTGCCTTAAATCTGCATGACTGACTTGCAAAGAACACTTCACCCTTCTGGTAGGAAAATTGTAGGGAGTAGTAAAATCCTGCTATATTAAACATCGATTTCCAGAAATTCACAAATATATTAGGTAAGAAGTCAGAAGAAAAGAGGTTTATTAAACAGCGCACTGAAATATATTGGTTTTCGTAGAACTAGAAAGTTCAGATTCTTATGGGGCAATAAAAATTGGGCAATTTCAGATTCAGAAGAAAATAAGGCAATACGCAGCGGTACATTCTAGCACCAATAAACAAGACAAGGAAACAGCCACGCAAAACGGTTACTTAGTTAGCTTGTCTCCTTGCTCATGAGCATGGTCACCTTCATTTCATTTTATCATATTTTAACACAAGACCCTATCAGCTACATTTTATATAAAACAACAATATTATCGCTATACAAGTAAATATCTATTAACATACTAAAACTTTACAAATTTGCTTGTCTTCCCGGGGATCGTGCTTCGGGAAGGATGCAAGTTTTGCATGAATTCCTTCAGTTTCCTTTGAATGTGGTAATCATGGAACTCATTCTAATTTTCTAATGGTATTTCGTTTGCATTTGGAATCTGCATTTGGAGGATTCTAGTTTCTGCCTTGGGGTGTCCAGATCTAACTGATTTCTTCTCGGAAAATTAGATACTTGAGATATGGTAACAAGTCTTCCTCTTAAGTTGTCCGGGCAGAGACCATCCATTATTCAGAAAATGCAAGTACGCCTTACACAAAAACCAAGCTATCTGCGGAAACAGTATGAGTTTACAG
Source organism: Aurelia aurita complex sp. Pacific (assembly GCA_004194395.1). Lineage (NCBI taxonomy): Eukaryota > Metazoa > Cnidaria > Scyphozoa > Semaeostomeae > Ulmaridae > Aurelia > Aurelia aurita complex sp. Pacific. The sequence continues at coordinate 287,441 of REGL01000148.1, forward strand.
CGTAAGTTTTTGGATCATCCAAGAAATCCTAAAAAACTGGCATCAACAAGGCATCTGATTTTGACTTCCCAATGGTTTCCCAAAAAGTCTTTTCTAAATCAATATAAAGCAAGTTACTCTTACCATCTCTGAATGTTGCAGAATCAGAATTTCTAATCAAGGTTTGGTAGTCTTGCACTGGCTCCGCAGTTCCTACCTGCAGTAAGAAAAAGTAAAATAATTATAAGCATTGGAATTATGGAGAAGGTTGAAGTTTTTGCAAAACCAGTCAACTAAAAGAAGGGTTTAAGAATCATTCACCAAATTCCAAGGAACTGACACTGTAGGATGTATTAACGAAGGATTCTGACCGAGAAATTCAAATCTCTCATAACGGAAATTTTGATATAAATGAGATGTTAATTTCATGAAAGCTCGAATCGTGTGCTGTAACTTGAGGTACAATTTTTCAATTATGTCATCAGGAGATTTGCAAGCAAGCACACAGTACACTCATGAAAAAATGAAGGAGCGCCTTTTTCAACACTGTTCAAGGTTCGATTCTCAGCATACATGAATGATGAAGCTGAATACGCTCTCAATAATTTTTTGAAACATTAGCTATACTGTTTAGATATATTTGAAGCACGTCCGACAGTAGGCTGCATATGAATCGCCTGAACGTAGCCAAAGAAGAAAAGCAGTCCTACTTTAAAGATTCTTTAAACAGGTAACTGGTAAAACCTTTTCGGCATCACTTCACTATAATAGATGAACAGAAAAATAATATATCTAACCTCACTGATATTTTCCCTTGCCAATGATGAGAAACTGAATGTAGTTCCATCTGCTGCGTTATCATCAAGTTTAACTTTCTTTTTGTCAGGTTCGTTCTTTTCCTCGCTGAAATTGAAATAAATAGCATAAAAATTGAATAAACTTTTCCTAGAGTGATGCAAAGTTTCATACATTCATCTTATTTTATAAGAAACTAAGGACTGGGGTTGGTAGGCAGTTTCTTAAATTTTTGGGCCATTCTGCTACCAAAAGTTGCTTACGTGTTTCTTATATTTTAATGCCGAAAGTGCAGAGTTCATTTTGTTTTTGTCTAAAGGGCTCCCAAATTACTTAGTAAGTCTCAAAACAAGTAAATAACATACTTCGCACTCGAAATAATGAGAGGAGCTAAATAAAGAAGGGGGGCTTAGTTGAGGTTTTACGGTAATTTGCAAACACAGGGCTCAGATCTTCGGAAAGGTAGGTACACAGATCAACAGTTGATGAAATATTTTTGAGTGCGATAGGAAAATTAAAGCTGTAAATTACAAAAGTTTCTTAGATTTTTCAATTCAGGTAGGGTTGTTTCCTAACCTTCAAAAAATTGAGCCTACCGTTTCTTATAAGCGGTTTCTTATACAAAAATTGAGTGTAACTTCATATTTCACATCTTGATTAAAGCGGCTTCAAAGCCAAACCCTCCGAAAAACCATTAATTTCTCCTCTAAGTGCAGGCAAATAGCAGTAGATATATCATAAATAAAGATATTTTCTACCGGGTGTCCAAAAAAGCACTCCCGTTTGAAAAATCGCCAAAATTCGACTATCAAACGTATCATAAAATTTCTTCTTTATCCTTTTTCACCAACGGCTTGATAACGGGCTATGCTCGAAACGTCGTGCTTATTTCAATTCGCATCAAAGTGCTTATATTTTACTTTATTCACTGGTTTATCATTGTACAATTGCACTACACGCAACAAGTAGATTTTTATGATTAAGAAAAGACGATACTGACATGATTCGTGACATTTTCTATCTAGTGAATTAATGTGATATTTTTTTAAGTTTCCTTGAAATAAACCAACAATAACACCTTTAAACATTGGGTCTTATCAAATTGATCAAAATAAAATTCAGAAAGATCTAGTAGGAAAGGTTGGAGATTATTGATCAAATTCATAGTTATATGAAATGAAACATTAGATGAAGTTTACCTTTGTTGAAAGATATTTGCAGCAACTTTTGTCCCCTTCTTGTCCACAATTTTCAATGGAAAGAGGTCCTACAAAACATAACATGAAATTATTCATATCAAAATTACTATCAGGACAAATAAAAGTTTGAAATTTCAAGCAACGCTTGGACAAAGGTCTGCAAATAGCAGCACAACCTTTTCACGCAGTCTTATTTTGAAGAATCCATATTTCACATATTAAAGAGCTATTGTCACCCAGGATCCTTTGCGCACTGCAAGGGGGGAGGAACACACAAACACAGCTTGCTTGCAGGAAGAGAGAAGATGCGACGGTGACAAACTTGTATAGATAATTACTTGTATGGATCATTGCAAAGGGAAATGAAAACGAAAGCAGATGCCTAGATTTAACATCAAAAGTTTCATTGAAATTCTTGTGGAGTATTTGCATCAGGCTTCGAATTCATGCAAACAACTGCTTTTTGGTTCCTCTTTTGTCTTCTCCAGTGTTTTGCACCTGTACAGACAGACTCCAGTGAATAAGTTCTTAGCCATTATATCATCAGCTTTAGCGATTATTCATATTCAAACACGTGGAGCCAATGGCTTCTACTGCAGTGCAGATCCATATTTTTCGCTTGGAGCAAATTTGATTACCAGCTAATCTGAAATTACAACATGCCCGCAAAGAAGCCTGGGTGACAATGGATCTTTAAATAATCATAAATTCCAAGTTTACGCTTGTTCGCTTCAATATGTTCGTAGAAAATGATCTCATATCTCATCTGCTGTAGGGCCTTCATTTCATTGTCTACTAAGCATGTTCCTGATCCTTAAAAAGATTTGCGTAAAATTGCACCTATTCTTACAGCATGAGACTTAATAATACTAGGCTACCTTTAATTTGTCATAAATTTGTCTACACGCTGCTGCTTGTTCGGGAATTGGCTCAATTGACCTATGAAAAGAGAAGAAGGCAAGGTTCAAAAAGGTTTCTTCTTAAAGAGTAAAAATAAGATCAATATTTAAAGACAAAGAGAAAATTATTCATACAGCATGTCCAACTGGTAAAGAGATATGTAAACCGTGAAGGCTGGAACTATAACCAAGCGTATGAAAAAATTGCGCAGGAAGGATAGTTTCACTATTTTGAAAATGAAGGTTTAGGCCCACAGCATATAACAGAAAACTCAAAGCAACACGAACAAATATGGCCGAGAAAGGCTGCCAATGCCAAGGAAGAGAGATTTATAAAATTTCAAGGTACGCAAAGAATCTTATTTAAATATAATTTGACCTCCCAATGTCTACCCATTCATGAAGAAATCGAAAATACAAAGCAACCTTAACATCGCAAAAATAAAAAATGACGTGCCAGCTATTCAACAAGAAAGCAAACGAACGCTATTGCTGTGATATGCAGGGGACAGTAGCCTTTCAAATGCCGTGCGTTTTTTCTGACTCACCCCGTACAACGTTTATGTCCACGCTTTATCACAGAAGTAATCCATCAAATCAGTTTCGTAAAGATATGAAGGAAAGTAGCAAATATTTACCTTTTTATGTGGTCATCGATCACAGGAATTTCATCTCCATCAGGATTCAGAGCTCGTTTCTGGACACACTAAATAATAAAGAGAATTGTCTTTGAAATAGTGCGTAAAAAACAGTAACTCTGGAGAGGCAATGTTCCAACAATTCCATTGACAATTTGCTTTTGNGCCAGACTGATGTTATGCAAATGGTACCTGGCAGATTTACAGATCATGTTCACATGTGACTTAAGATTCATATGCTTGTCAAAAATTACTCCAAGATTTTTTGCCGTTTCGCTTGTTTCGATGACACTGTCAGCTACATTGAGAGTTATATTAGAGACTTTCGAGCATTTCTGTGGGGTGCCAATTACCAGCATCTTGGTTTTATCTCCATTTAGCTTGAGTCTATTTGCTGACATCCATGAGCTGACTTCTTGTATGCACTGCTCAATTTGCTCAAGCAAGTAGGCTACACTGTAGTTGTTTGGTGGAGGGGACAGTAGCCTTTCAAATGCCGTGCGTTTTTTCTGACTCACCCCGTACAACGTTTATGTCCACGCTTTATCACAGAAGTAATCCATCAAATCAGTTTCGTAAAGATATGAAGGAAAGTAGCAAATATTTACCTTTTTATGTGGTCATCGATCACAGGAATTTCATCTCCATCAGGATTCAGAGCTCGTTTCTGGACACACTAAATAATAAAGAGAATTGTCTTTGAAATAGTGCGTAAAAAACAGTAACTTTGGAGAGGCAATGTTCCAACAATTCCCATTGACAATTTGCTTTTGAAATCGCGTTTTTGAAACAGATTATGGGCTCTGTTAAGTTATCAGCTCAGATAAAGTAGGCCTAAATGGCAGAAGTATGCCGCAGACTTTTATGTGTGTTGCTTTCAAATTGTGACAGTTTTCCACAAGTTTTCCCACAAGTATGAATTCGGCCAGAGTGCAGTTTAGCGGGTGGAATTCGAAAGTTGTGTTGTTGTACAGTAATATAATGAATAAATGATTTAAGTAACAAAAATAGCTTAGATGTTTAAAACACAACGTTTCGAGCATATACTCGTTATCAAGTCAAAAAGTTGTGTTGTTGTATGTCATGTATTACAGTAAGGGTTAAGGACAGTTGAAAACATGGTTTTTAGGGTAAGTTAGGGTTGGTTTGGCAAAGGTAAGTTAGGGTTAGTTAGGGTTAGGGACTTGTTTGGGCTTAGGATTAGTATTTACTTCAATATCTGCGAAAGGAACATGACAATTAGCCCCACCCGCTAAACTGCACTCGTCCCTTGAATTCCTAGGAATATATTGATTGGTCGTTACGAAGGTTGCAAAGAATGGAAGACCTGTACCTGACACTGCCTCTGGATAAGGGGATTCAAAATATCCTTTGGCTTGAATGCTTCAACTTGCTCACCATCTTCATCACTTAAATGGAAATTAAAAGCAACTTTACTGCTACCGGGTGCGCCAAAATAAAATATGCACGTTTAGCAGGCAACAATAAATCGTAAACTGGACCAATTTTGAAGATTTATGACTTAATCGTTAGCAGAAAGCCTGAATTAGATACTGGGATTTTTTGCAAATTTTTTCATGTTCAGTTTTTAAAGGTAGAAGCGAGTTTCCAACATAGTGCTCAAATCTTTAAAAAGTTCGGTCTAAAATTCTATTGCAGTTTTCTTTGAAATAAATGGCTTGGGAGGAACTTAGGGTTTTTTGCAGTAAATCTACCGTGGCAATTTATTGATATCTTCCTTAGTTTCAAGATGGCAGCATTTATTAAATTTGAGGCTATGACGTCATCAGATTTCTAAATCCTAAACTAGAAAAGTTACAGATTTCTACTTGCCACTATGTTGTAGGCCTTCATAAACTATGGTTTTCTTTAAGGTTATATAATGTTTCCTCTCTTAGTTTAGGATTGTTACATTTTTTCAAAATTTTCCATGCATTTTTTCAAAAATAGTTAAATTGCTGCCATTTTGAANTTTTGCAGTAAATCTACCGTGGCAATTTATTGATATCTTCCTTAGTTTCAAGATGGCAGCATTTATTAAATTTGAGGCTATGACGTCATCAGATTTCTAAATCCTAAACTAGAAAAGTTACAGATTTCTACTTGCCACTATGTTGTAGGCCTTCATAAACTATGGTTTTCTTTAAGGTTATATAATGTTTCCTCTCTTAGTTTAGGATTGTTACATTTTTTCAAAATTTTCCATGCATTTTTTCAAAAATAGTTAAATTGCTGCCATTTTGAAAAAAATGAAGATATCAAAAAATTTCCACGGCAGATTTACAGCAAAGTAACATAAGTTCCTCTCAAGCCATCCAATTCAAAGAAAAATGCCATATAATTTTACACCGACCTTTTTAAAGATTTAAAAGATTTGATCCCTATGCTCGAGTTTCCTAAAATGTTAATTTTCGAAAACACTGAAAACGATCAAAAAACATCGATCACGTTTTCTAAAGAATCGTCATGAATGGACAAAGAGAGAACTTGTTCGTGATGATTTGCGATTTAGAAATTGACCAATTGTAATCTGATGTACGAGAGTTCGCACTAAACCCCCAAATCCCCCTGAAAACGTTTTCTCTTTATTCATTCATGTTGAATCTTTTAAACTTTGATCGATGTTTTTTAATGGTTTTCAATGTTTTCGAAAAAGAACTTTTTAAGAAAATGACTTCTAGCTCTAAAAACTGAAAATGGAAAAATTTGCAGAAGTCCTAGAATCTAATTCAGGATTTCTGCTAAATAGTAAATCATAAATCTTCAAAATCAGTCCAGTGTACGATTTATTGTGGCCTGCAAAACGTGCATAGTTTATTTTGGCGCACCCGGTATTTACTCCTAGCACCTGTGACTGATATTAATTTAAAAGTGGCCATGGACGTTCGGCTGTTTGAAACTTTAGAAAAGTACAGAGCGCCCAAAAAAACTGTGTCCCATCTGCGTAGTTTCTGTGGAGGAGCTATACATTCTATTGTCCCGTTCTTGTTACAGTTGCATGGGATAGACTTCAACTTAGAGCTTGAAACACTGTTTTAGCCAATATGACAAGTGGTTGCTGATTTATGCCACACGAAAGTGAAGCAAGTCATTGCTTCAAAAACAGTACTTTGTTTTGTTCTCCAAGAATACCAAAATGTAGTAAATCTGCAAGGAAGGGTTCTGCTGCTGTGTTGGAATTTTCTTACAGTTAAAAAGGGTTAATCGAATTCTTTATTGATAACACAATAACATTGATAACATTGATAACACAATAACATTTAGGGCACGTAAACTCGTGCTTCAATGTTTAGACAATGATATATGTGAGGACTTTCAAGGCTATTTTGAGTTGCAACAGCACAAGACGCAAACAAGAAACAGCGAAAGTTTGATAAGGCTTCACGGGCAAACAAGGACAGATTTGGCAAGACAATAGCACGAGTTGGTTTTGATTGACACCGCAACTCAAAGCGATTAGCGATTGCAGACAAAGGAAATTCTCTCAACCAATAATTCAAAACAAGCAAAGCTGCAAAAGTTTCTCTGAAACCCAGGTAGCTAGCTCGCTCGTTGTGCATTCAAGACATTGTTTTTAAGAGTAAAGATGAGCATAGATCGAGAGAAGAAGGACATATCTACACATCTACCACGGGCAATTAATTTATTTGATTCAAAAGCCGATCGGGAGGCGATTCAATTCTCTTATTTTTTGGGTGTAATTAAAACACTTACTGCTCAGCTTCTGAACCAAAGAAATAAAATGCCCGACGTGGATGTTTAGATATATCCTTCTTCTTTCGATATACGCTGATGTTTGCTCTTAAAACGATTTCTGGAGTGCACAGCGAGCGCGCTAGGTACTTGGGTTTCAGAGAAACTTTTGCGGCTTTGTTTGTTTTGAATTTTTGGTTGAGAGAATTTCCTTTGTCTGCAGCCACTAATCGCTTTGAATTCAGGTGTCAACAAAATGATCTCATTCTATTGTGTAACAAAATCTGTCCTTGTTTTCCGTGCATCAAAAAAGAATACACTAGGAAGTCCTTCCATTTCATGGTTGCAAAGATTTACAACGAACGTCCAATCGACCTCAGAAAAACTGAATCTGTTTAGCAATACGAAGAACTACTAAAGAAACATTTTAGGTAAAACTTTTAATATGTATGGACCTTGTAAACTATCATTGTAATTATTGCTAGGTTTTATCAGAGTTGTTATAGGTTTTTTTCTTTCTTTCTTTTCCTTTACAGGACACAGGTTGAAAACAGCATTTTTCGTTCAGTTCAGTTCAGTTCATTTTAAAATTCCACTACATACAAATAAATAAATAATAAATTACAATACACTATCACAACAATTTACAATAAAGAAAAAAATTTACAAACTAACAAAATAACAACTTAACAATGGATTTGCATGCAGGGAATTTCTTAAAGGAGGAGCTCTCTGAATAGGTAAACTAATCGAGGAGAGAGCACCCCCCTTGGTTAAAAACAAAATTTTGGAGTTTGATTGGTAGATAATAAAGATTGCATTAAGTCGAAAATTTCAAATTTTATGTATGACTGCTGAAATGACAGTTGAGACGTTGAAATGTTTATCCTGTATAAAGATTTGTTATATTATTATTGTTATATTTTATTGCTATCTTATCATTATATTACTGTTATTATCATTATTCATCCATTTTCAAATGTGGAAGAAATGCAAATACAAATCTAGAACCATTTCTTTCAAAATTTACGTGATTGTCAGCGCACGATTGTCGGCATCACTGAATTAAAGAACTGAAAGCAAACATAGGGCTCAAATCTTTAAAAAGGTCGGTGTAAAATTCTGTTTTAGTTTTCTTTGAAATAAATGGCTTGGAAGGAACTTAGGGTTTTTTGCTTTGAATCTGTCTTGGCAATTTATTGATATCTTGATTGGTTTCAATATGGCGGCATTTATTAAATTTGAGGCTATGACGTCATCAAATGTCTAAATCCTAATATAGAAAAGCTACAGATTTCTGCTTGCCACCATATTATAGACCTTCATAAACTATGGTTTCTTTCCAGCTTATATAATATTTCCTCTATTAGTTTGGGATTTACGATTGTTAAAAAATCTTTTTCAAAATTTTCCATGAATTTTTTCAAAAATAATGAAATTGCTACCATTTTGAAAAAAAATCAAGATATCATAAAATGTCCATGGCAGATTTACAGCAAAGTACCATAAGTTCCTTTCAAGCCATCTAATTCAAAGAAAACTGCAAAAGAATTTTACACCGACCTTTTTTTAAGATTTGAAAGATTTGAGCCCTGAAAGCAAGCCACCAACAGGAAACAGGTAAGCACCAAAGAAAATAATGAACTACCGTTTTGCCTGTGAGAGGTCCATTCCATCGATTAAAGCATCAACTGCATTAAGCTGGTCATCTAAAAAGGTAGATACGAATTTAAATAAATTTCATCCTTCAGGAATATAACAGGTGGGCCAAAGAAACAAAACCTCCAAGATAAAATAATTTCTGGGAATTTTCTGAATGCAAGATTTAAAAGAAACTTATATGGTACTAAGTACAACATGAAGCACACTACACTGAGGCCCCGTTCACACTGCTCCGTTTTTGTTAGTATCCCTTTTTGTGGCATCCAAGCTACCCGTTCACATTGCTCCGTTTTTGTACAAAAACGGCGGGAAAAACACCCGTTTTTGTCCGTTCACATTGATCCGCCTGATAACAAATACGGAGAGAAAAACCTCCGTTTTTGTGCGTTCACATTGATCCGTTTTTGTGAAACTCATTGTTGAATATTGGAGCGTTTTCAAAAACCTCCGTTTTTGTGCGTTCACACTGATCAAGTCCGTTTTCAAAAACTTCCTATTTTGTGGATATCCACTTTTGATAGCGTTTTCGAAAACCTCCTTTTTTGTGGCGTCTTTGTGCAGATCAGTGTGAACACTTTCACAAAAACGGAGGTTTTTCTCTCCGTTTTTGTACAAAAACGGAGCAGTGTGAACTGAATGAAATGGGAACGGGCCTGAGTGAAAATGAATTCATTATCCAGCTGTATTTGCACAGAAAAGAGCTATTGAAAAAAGATGGTCGAGAAAATCACCCTAACAAAATCACCAATCATCAATGAGCAAATTGACCAAACAAAGTGACCAATGCAAGATATTGTTTCGTGTCATGCATTGTTCCTACCTCTACTCACATCTCTCTTTGTAAAAATTGCAAATACATTATAAGGTACTGCTACTAAATGAGAGGCATTGAAGAAAAAAATAAATAATGACTAAAAATGAAAAATTAGGAAAATTTCCAATTTTGATGTCTGCAAACATATAACTCATCAGGTAACTCATCAGGTAACTCGTAAGGTAACTCATCGGGTAACTCATCACAGCTTATCTAAAGTCTCACCTGTAACTGATATATTTTCCAACGATGCAAAGGGATATCGCCGAACATCTTCAGCATATGGTAAGGCAAACATGAGAAATCCCTTAAAATAATGATTCAAAATGAAGGATTTAAAGCACTGAAAATAACACAGGATAGTCTTTATGCTCTGAGCGTTTGGTAGTGTGACCTCCAGAAATCCGAGCACAAATGGCACTCTGAAAACGTGGGCTTGAAGAGAGCTTCCTCAGAGTAAAAATACTTCAACTGTCATTTAATCTGCAAGCCTTACAAAGGAAAACAAGATTGTTTTGAACATTTTCACAGGTAATCAGAGTATAACAGTAACCAGATGAAAAAGGGTTCTTGACCTTATGTAAAGATATATTTTGCAAACAAAAAAATCGGCACCTTTGTGGTAAAGCATTTACTCCTGCTTTTAAAAGAATTAAAGAGATAGCAAAGCTACCCAAATACAATTAGAATATACAATTCTACACACTGGTCTGAAGATACACGTATTTCTTCTATAAGAAACTGCCCATAAGAAACTCAACTCTCAGACTGCCAAAAAATTAAGCAACTCCAGTACTGGGAAAATATAAGTTAAGAAACTATTTATTTTCATAAAGGAAATCCCTGACATATTTTTACTTTACTTTCACTTGTTTCCTGTATCATATTACTCGCAAAGTACTTGATTAATGTCTAAACAACGAACAGGCTTCAAAACACTTCGTTTCTAAATGTTCACGAGTGAACAGGAAGTAAACGTTACGACTGTTATGGAACCTTTAAGAAACTCGTAAGAAACTCTGAGCACTCAAAAGCTGATAATTTCAAGAAACTTTCAGTACTGGCCCAAATTCTTAGTTTCTTATAAAAAAAATACGCGTAATGCAGAAACGGTTATACAGCTACTTAAAGATGTGTCTGATATCTGAAAGAGTAACCTAGAGTTCCTTATTATAATTGTCAAACCTTATAGCATACTCGTATTCTTTGGGCAAAGCTGCAAATTTTTTAAAAGGAAGGTGTAAGGTTCTATCACATTTTGCTTTGAATTGAAGAGCTTGAAAGGAACTTAGCGTACTTTGATGTAAATCTGTCGTGGAAACATTCTGATGTCTTAATTAGTTTCAAAATGGTGGTATTTATCATATTTGAGGGTGTCACGCCACCACATTGCAACAGATTCCTGCTTGCCAGCCACCACATTGTAGACCTTCATAAACCGTGGTTTTGTTGAAAATTGTGTCATTTTTCTTAAACTGATTTAGGATTTACGATGATTTAAATTTTTTTAATCTTCCTTGATTTCTTTTAACAGACATAAAAATGCCACCATTTTGAAAATAATCAAAGTACCGGGTGTCCCAAAAAAATGTATACAGATTTGGTTAACTCCTATGTGAATTTACCTTTAATCAATGGCTAATCACCCTCAAAATGTTCCTCGATAGTTAACTTACTTGAACATAGATACCTCGTTTATTGGTATTAGTTCTTTGAGAGCAAAAGTATCAATCTTGAAAGCTCAAATTTGCGTCCACTTGCAAACCAGAGCTTTGGCCTTTTGGCCTACGCAAATTCCTGAAACACATCCAAATTAAGAACTGAAATTAATGAAAAATTAAGAAACTTCCCAATGGGTGACTGGGGCGTGACTTCTGGAAAACAGAATAACACAAGATCTAATATTGTTAAAATTTTATCAAGGTTATCGTTGATTTATATACGATGTGCCATAAGAAATTGCTTAGGCCAAAAGGCTAAAGCTCTGGTTTGCAGGAAGAGGTAAATTTGAGCTTTCAAGATAAACATATCTGCTCTCAAAGTACCAATATCAACAAACGAGGTACCTATGTTCGAGTTAACTATCGAGGAACATTCTTAGAGTGATTAGACATCGATTGAAGCTAAATTCACAGCACTAGAGTCAACCAAATCCGTATACATTTTTTTGGGACACCCGGTATAAAAAAATGTCACGCAACATTTACAGCAAAGCAACCTAAGTTCCTTTCAAGTAATTCACTTCAAAGAAAAATGTAACAAAATTCTACATCCACCTTTTCCAAGTTTTGAAAGATTTAAACCCAATGCTCTTACATGTAGGAATAAAAAGGACTCCTTACCTCGTAATTCACTTTGATGACAGGAGTCAGGAATGCCAGTTTTGGTGCAGCATTTTTGCATCTGCAATATCGTACTACTGCTACCATATTCCTCTCTTCTAATGCGTGTGCTAGGGCTGATAATGCAACAGCTGCATCCTGCAAGAAATTTTAAAAGTTTGGCAAGAAAATTGTCAAGAAGATATCTTTTTTTTCCTTTATGTATTCACCATAAAAAGGTTGCCACACTGCAGAATGAAGTGCGTTTAAAAAGATAATTTATACCAAGTTTTGCGCATTGTTTGGAAAGCATAAAACCTAGGTATATAAAAAATGATCGAGTTGATTAAACTAATCCTTAAGTTGTGTGCCTCTCATCACTTTTCTTACTTACTTTTCTTATCTACGGATCTCGAATTGTGAAAATATGTATACTCATAAGACAACGTACCTTGTCCCCAGGTTGTGGTATAAATAAATACACCGACTCTCCTTGATACTGACTTTCGTTGATCTAAAAAAGATAAATAGTGTATGTAATGGGTGAATGTGGTTTAAGTATGGTGATAACCGGGAGGGCACATTTGGTTTCTTGATTACATGTAAATAGTGTATGTATAAGGGCGAATATTTCGTTCCAGGATTTTAAATTCTACACTATACCGGATGCGTGACAAAAAGCATCCACTTTAACAAGTAATAAATTGTATACTTCGCGACCAAGAAAAAAGTTCCAACCTTTGAAATATTCATAGCACCAAGACTACTACATGGATTGGAATGAATCAAGTTTTGCTCGATTGCCGAGAGATTGAAGTTTCTTTGAAACTTTTCTGGCATTTTTACAAGAACTAGAGATATAGGTTTTGGGGTATGCTTTTCACCGATTTTGGGGTATGCTTTTCGACCCATGTTTTGGGCTATGCTTTTCGCCGATTTTGTCTAAAGCCGACTATCATTTCGAGGGAAAATTTCTAAAGCTGGGTGAACATTTTTTTCTTAGAGTGCACAACCCCGTACAATTGAAATTCAAGTACCCCCTCCCCCCCCCGGGATAAGCGGGAACTTCTTTATTTTTGCTATTTTGTATCATCATGAAATATCAAAATTTACAAAATACCAACAACAACTGTTAAACCAAAATAAAGAAAAAAGCATGTGTCGTTCGTAGCGAGAAAGGACACAAGGTCATCGAGTTTACATTACAAACGACACTTACAACAAGGATAATTGCATTCATAAATCAATGGATATTATACACATTTGATCAATGGTGACTACAATGATTCGGTCACAATATTCTTAGCCAGCAGCAATGCAAGGCAGTTGGGTTGGCATCGTCGTCCTGCACTCATTGGACAACGAGGACTTCATCGTCAAGATACCGTAAAAGCTCTGTTTAAGCCCCCCTCTCTATTAAGTCCCCTCTCTATTAAACCCCTCCCCTCTGAGCCAAAATTCTAAATAAGCACTCCCTCTCTGTTAAGCCCCCTTCTTATATCAAATTCCAGTGGTTACCAAAGATTTCCCATTTATTGAGCTAGACAAGCTTGTATGTTAATTTTGATATGGGCTAAGGCTTGAGATAAAACTGTGTTGAATTTGTGCATTTGACTCGTAAAATTGAATGTCGAATCTGCAAAATGTGATGTAAAAGAACTAAAACGCTATAATATATATATCCTTGTCATTTGATTTTATGAATAAGCACAACTCTCTCTAATAAGCCCCTCTCTTTTGTAAGCCCCCCTCTGGAGTGACCGACATTGAATGAGCCCCCCGGGATCAATAGAGCTCTTACGGTAAGTGCAATTTTCTTACATCACCTAAATAAAATAGGATCATTTTGAGTTGACATTTGCTATGTATTCTTAGCTTCTTAGTTTCTTAGTTTCTTAGCTGTCTGGTAAACATAAGATAGGAAAAAATAGGATGAAAGTAGGGTAAACTTCAAAACAGAGGCGTAGGAACCGGGAGGCACTGGGGGGCACGCGCCCCCTAAGATTTTGCAATAAACAAAGAAGTGCCCTTCTAATTTCAGGAAGTGCCCCCCAAGTGCCTTAATGAAAACAGTACCCTTGAAGTGTCGTGCCCCCCCCCTCCAAGTTTGAGATGCTTCTTACGTCCCTGGTTCACAACCAATGACTATTTGATTAAAATTATTTCCACTAGGATTCATTTGCAAAAAACCTATAGAATTATGCAATGCTAATTTCGAAGCATAAATTCTCTTTTTTCGCCAATCGAATGCGTTCGAAAGATTACCTGCTCGGCTCGCGCTCAACTCGAAGAAATTTCTCCGACCATTTCGCAAGATTTTCAGAATCTTCAGAATTGAAGTCAAAATTTACCAAATATCGTGGAAAATCTCTCTTTGCTTGAGNCCCCCCCCCCTCCAAGTTTGAGATGCTTCTTACGTCCCTGGTTCACAACCAATGACTATTTGATTAAAATTATTTCCACTAGGATTCCTTAGGAATAAGAATTCATTTGCAAAAAACCTATAGAATTATGCAATACTAATTTCGAAGCATAAATTCTCTTTTTTCGCCAATCGAATGCGTTCGAAAGATTACCTGCTCGGCTCGCGCTCAACTCGAAGAAATTTCTCCGACCATTTCGCAAGATTTTCAGAATCTTCAGAATTGAAGTCAAAATTTACCAAATATCGTGGAAAATCTCTCTTTGCTTGAGAATTATTGGTAAGTAACCAAAACACTTCTCACTTTTACATTGGTAGAGTTATGGTGAGCACGTGTGTGATTTTTTCACTTTGTGTTTTGATTAATTTTGGAAAAAAGCATCGTTTTTGTTGTGGTGGAAAGTGGGCCGAAGCCAGAGCCTGCCTGAAATTGAGCAACTTTTTCGAAGAAAAATTAATTAAGATTTCCCAACAAATCTCAAAATGGCTTCTCATAACCAGTAATTTTTTTGTATGAAACCTTCCTTTTGCACAATTCAATTTATTTCCTGCTTAAAAGCAATTTTTCATCTGCTTTTACGTTTTTAGAAGCATAGTTTATCGGCAGCAAACCATTTGCATATCAACAGAAGAAATATTTGTGCATGAAATTGTGTTGAAAAAGACTGCAAATTCTTGAAAATTTGTCAGTCGTGTTGAGAAAGAACTTGCAGTCTTTTCAACACAATTTCTTGCACAAATATTTCCTCTATTGATATGTAAATGTTTCAAGAAATTTGGGGTATTTTTTGGCTTTAAGGAATGATTTTCTGGCATTTTTCGGGGGGTTTCTGGAATGTTCTTCGGCCGGGAAAGGGCATCAAGGAAGAAACCAAAAAATATTCTTGCAAAGTAAACAGTCTCAAACGCTCACTAAAACTGTCGAGTTTTTATCGCAAAGGCACAGAGTTATCACATAATCCACTAACCAATATCTTTCTGTAAAGGCTGAGTTATTTTTTGCTAAAAGAATATTTTTAATTTGTGTTTTCAAACTTGAGAGGGAAGGGGGAATTTATCGCCATTTTGCAAAATAAGATACTCTTCCATGAAAATTTTTCGACGAAGGCTTTGACTTTGTTTTGATTAGAAAATAGGTAAGCCCTAGCCTATCTTTTGATGAGAATTTCTCAAACAAACATTTTTTCTGCTGATATGTAAATGTCTCAAGAAACTTGGGGTATTCGTTTGGCTTTAAGTAATTATTTTCTGGCGCTCTTTCAAAGGGCTACCGTTTTTACCATACAATATAATGCAATACAATACAATACAATACAATACCTGGCTAGTTTGCACTTTAGCGGACACACTTTTAACATTTCTCCGTGTGTGAATTTTGTACTGATTTTGGTTGGAAGATGCATCAGTACTAAGATTGAAGTATACCTAGTGAAACAGCGGGGGCTTGGGGGCGGCAGCCCCCAAAAATTCGCAGCGAAACGAATTCATTGATTGCCGGTTCCTGCTGCAGTTTTAGGCCATATTTAAGTCATGTTGACGTTCTCCAGTAATTGCGAATTGTCGAATTACGTTCGAATCTTGCATTATCCAATCAGATGATAGGATTTGCATCACTCTTGTTTAGAAAGCCAATCAGCAGTTAGTTCTAACAATACAATTCAATTCAACCTCTGTTTTCCTTGGAAACTGTGTCCGCCAAAGTGCATTTGTCCCACTTGTTAATTTCATTTGGTTCAAGTCTTCATACCTTTTCTGTCATATTTTGATCGATGTCAG
>REGL01000148.1:308501-325672 GCA_004194395.1 Aurelia aurita complex sp. Pacific
GTTTTCAGTGTTTTCGAGAACGAAAATTTCAAGAAATTCGCATGTAGCTCTAAAAAATGAAAACAAAACAATTTGCATAAAATCCTAAAATCTAATCCAGGCTTTTTGTTAAAGATTAAGTCATGAATCTTCAAAATCGGTCCAGTGTACGATTTATTGTGGCCTGACAAAGGTGCATAGTTTATTTTGGCACACCCGGTATACTTTACTATACTATGCTATACCATACTATAGATACCATACAAAAAGAATCTATAGTATATTATGTATGTATTCTATAGTATTGTCAATAGTAAAGTAAATAATCTGTTGTAAACTTTGTATCTAAATATTGATCATTGTATAGCAGCATTGTTTACGGGGGCAAGGGTAATGATTAGGGTAACAGGTGGTAGAGTAGGGGTAGTAACATCTGATGAAATATCGTTTTTCGTGAAATAGCTTTTCATCTGACACAGTGATCACACTGAACTTTTCGATTGGATTTTGATGAGTCCTTTGGGTTTCGTGTTCGGTATGGTGGGTTTTGATGATGGGTTTTTGGGCAGGGAAGGGGGTTTAGTGGTGTTTGGGTGATGTAGGGGTTTGCACACAGGCAAGCGCTATTGGTATTTTTGCTTTGTTTCTCGTTATTTTCATTCATTTTCGGCGGACTTTTCCTAACAACGGTTGAATAGAGCAAACTTTGATTTGCAATCTCGCGAAATGAAACCCTTGTATGCTCGCAATTTGTTTTGAAATCTTACACAAATTAGCTAACGATGAATGAAAATAACGAGAAACAAGGCCAAGAGGCGAATAAAACTTGCCAGTGTATAAACTGAACTACTCGTAAGTCAATTTGAGCAAAGTTGTGGTTGATTAACTCACTGAAAGTGTTCTGAGATCCGAAGGAACTTCTTGCCACAGGTAGCCGTGTTTCTACAGAGAACGGGGGTCATGCTTTTGATTTGCTTCACCAAATTTACCAGATTTGGACGCTCGATCCAAGCCTCTTTTCTAACAAGTAAAACGGGCTATTCACAATCACATTAAAGGGAATCTAAGCAAATATAAGCCTTTGATAAAAATAACCTTGCAAAGACAATAGGCCGATACACGTGCTGCACCATATTTGGGTAACTGATCTACGTCAACAGGAAATCCTGAAATCTGATAGGCTAGGGTTTGACCGCAAGTGGCTTGAGCAACTTTATATGCTTACATTCCCTTTAATGTTTGGGCTACCAAATAGAAGTAATTCACAAATTTTCTTGAAATCCAAACTCTCCATTTCAATGCCAGGAAGGTCCCAGAGCTGACCAGAACTTCTTCTTGATTACAAAGTAAAGATAGTGGCTCCGCAAAATTACAATGTCAATACAAATTACTCACATTTGATCTGCTAGTGAAACCGAGCACTTTCATGCATCTTTCTGTCTCCAGTTTTAAACTCTGCTCGTCCACCTTGCTGTACGGAACCAAGGTCTTGCCATACTTGTATGCTGGAACAGAATAAATCGGGTTTAGCAGTTGTGACAAAACTATATCTACTTAATGAGTACGATCGTTTGGGCATTTTGCAAAGATTTATGTTCGTGAATCTGAATTATTAATTAACTTCCCGAACTCCTAGAATAAAGCTTTCCACCATTTTTAAATTATGGGCCGTTAATATTGGAAGCTGTTTCTTTAAAGAGACCTTTTAGCTACTCTACAAAGAGCATGTTGTTATATTGTATTCTACAAATTTATACAAAGAGAACCTATTCATTAAGATCTACCTTTTGCGATATTCTCCTCGTCAACTTCAGTGAAATCCTCATCTTGTAAAAGGTTTGATCTCTGCATAGTAACTTTCATGTCTCCAGGGTTCTTTGATGTTTCTGATAATGCTGAGATCTTTCCCCATGCGGATGCTTTTGCTTCCTTTACCTGTTAAAGAGAAGACATAGGGGGATTCAGCAAAATGAATCAACTGTTTGAAAATCGTACATGAAAATCTATCGGACTAATTAGTAAAATTTGCAGGGGCTGGGTCAGGTGACCGTAAACAAACCTGTTATCTCTATAATCTATGTATATTGTTGCCCGCATGTGCCCATTATGTTCTGCACACATTTTGGTGGATGGGCTGAATCCACAATAAGATTACTTCTAAAAATCCACCAATATCTCTGTAATCNAGCTCTGCTCCTAGAAAAAAGCTTTCCACCATTTTTAAATTATGGGCCGTTAATATTGGAAGCTGTTTCTTAAAAGAGACCTTTTAGCTACTCTACAAAGAGCATGTTGTTATATTGTATTCTACAAATTTATACAAAGAGAACCTATTCATTAAGATCTACCTTTTGCGATATTCTCCTCGTCAACTTCAGTGAAATCTTCATCTTGTAAAAGGTTTGATCTCTGCATAGTAACTTTCATGTCTCCAGGGTTCTTTGATGTTTCTGATAATGCTGAGATCTTTCCCCATGAGGATGCTTTTGCTTCCTTTACCTGTTAAAGAGAAGACATAGGGGGATTCAGCAAAATGAATCAACTGTTTGAAAATCGTACATGAAAATCTATCGGACTAATTAGTAAAATTTGCAGGGGCTGGGTCAGGTGACCGTAAACAAACCTGTTATCTCTATAATCTATGTATATTGTTGCCCGCATGTGCCCATTATGTTCTGCACACATTTTGGTGGATGGGCTGAATCCACAATAAGATTACTTCTAAAAATCCACCAATATCTCTGTAATCCTACTCCATATGAGTCTTTCGTTTGTTTCTCTATGAAATTCAAACATCCCTCTTCAAAATAATACTTTTGAGAAAAATAATGGAAAATCTCTGTCGTGTAGCCTGTCAAAAAACCTGCAAAATCGTCCTTTTGAGAGAAGTTTGTTTACTTTACGCGCATTATGTGACCAAGCCTCCCTTTAAATTCCATCATTTTAGTGATGCTTCAACTTCATTCTGGAGATTTTGCTCGTAACTTCTAACAGCAGGATTTAGCCAAAAATCCTATTTCCCAATTTTCCCAAAAACAGCCAAAAGCTGCTCAATAGACCATTTTGACATTTAGGAAAAGGATCTGGGGAGAGCAATATTTTTCTGGTAAATGGCTGCCACAGGGCTTTTCGCCAACGGTAAATTGAACTGTGGCAGCCATTTACCAGAAAAATGTTGCTCTCCCTAGGCCCTTTTCTAAATGTCAAAATGGTCTATGTCATGTAAAACTTGCCTTTTTGATGCTGAGAATTGATGAAAAAGTATAATTGCATTTCAACAGTTTCAGTATCATTAAGTTGGTTTTCCTCTTGGCGACAAATGTTGCGCTCAACGAACTCCGCAAGGCAGATCTTTAGATTTACCCTTCTTCTTTCGTTAGAAGCAAAGAACTTCTCTTAAAACCACATTTCGCGTGCACAAGGAGAGAGTTTGCCCCACTACTCTTAGAGCAACTTTTGCCGCTTTATTTGTTTTGAATTATTGGCTGAGAGAACTTCCTTTGTCTGCAGTCGCTAATCGCTGTGAATTCCTGTTTTAATCAAAAGCAACTGATGCTATTGTATTATAAAATTTGCCCTTGTTTTGCACAAATAGTGAATGTATCTTCTGTTTGATTTGGTAGTTGGAAAGGAACAGTGGATACTTTGTCATAATTGTATTTGGGATAATTTTGCTATCCTTAACACTTTCAAAATTACACCATATTTCTTTTTATTTAAAGAGTTNATCTGCAAATCAAAGAACGCAGGGAAACAAGAGACGAAATGTCATCAATCTATGTCATCAAAAACCAGCCTGCGTGCAGACTCAACAATCCACCTTAATCGTAAAGTGGATCTGCACTTAACGTGGGTCACTACCAAGTAAAAATTAGGCAAAAACACACACAAAACAATTGGTTAAGGTGGCTTGCTACCAATAAAATTTCACACACTTGGTGTCCTATCGCTCATGGTTTCAACTGACTTTCAAAACACAGCTCAGTATTAAATCATTTTTCATCATTTGGTTCTTATCTGACGTTGCAGATTCTGATGTCAGATTTTGGTCCCCTCCCTAATAACCCCCTCCCTTCTTTGCCAAAATTTTAAGTGAACCCCCTCTCTATTAAGCCCCCCCCCCACCTATATCAAATGCCAGAAGTTACGAAAGGTTTTCTATTTATTTTGCTAAACAAGTTTGCATGTTAATTTTGATATGCTTTGAGACAAAAAGTGTTTCGAATTTGTGTGTTTAATTCGTTAAGTTGTATGCTTACTCCACAATATATGGCGAAACGAACAATTTGTATCCTTGTCACGACTCGTGAATAACCCCACCTCTCTCTAACGATCTCCCGCCTGTTTCAAGCCCTCCCCTCCCCTTGGAGTCTGCGAAATTAAACATGCTCCCGGGGTCTTAATAGAGCTTTTACGGTGCATCAAAGCATGGATCCAATCTTCAAGGCTATTTTTTCAATTTTCGCGTCACCAAAAGATTCTCCATTAATTTTTTTTCAGAAATTTTGTCGATTGTCTGATTTGTCAGCTCGGATTCAAGTGTCAAGAATTGCTTCCAGCATGGAAGGTCGTCATTTTCTTGCGCTGAGTGGTCAAGGAGAAGTTTATTCTTGGGGTTCAAATGTTCATGGCTGCCTTGGAAATGATCCAGTTAGTGAAAGGTAATTATTCAAAATTATTTCATATTTGTATGTAAACATGGACTGGTATGGTATTATCGTGAAATTATTACATCTGTTACAGTACAAACCTTACGCACATTAACATGGTTCAAAACTCGTGAACATCGATACCCTTCCCGATGCTGGCACATTCCCAATACCCAGAATATGCAATGTCCCCCTTCGTGGCCATAAAGTCCAGGATTCTTTGTTTTGTATAGCTGTTTTTGTATAGGCTCTTTTTTAATTGAAAGAGCATGGTTATGAAAGAATTCAAAGTTGGTTTGCAGTCGCCAATAAAAGAGTCCCTGAAAAAGGTTATTTCCCGATGTATTTTCACCAAACTTTTTCGCTGACCATTTTCATTCTTATTATTGTAATCATTTTTGACTCACACATCTGTACCGGGCCAAAAATTAGAAAAAATGCCTGTAAGGCGAATCGAGAATTCCACATTCCATTCTGGCCCATCATTTATTCGGCATTGAAATGTAAATTCAATTCAATAGTCCGTTTCAGAAATAGAGTTTTGATTTCTATAGCAAGTAAATAATGGACCAGAATGGAAGGTGGAATTCTCGATTCCCGTACAAACCCCTTGCAAGCATTTTTCTACTTTTTGGTTCTTAAAGATGAGTGATTTTATCAAACAAATTTTCTCATCTAAGCTAACCTTCGTCTGATAGATCAACATCTTAGTTTTGAATAACGGCCACGTACCTTTTATTCCGTCAAACGTGTAAACTTTGTTTTGACTCACCCGGTGCAAATGTGAGTCATTCGTATCACTCAGATATTTCTTTTGTCCAAGTCACATGATTTGCTATGGTTCATATTCTACAATACTGCTTTTGACCGCAATGCAATGCTTCTTTTCAACACAATGCACTGTGCTTTTGCTCGTCTTGGACCAAAATGCAATGCTTAGATGTTCAGGGATATCTAGTTTACATAGAGAGTAATTTCTTTGTGAACTCGAATCCCACTCGAATGACTTAGCAGTTGCCAAGAGTTTCGGTTGTTCACTTTGCAATGCCAAATGCCAACTACTGTTCTGTGACAATGTTTAGGGGCCAGAAAGAGCTTTTCATCCAGGGGAGCCAAACTTTGGAACGAATTGGGTTCTGAAGCCAAAACTACAAATATCTTTTCTGCTTTTAAGAAAGCTGTCACGTGAACACAAAGATATGTTGATTCTACATTTCCTTTCTTTTATTACTTTAGGTTTGAAATAACACTGTAAATAGGGTTTATATTCTTTTTCTTTTGTTGACAGGGCAAGCTGTAAAGCAGTATTTATATATTTATTGATGCTTCTACCCTGTATATATAATTAAAAATGAAAAAAAAATGAAATGAAATGGGTATTTTGTTTACTTATGGTATCAGCTTTGTTTTCGTTTATAATCGCTGAGAAACGGAATTCTTTTCGCAATCCCGCACCCGGAATTGCAGCGAGGACTCCCTCTTGCAGCTTTTATAAAGGTCTCTCGTATCCCTAAAACTTTTGTCCGTGTGTCAGCCGTATGCTCACCTTTGATTTATTCATCGTAGTGCCATTACACAAAGCCCAATACCAGGTCTTGTTGGGAAACACGTGATTCATATTGCTTGTGGCAGTGATTACAGTGCAGCAGTGACTGATGAAGGTGAAGTGTATACATGGGGATGTGGAGAAAATGGACGATTAGGCCATGGTATGATTTGTTGAATTCTTAATTTCTTTTGCTCCAAATAAATAAGGAACAAATTTCTCAGCACGCCGATTTAACAGCTGAAGTTATTTCTCTGTATTTTTCCTTTTTCGACGTTACCTGAAAGTTTTCTTCTAAAAAGTCATGCAACTTCAATGAGCCAGCAAGTAGTTTTTCCAATATTTGAATCGATTCGACGTGAACAAATATATGACTCAGATTCTCTACAGCAATGAATGACCTTTCATATTCGTGTTTTTACAAAGAAAATCCTTTTTCTGTCATTGCATTTAAAACACAATTCCAATCGATGTATCCGGTGGAAAATGCAACTTTGCTATAAATCGGAGAATGAGAATGGAATGCAGGCGACACATGATGATGATGATGATAATGATTTATGAAAACAATTGATGTTAAAACTAACTACAAACGTTTTCATACGCCCTAGAGAAGCATAGCTTATCAAGTCTAAGGCGCTTATAAAAATAGCAAAACCTAACAATAGCAATCTGCATATCCATACTCTTTTCCAATTTGACTCAAATCATTTAAAAAAGACTGTCCACAACGTACGGATTTCATTTTTTCTAATAATTTTTTATTCTTCTAAATTTCATATAAATTCTCCTAAAATATACAGTTTACTAAACAAACAAAAACATTACGAGACGATTGCGCAAGGAGCATGAAAATACCGGGCGAGTCGATAAAAAGAATCCCTGTTTGAAAAATCACCTTTCCCTGAATATCAACATGATTATATTGGGAAACATAACATTAAACAGCAGACATGTTCAAATGGACTTCAACATTTACCTGACTAAAATCGGCCACTCCATTCTGAAGTTATGAGGGATTTTCTCCAGAAAGCCCTTTCGAGACATCTTCAAAACAGGCTCAAAACAACGACCAACATTTACTGAGCTTTCTGCATTCTCTCAATGAGTTTCAACACATTCTAACATGTTTTATCCTCTTGGGAAGATGCTATCGTCCGGAATAATGTTGTTTTGCCCCCAGGATGACATTTTCATCTCCCATAGGGATAAAACGTGCCTAAGCATGTACAAGTCATTGTTATAAGGCATAGACATCCGAGAAATTTGGTCGTGATTTTATGCAGTTTTTCGAAGTTTCTTGGAGGGGCTTCCTCGAGAAAATCTCTTATAATTTCAGAATGGAGTGGCCGTTTTCAGGCAGGTAACATTTAGAATATATTTGAATATGTTCACTATTGAATGACATATTTGCCAACATTGTTGTCTTAGCTATTACACTTAACGTAGATACTAATAAATAAACCAAAACCTCATCCAGAATAAACAGAAAATAAAATATAGAAACACAACTGTTTCTATCTGGTAATAGATACTAATACTAATAAAAACACAACTGCTACAATCAGGGAACGCTTCGATTAGAAATCTTCATCAGCACAACTTTCTAAAAGGATAACCGATAATTAATACTATGTGATAAACAGCCAAGGTAAAATTAAAAGTAAAGTAAAATTACATTTCACTACAAAAAACCCTATCCCCAGCAGTGGCGTGGTGGCAGGGGGGGCCGGGGGGGCCACGACCCCCCCAGTGAGACTTTTTGAGGGGGCGCCAAAACGATCCACAAGGAATTTGAAAAACTTTGCGATGATAGGACCTATTGACACCGCACACAGTTCACCAAGAAGACATGAAAGAAATAAGAAAATTCTATGGTTGAGACCAGTCGCGGCTTTGAGTTTCCAATGGGGGCAACACTCCATTTCACGATGAAAACTCAGCTTGGCGCTCCCTTTTTGGCGAGAAGAGCGCCCCTCATACTTACCCAAACGCACTCTTTTTTAAGTGTTGCATTCTGACGAGTTTGGGAGGATCATATGAATCAAGGCATTACTTTGATTAAAAACAAAAAATTCTAAAAAAGGAACAAACAATTTTCGCGCGCCTTCGGCGCGCATACTTTCGACTGTGCTTTCGGCGCCATCTTTGAAGGTTGCCCTCCCTCAACCTCGGGCTGGATGCGACCCTGGCCGAGACGATGGAAGAGTCTGGAGATGTCCAGTGGAAGAGAATTTTGAGTCATTTAACGCCAATCTGTAGGGCGTGCTTGCATAATTTTCCTGGGAGACTGGGGAATTATCAGATACGGCCCTCCGTTTTCCAAAATGGGCAGCCTTAAACTCAATTACTGGCAGTTCTAAATGACAAAACGGGCAGTTATAACTTTTCACATTTGGGATATTACAAAATCTCCGAACAGAATATGCCTAAATTATCAAAATATGCAATGCCTGGTTCAGACAATTTCGTACAATAGACAAAGTTTGCATTTCAAGATGGTAAGGATAACAATTTTGATGGCATTTCACACAATTCGGAGGTTGGCAAGGGGCTCTCTTCTCAGATCATTGCCAGAGATGGCTCTTCGAATTCTACCGAATCTGTTGAGAAACTTGAAGGTCTTGAAGCAAGGCAAAGAGACTGGAATATGCTATACAAGTAAAGAAACGGCAACTTCTTGTAAATTCTAATGTCATCTTAACCATTCTAAGCAAATCTAAGCAATAAAGACCAAACATTTTCTGCTCGCTTCGCTCGCTTTTCCACAAAATTTTCTTTTACTAAAAGTGGGATCCTTCAATCAAATACATTGGATAGTTTGTTTGAAAGATGGTTTGAGGGAAGCCTCGAAAAATTTATTAATAGAGCATGGCAATTTTAAATTATCCCTAGGATGATCCATACCCCCCCCCACCAAACGTAATTCTCTGGTAAAAAAATCCATATAGTTTCATACACAATGTACTCAGGGTTGTGTTCGATATTTTGTAAAAATGGCATCGTTTGGTTGAGCTTTGCTGGCTCCAATCAAGGCAAGAAATGAACTTACTACACAGAAAATTTAAATATTGTTTTCCTGAATCCAGAATCATTTTTTGATTAAACTTTTCGACTCTGATGAAGATGATTTACAGCATGAGAAGAAAATATGCACCTAGCTAAACTGAGGAACACACAGTTTCATATGACTTGCTTAGAAGCAGCATTGCTTACTGTGTCAGAGGCATTCTAATGAAATTTGATTCTGACCAATCCCTTGGAGAAGGGGCGCCAAAAATGATCTGGCCACCCCAGTGGAAAACGGCCCACCACGCCACTGATCCCCAGGAAACATGACTAACCCCGAAATTAAAACCAAGTGGGAATGAAAATCACGTTTTGTTTCAAACTGTTTTAGCGTAAACATGAAAATTAATTGGTTGGCATATTAGCAAATGTTCACCCTGGAGGATCAAAATAGTCACAGACAGTATTGATACTAATACTAATACTAACACTAGACTATAAATACTAATATGATAACGTATGTAAACTAAACCACCATATGATATGATAACGCATACTAACAAGGGTAGCAAACGTTTCGAATCGTCCAAAATTAGGAGTAAACGAGTAAATAGGCCATGTATGATCAACGTGGTATTATCCAAGATAGAGGCAAAGACACTTGCTAATCACGTAATTTAATTGTCAAAGGAGAAAAATACCGAGTACCCAGGGAAAGCTAAAAAAGACCGACTGGACTTGACAAAACCAATCCAGCTATGATCGTTTCTGCTTGGTTTATATCAGGACACAGCTGAGCATGAAATCACCGTTGATTTTACAGTTATTATCTGAATTGAAATTCCCTGATGAGTGTCAGATAAAACAAGCCTTCGTATGTTTCATTATGGTTCATCTTTCAAAGCGATCTTCATGTGCCAACAGAAAAGTTTCCAATTGTTCTCCTTAATCAGAATAAATCTACCTAATTATAGGAACAAGCGAAGACTGTTCAACACCAAAATTAGTTGAAGGACTCAAAGGTCATCATGTTGTTGATGTTGCTTGTGGTAGTGGTAATGCACATACATTGGCAGTTACAGCTGATGGTAAGTTGTCCTGTATCTTTGCGGTGGAAGCCGTAAACTATTCGATTTGAATTTAGAACTTGTGATATTTATGGAGCGCACTAACGAACGAAATAAAAAATCTCATTTAAAACGAAATTTGTTGTAAGCAACAACCTATTAAGATCACGCAATCATGAAACGCCAAAGGCAGTGGTAACAAAGCCTTCTTAATCTGTCTTTTGATTTGTGGAATGTGTATTGTTCTAATTTCAGTCATGGTCACAAGTCCCAAGTCCTAAGAAAGTCCCAAGAAAATCCATCATAATTTCAGAACGGAGTGGCCTATTTCAGTCACGTAAATTGTAAAATCTATTTGAACATGTTCACTATTACTTGATATTTGTGGCAATTTTATTCCCTTGATATCTGGAAATTGTTTTGATTGACTTACGTGATAAGATCAATCATTTTAAAGGACAGTTCGGGGGTTTGTATGATTAATGCTAGAAAACAAACTTACCAACTAACTGCTGCCGCGAACCATAGACTTTTTTCCACATTTTCATGTCTCGTAACAGCTGTAAGTTTATCAACAATTCCTCTGTTACCAATTTACTGAATGCCTCTAAAAAGAAGCTTTCATTCTGCGAATTTAGTCCAAAATCGTTGCGATTAGTCACCATTTTTGCATCANCCTTGATATCTGGAAATTGTTTTGATTGACTTACGTGATAAGATCAATCATTTTAAAGGACAGTTCGGGGGTTTGTATGATTAATGCTAGAAAACAAACTTACCAACTAACTGCTGCCGCGAACCATAGACTTTTTTCCACATTTTCATGTCTCGTAACAGCTGTAAGTTTATCAACAATTCCTCTGTTACCAATTTACTGAATGCCTCTAAAAAGAAGCTTTCATTCTGCGAATTTAGTCCAAAATCGTTGCGATTAGTCACCATTTTTGCATCAGCATATGATAAAGAGACTAGCATGGATTAAGAGGCAAGGAAACAATAGGGCGGCCTTGCTTTATTTTTAGAAATTTCTTTTGGAAGTTTTTGGAGAATTTTCTGACGACTAAAAGACGATATATTTACAGTTTAATTTTGCTCATTTCATCCTAAATATGTCATTCATTTATTTATAGATCGTGCTTCATTTTCAGGGTTCTTGGTCAGAAATTTCCACAAACTACCGGGTGCGCCAAAATAAACTATGCATGTTTGGCAGGCCACAGTAAATCGTACACTGGACCGATTTTGAGGAATTATGACTTAATAGCTAGCAGAAGGCCTGAATTAGATGTATATACTAGGAATTTTTGCAAATATTTTCATTTTCAGTTTTTAGAGCAAGAAGCGAGTTTCCTAAAGTTTTAGTTTTCGAGAACTCTGAAAACGATAAAAAAACATCGATCAAGTTTTCTAAATAATCGACATGAATGGACAAAGAGAGAACTTGTTCGTAGTGATTTGCGATTTAGAAATCGATCAATTGTAATCTGCTATACGAGAGTTCGTACTAAACCCCCAAATCCCCCTTAACACGTTCATGTTGTTCATGTTCATTCATGTTGAGTCTTTTAAAATTTGATCAACGTCTTTTGATCGCTTTCAGTGTTTTCGAAAACAAGCATTTTAAGAAACTCGCATCTAGCTCTAAAAACTGAAAACGGAAAAATTTGCAAAAAGTTCTAGAATCTAATTCAGGCTTTCTGCTAAAGATTAAGTCATAAATCTTCAAAATCGGTCCAGTGTACGATTTATTATGGCATGCCAATCGTGCATAGTTTATTTTGGCGCATCCATTATTATCATTGAGGATTACGAGCATTATTGCTGAGATGGCTTTAGTTTTAGAAAATATAATTTTTTTCTCACTAATTAGCACTCACCACATTCCTTTCAATGAGTAGGGCATTTCATTTTCAAACAATGGAAATGTTTTGCTTCGATTTTTCTATGCTGCAAAACATTTTGGACACTAAGTATTTCAGGCTGCAAAACAATTCTAACGCAAGAACTGCTCGATAACATTAACGTCCCAAATTTTTGGCATTTAATGTATGCCAATTGTTTGTTTTCTAGGCAAATTATGGTCGTGGGGATGTGGAAAATTTGGAAAACTTGGAAAATTGACAGAAGATGATTGTCTGGTGCCAGAAGTGATTGATTCTGTGAGATGTGTGAAACATGTTTGTTGTGGACTGGACTTCTCAGTTTGCCTAACGGAAGATGGGAAGGTTTGGACTTGGTAAGAGTGATAACACATGTTTTTAAGTGGAATTCAGATTTTTTTTATCGTTTTCAGTGTTTTCGAGAACGAAAAGTTTAAGAAACTTGCTTCTTGCTCTAAAAACTGAAAACAAAAAACTTTGCAAAAAATCCTAGAATCCAGTTCAGACTTTCTGCTAAAGATTAGATCATAAATCTTCAAAATCGGTCCAGTGTACGATTTATCGTGGACTGCCAAAAGTGCATGGTTTATTTTGGCGCACCCAAAAGTGCATGGTTTATTTTGGAGTCCAATTAATTCTATTGGGTGCGCCAAAGAAAGTTCACTAGTTTGAAAAATCGTGATGCCCAGAGAACTGGATGGATTTGAATGAACCTAATTTTGGTTGATAACAGAAAGATTGAAGTATTTTTTATTTTATTTTTGTGTTTATATGAGCGCTCAAAATATAGGTACATTTGATTTTACGAAAATCTGTTGTTTGCGAAATGCCTGCAAAACGCATGCTCAAATCGTGAAGAAAGTTCTCACACAGAGCAAGAGTACCGTTCTTCACATGTATCGAATGTCGTCTGTACGTTTATTGCCATGGTATCAGATATCTTTTATGTTTGTTTGAAAATTCATTTCCTACAACTTTGGAGAGATTTTAAAGCTCCTTTGCGTCTTGTTCTGTGTGAGAGATTCCTTACGGTCAGCTCATGGGTGAGGGAAAACAAGACGTTTATTGTTTCATAAAATGTATACACAAATCATACCTGCATTCTTATTGGTGTTTCTGTTCCATGTAGCAACCTAAGAGCAAAGCTCACTCCCCGCTTTCCGCCGTTGTTTCACAAAACTGCAAACGAGGACAGCTTCGCTTTTATAGGAAACAAGAAAATATTAGGCCGTTTTAGTTTGAAGCAAGGTGAGCTTTGAGCTTAGGTTGCTGCACGAAAAAACTGACAGAAACACCGATAAAAATGCAGGTATGATTTTGTGTATACATTTTATGAAACAATAAATATCTTGTTTCTTCTCACACATGATCTGATCAGGTGTTTTGGACCCTCTTTCAGCCATTTCGCAACAAACGAATTTTCGTAAAATCAAATTCAGCCAGCTATTGTTTGCTCATAAAGACGAGAGAATGATAATAAAGATTCTCCAGTCTTTCCGCTATCAAGCAAAATTCCAATCCATCCAGTATGGTGATCCTGAAGGTGTTGTGGCGCAGTGGTATAATCCACTGACTTTGCAGCCAGAACAGTCAGGCGGACAGGGTTCGATACCCGGAAGAGACCACTTGAGCGTCATGACACGGGGTCGCGGACTCGATTAGGCCTACTCTACTTCTGCGATCCCAGCGCTTGGCACTAGAACTGCACCTTCACCTTCACCTTCACTTCACCTACGATTCTTCAAACGTCTACACCTTTTTGGCGCACCCCGCACCCAGTATATAAACACCATAAACACACATTACCTCTTATTATATCTGTTCTTATTTTCAGGGGCTGTGGTGATAATTACCAACTTGGCCATGGAACAATTGAAAATGTCTCATCCCCCAAGGCGATTGAAATATTCATTGATAACCCAGTTGTTGATGTTGCAGTTGGTTTTCAACATGGTGTTGCTGTTGCTCAAAGTAGAGAGGTTTACTTTTGGGGCTCTCATGATCCGATTTGTGATGATGGTACCGTTGAAAAGATTCCTACCGTTGTTGGGAAGAGATCCGGTGCATTGCATGTTGGAGTTGCTGCTGGCCCATCTCAGGTTTCATGCCTCCTTTTTATCGCGTTTCACGTAATGAATAATAGTAATAATAGTATGTAATGTGGTACGTTATAGCCCCCGCCGGGGGGTACTTAGTATATTTGCTGACGGATTCGCACCTCTTTTTCCGGTATTGTTTTCGCCTAATTCTATAGGTCCGGGTGAAAAATTATTTCTTGGAGGTCACACCCCCGTAATAATGAAACTACTTCATACGGGGTTATAGCTCAAGGAACCCTTTGGAGATAAAGGAAGAAATTTGCACTGATTTGCTGTCCGCTTTAACTTCATTACTGTTGATGTCGTTGCCCTGTATACACTCTTCGAAATTGCTTTAGAAGACGAAACCCTGATGAGAATGTTCGAAAATAGTGCCAAATGTCTTATACAATGAACGCTGATGTCTTGTGTGTTTAAATATCGTTTCCCATGTCAGAGCGATTTTTATCTTGGATTGAAGTTCATTGCAGTTTATTCAGTTAGAAAAGCACGGTCTGTTGATACTCCGTAAATATCTTTTGAAATTATGTAGCAGAGTCCGAACAGAATACAGTTGATTTTGATTTAATGATAAAAAAATGAATACAACAGACCTTTTAGCTATTCGAAGAAAGGACCTGGATCAAACGATGATTTATACATTTTGATGCATTTTGTAAAAAACAGTGATAGAAGCTGTCACGTCACACAATCGAACGTTTCGAATACAGATGTATATATTGATCCATGCAAACTCTTTTAAGAATAGCTACAAGGTGTCCCATAAAATGGAAGAGACTGTTTTCTTTGGAATCCCCTGACCGACAACGATATAAAGCAATTAAAAAACTCTGCTGAATTCAAGAAGAAATCAAAGCATTAAGGGCCTAAGCACACGTATAGGCATCCTTCATAAGCATCCATACACACGTATCCGGATATTTTTGAAAATGTATCTTTCTTATCCGTTTTGGGCTCACGTCCACACGTAGACGGCTTCGGTCAACGAAGCCAAGTTTTTTTAAATCGCTCTCTAAAGTGGATCTTTTTGAAAACGCCGTTGTCAGTTTGTCGTGTGAATGGGTGAACACGGAGCTTTTCGAAAGCGCTGACGTCAGAGCATGATCTTTCTTATACGGACTTAAAAGATGCGTTTTAAAAAAATATCCGGGGCTCAGCGAAACTACGCGAAAATAATGAGTTCATCCCCAGGGAGGGACACTCGGCACATACACATGCCAGTCCGAGAAATTTCCGTCAGTCCGAGAAATTTTCAGGAACCCCAAAAATATCAGTTTAGCTTCATTACAGCCCAAAAATATCAGCTCATTTTATACCTTGACATCTGTAAACGAACATAAAAGATCCTGAAACAATGCAAATTGAGGCCAGGATTGCCTCTAAAGAACCCAGAAATATCATTTTCACAATATTTGATGCCCAAAAATATAAAAAACATGATTTCAATTTATTTGGACCCAAAAATATCACTTTCGGCAATATTCTGACGCAAAAATATCGGACTTACCTCCCCGTATGTGCATGTGCTGAGTGCCCCCCCTGGGAGTTCATCTACCTCTGGTAGCGCAAGTTATGGTCTTACTAATTAGCATTTCATCTGTATTCAGGTTTTTTTACGAGGCAGTTCGAGTTTTTATGAGTGGATTATGTTTTGTAGACATTTTGCTGGTCAGCTGGCAAGGCTCGTAGCATGGCAGCGAAAGTTCCATTCTGCATTGACATCTCAAAAGAAACATTTGAAATGCTAAACTCTCTCCTTGATCTGTGTGATCCCACAACTGCAAAAGAGAAAGGAAACCAATGGCTTGATGATCATTGTGACAAGATTTGCATTTATGCTTTGAAGCTACTCAAATTACAGGTTAGAATTCTTCTATGTTTAATATAAAATGTACGATGACGAATTACTTAGACAATACTTATGAGCTACTCCGCTGCATAAAAAGGAAGATACCACAGGAAGCAGAAGACCCTGACCTGACTACCCCATGGCTATTGCATAAAAAACATGCAACTAATTCTACGCACTTTACAACTGATTATACAAGTACGCAAGGCATACATAAACGATGTTTACTGATAAATATTGGAGTTAGATTCATATTGGATGTCAGGCTGGCATAACCCAACCGAGAGAGCAACAATAACTGCCACTGTCACTGCTCCCCGCCTAGAGTCCCCATCGCTCAAGACACCGCCCCTGTTTGATCAGGTCAGAGTCTTATTTCACAATATTGGTGATCCGAAGATTTAGATTCAGTGTGAGTGAATTTTCGTTCACAATACCTGTGCCTGACATCCAACGTGAAACAGCCGTACAATTATATAAGCAAGAGTGAAAATAAAGGTTACAAAAAGCAAGAGCAAAGCTTGAGAAGAAAGATCGGTATTTGACAGAGATTTCGTTGCCAGAGGTTTAGTTCAAGGTTAGAATTTCCTATTCTCACATCGAGAATGAGCAAGCATGAAGAGCTTCCATAAAAGAGCCTGCGAATTCGTGAAACAGCCTGGAATGGTTCTGATATATGGGATGCATTTCAGGAAAACAGCCTCAATAGGGTCTTAAATCGGTTCGTAAGTTATTGTCATTGTAAGTACTGGTTGTATCGAAAAACACATTTGCAATTTTTAAACTGATTGAAAACTACTGAATTTCTGTACTCTACAGTTGTGCGTGTGTAGCATATCATGCATCAGTGTTTCAATCAGTAGGAATCTTCCACATACGGACCCGTTGTTTCACTTGCTGGCAAAAATCAGCCTTGGAGGGTTTTTTATGCGGATTTTTATTGCAGTAGTGGGGATGTTTCTGTCGATATTTTTGTCTAGCATCAATCACAGGAGAATAGTTAACTTAGGCGCAGTTTAATGTTTACTGAATTTTTGGTATTGGATAGAAATTTAGGAGCTTTCTTGCTGACTAATTAGGAGTACTGCATGAA
>REGL01000148.1:328639-339224 GCA_004194395.1 Aurelia aurita complex sp. Pacific
TTTCTTTCGATTGAAAAAGGAATTTTTTGCAGAAAAACGAACGAAGGACCTAGTTTTTTGTCGAAAAACCTACTTTTTCATCAAAAACTATGTTTTTGCGATCGAAAAAGTGATATTTCATGTATACATTTCAATTGCCATAAAGTAGCTATGTAAGGAAAATGGATTAATTCAATTTTTTTCGATTTTTCCGACAAGAATGGAAAACTGACGAATTTTCCGACAACATTTTCACAGGGGGGGCCACGGCCCCCCCTGGCCCCCCCGGCCACGACGCCACTGTTGATATGGACACATTGCCTTTCAATGTTATTTTTTGTCCAAATTACGACCTTCCGTTGCTTTAATTCTGAGACATAAAGTTGCTCGCAAGAAATTTTTTTTAAATCACACACGTGTCAAAATGCCTGGTGACTTAAATCATGGGTGAGAGGAAGCAAAGTAAATGTATGATAAAATGTATAAACAAATCGTACCTGTGTCTTTATCCTTGTTGTTTTCGCCTCCAATTTACCCGCAGCAGCATGCTCAAATCAACTCCTGGACGGCCTCGCTTTTACAGAACACAGAAAAATTTAGGCCGTTGCAGATTTGAATTTAGGAGTTGATTTGAGCATGCTGCTGCGGGTAAATTGGAGGCGAAAACAACAAGAATAAAGACACAGGTACGATTTGTTTATACATTTTATCATACATTTACTTTGTTTCCTCTCACCCATGCTTAAATTAGTGTTTCTGAAATGAGCTCTAAAAAATGTGTGAAATTCATTTTCGGTAGTACTATTTTTATGTTATCTTTACTGGATCTGTGGCAGACACGTTGCTGTTCTGGTGTTTCAAGCAAGACAGTTCATTTCCATATGGGTGAGTCAGAAAAAATGTTGGACGCTTAACAAGCCATACTTCGGCAAAAAAAACAATTCGAAATGTGTGTTGAAGTTTTATTTTATAGAAGTTTGTTTTTATTTTTACAAAAGTCAACACAAGGAATATACATACAAGGAAAACATACACGGAATCAAATTAATTTTCATTTCTTTTCGCATTGACTTTTTATACAACTATTTTGATGAAAATTATCGCTGGTTGAAGAACTGTGTGCTCCTTTAAGAGCCATTGTCACCCCAAGATCCTTTGCGGGCACGCTTCAATTTCAGACTGTCTGAAAATCAAATTTGGCCCAAGTGGACGCAATTGATCCTCACTGTAGTGGCTAATCTGACAGAAAAGTGCTATCGTAATTGCACTGTTCTGTTACTTCAACTGCTGCAGTGTGGAACTACAGTTTCTATTAAGGTAAAACTTGATTTTAAGATTGTAGCATACCCGCAAAGGAACCTGGGTGACAATAGCTCTTTAACAATCAAATTGATCAAGTGCCTTTAAGTAAATTTTCTTTTTGTCTGTAATTTCTGTCTCACATTAGATGTCAGGTATGCTATCCAAATAAAAAAATGAACAATTTTTGGGTTATTACAGCCCCAACCTGACATCTAATGTTGACAGGCCACAGTATAGTAAGCATCGTTTTTCTTTTTCAGTTGTTTGTAGCATTTATGTAAAATTGTATGTAGGTTAGCGTTTTTAAACAATGCCATGGGGTAGTCATAGTCTTTTTCTCCTCATGGCATCGTCCTTGTAGTATTGTAAAGTAGTTTGTGGTAGAGTAGTCCGTAACATGCATTGTAAATTTTTAATGGAATATAAAAAAAAATAAAGATAAATTGATAGTCCCCAAAGGATAAAAAATGAGTTGCAATATATGCTCTTATTGTGCCCTAACACAATGAATGACTTTCTTCTATTTGTTGGAGAGAAACAGTATGTTTGTCATGGTTTAGAAGTTCACACGTGCATGAATATGAATCTTTATTGAAGGTCTATTATAGGAATCTTGCGAAACACTATTTTACTAAAATTACTCACAGTTATGTAGCTCCATCAAAATTTAAATCCACCATAGACATTTGCAAACAACCCAATTTTTTTACCCAGTGGTTTTTTGAAGTTGCAGAAGATCTTATTTGTTTTCAATAAATCTCTTTTATCGTGAAACCGTAAATTACCATCTACTGTGTTCTCGTATTTTAGATGGCGCAAGAGTAACATTCAGAAAAAGATTCTTGATTGATGTTTTGATAAACAGCTTGATGAATATGGGTGGCCTGGATGTAGCTTTAGACAATGCAGTCAAAGATCACGCAAACAAAACAGGACGAACATCAGACGAAAGCAAACGTGGTCAGACTTCCATCGATATCCTTGCAGATTTCATTGAGCTGCTGCTAAAGATTGTCACAATTGATGCCCTTGAGAGGCTGAGCGAAAATGAGGTAGAAATGACATCACAAAGACGGAATGTGACTCTCATTGAAAATAATATTTGTATGATACTAAGGTATCAACGATTGCTGTTTGCCCGGCTGTTCAAAGGCAGTCCAAAGGAACAGTATTGGCCACCGACAGGTAATTAAATTTTGCTTTCTCATTTTTCATTCATTCCTTACTTTATGTTGACGGCTGTGAAGATTTCTAGCTATTTCTAGGTAGTTTAGGCCTATTATGCATGCCGTACCCAGGCATGGGGCCCCTTTCCGAAGGACGGTCAAGTGCATTGCCTGGTCATGTATTTGTCATGTGTTTGGAAGCGATCAAGCTTAACTTGAGTTACCTAACGGTAACTGTATGAGCCGCTCGACCAGGCACTTACTCCACGTAAAATATAACTGTGGTATGTGGGGTAGATTCCTTTGTGCATTTGAAGGCATAGGCATCAAACCGTCACCGAATGATCACAGACTAACGTGCTTTCGTGATTGGGCCAATCATATTTCTTTATAACTACAAAAACATAGTTTTAGTCCCATTTTATCAAATTTTTACTCGTCGTTACTGTACTGTTCATCCCTATACCATCCTCTACGAGATGAAACTGTAGATTTTAAAGATTTATTTTAACTAGCAGGCTCTGTGTAGTCTATAGCATAATCAGACTTGAGGGAACAAGTTACAAAATCGGCTGAGGTTTTTTTACCCATTTTAAGTCATGTGACCATACTCTTGAGATTGTACTACTTTTTGCACTCATGGTACATGTTTTCATGGCGCGAAATTTTTGAAGAATTTATGCTATGTTTTATCAAGAGATTGATCACTTCACTTGAAATGTGTGTAAACAAACGGCTGTAATTAATACATTTTCTAATGAAAATAATTATCGAGTCGAAATTAACTGAGGTCATGAAAAGTTAGAGTTCACAAAGCAGTCGAACAAACTTTCGCAGGAAAAATTGGATTGGGGAGCTGGTTTGGCGCTGGTCACTTCTTTTGGAGTTGAGTCCATAACTTACGTTCGAAATAAACTGTGGCAGTTTTTACCTCAAGAAATAAAACATGCAAACACGCTTCGTATTTTCAAAAAGTGAATTAGATGTTGGAATGGTAATAAATGCAACTGTAGACTCTGCAAAACATACATCCCGAAAGTTAGCTTTCTTACAAGATGGATAGTTAGCTTGTGCTCTTTCCTATAATATATGCTGCCCATTTTGATATTTCTGTTTTCATAACTTGTAAATAGTTAATATGTAATAAAGTAGGCCTTAGTTTGCTGTAAATGAGCAATTTTATTTCTTTCCTACTGTAAATAAAGTAATAATGATGATGATGATGATGATATAGCCTAACCCCCCCTCCCCTTTCAGCTAGGGTGGTTCTTAATAATTCCTTTGATGCAATAATCATCCACGCCGATATCTATCGAAATTCAAATTATCTTATTGAACGTTCTCGTCTTTTATCAGGTTATTACACAGACTTGAATCCAGAATTAAGAGCATTATCCATGCTTTTGAAACGATACATCCAAGCTCTGGCTCCTTGTTGTAAATCTCTGTTGAAGCAAGGATACGAAAAAGTTCTCAAAAACACCATCTCCTACAACAAGATGTCCAGTTTCTTGCTATTGACTGTTCCTGGGATAATTCTGAGAGAATTTCTCGTTTTGTTGACGATGGCACAAAGTTTTGCACCAGCAGTTGCTAGCACATCAGAAGGTGTTCCACTGCTAGGAGAGTTGCTCGATAATTTGGACATGTTTAATCATTCTGATAACCAATGGGAAGAAGATGACGCAGCTGATTTAGCTTGGTCACGTGATGGTTTGTTTTGATTTGTTACTTCCTTTCTGTGCTTTGTATTTTCTACTGTCTGAAGAACTGCTCGGATTTCTTTTCAATTTCATCCTTTGAATCCATCATTAGACCTCTGAAAAAACTTCCACACGAAGCTGTTACTATGACGTTAGGTCTTATACCGAGGGGTAAATATTCTCCCATTTGAGTCGGGAATACCCCCGAGTAAAAAGTGTTTCAATCCCAAGAATAAAAGATGGCTGGTCGGCCTCCTGGTTAAACATAGAAAAAATCTTTTCCGTTACGATCGGAATGTCATGACCTACAATATTATGAACAGACTATGCCCTGAAAGCCTTTGGAATAAATACCAACCAAGATCTTTTCACTCGACCTACAATGTACGAGGCACTGTAAAGATATCCAGATCCCTAGATATACGACTGAATTTGCAAAAAGGATTTCATCATGCAGCTCTCAAGTCATGGAATGATACACCTGCCGAAATTCGTGAGCTACCGACACTTGATCTTTTTAAAATACAACTTAAAACGCATCTAAAGAGCTAGACTCCTAAACACAACTCCCTGGAAGAACAGCAATGATTACGTTTTATAGGGCTGTAAATTTTTATTCATAAGGCTTTTATCATTGTAAATAGATATTATGTATTTTAATTTGCTGAACGGTTAATTTGTGTATGAATAATATTGAATAAATGAAGAAATTCGAGGACCAACTTTGGGGTAAGCAAACTTTCAACCGGGGAATGGGAAGAAATATATAAAAATACAAAGACAAAGGGAAAATGAAAGATGAATGCAAGAAGGAAAAGAAGATAAAGAGTTACAGGAAATGAAGAGCAAGAGGACAAAAACAGAAAAGGAAGGATATGTATCACAATCAAGATTCTTCACAAACCAATTGATCAAAGAATGAAACTGTATCTCTTTATTTCTTCTTTGCAGAACAGCAAAGTATATTTTTGAACAGTAACTAAACAAAAATAGCATTTTCTCCAAACGTGTACAAATTCCTTCTTGAACCTACATTTGTACTTCATTAGAGCATCATGGGATCTTTACTGTCAAAACAACAGGTGCGTTTCGCGTGATTACAGAATCCCGGATTAAATTGTGACTTGCAAATAGGAATCTCTTTTCAATTTCCATATTTACATTGCGGGTTTAAGTTCTTCCTTCAAGCACAAACATTAGATATTTCAGATGATAGCAAGGCATGAAGATTATGTCCTAACTTTGACCTGACACTTAATCATCATCATACATATACTTGCTGACGAATCGTACTGCCTCACACAATCGCATTGACACCGTTACCAATCCTTATTTGACCATGGGTAGTTAGACACCGTTGGTGTGCTTCTATGGAAGAGCGCTGGATAATACGTATCTGCAGAGGAAATTTCTTATAGTACTGCGGTGGAGATATCGAAAGAACGAAAATATTAAAATTTCTTCTCTCGTTCTTCTCTCTTCGCTGCTTTTCGTTCTTTCGATATCTAACTACCCATGGTCAAATAAGGATTGGCAACGGTGTCCATGGATTGATGCCCTATTTACAAGCTCGATCGCCATTGTGTGACGCAGTACGATTCGTCAGCAAGTATATGTATGATGATGATTAAGTGTCAGGTCAAAGTTAGAACATAATCTTCATGCCTCTGTTATCATCTGAAATATCTAATGTTTGTGCTTGATGGAAGAACTTAAACCCGCAATGTAAATATGGAAATTGAAAAAAGATTCGTATTTGCATTTCACAATTTAATCCAGGATTCTGTAATCACGCGAAACGCACCAGTTGTTTTGACAGTAAGGACCATGGTAACTACATGAAGCCCACAATAACATTATAGCTCATTTCAGTTTTTATGAAATGCTTCTATGAAACCCGTTAGTGAAACTCTAACTCACCTTACTTGTATGATGGTTTAATAAACCTTAATGATTTTTTCTTTAAGGACCAATGTTGGTCCTCCGGAGTAAAATCTTAAAAACTTGGAAGGATGTTTACCCTTATTTAATCATCAAGTATGTGACTACCTTCTTGAGATTTAGAGTGTGCTGTGGAACACCCAAGACGGTGACGTACAAAAGAAAGAGTCTGTTGCAGCTTTTTAAAATGAAATGAAAATTTGCCATGGAAGCAATTGCATTTGTACGATTTGTATTTGGTAGAGATTATAACTTTGATTTAAATTTGACTTTTAAATTTGACATTTATTAGGTTTATGTAAGACCCTGTTTACATTGTATTGGTACAACCATAGTCGGTATGGTACAACTTTGGATCTCTTTGGATCTGTAAGAAAAATGTAACGGATCAGACGTCTGTTTACACTACTCCTGCTAATCTGCAACACTCTTCTCCTTCTATCCATAGAATGATTTCGTTCCAGAGTAATTTAAACGCCTTTGAACCGTGACAACTTTGTAACGGATCAAACCCGCTCTGGCACTGTTCCTTCTATGGTTTTCCGTTTCATTTTACCACACTTGAGTGGCATAATTACTCCAGGGCCCTTGAGGTCAGGTCTATCGGATTAAAATGGCGCCTTCGCAAGGAGAAGTAAACACCACAAGGAAAACAGGTCGATATATCACGAATGGAATGATATATATTAGTATAGGAATAACTCGTTGTATCAACCATAAAGCTTTTTCTAAATTCAGAGTTTCCTACCGCCCGTGGTGTAAACATGGTCTAAGTTGGTCCACATAAGTTTTGTATTTGTTAAGCTATGAAATTCTAGCATGTGATAAATAAATAAATGAAGTAATTTATAATGAAATTAATGAATGAACGAAGGAAGGAAGGAAGGAACGAACATCGAAAATACTGCTGCAGCTGAATGCAAGCTCAGCTACCGGGTGTCCCAAAAAGAAGTAAACAGATTTAGTTGACTCCAGCAAAGTGAATTTTGCTTTAATCAATGGCTCTTCACTCTCAAAATGTTCCTCGATAGTTAGCCTGAACATAGATACCTCGTTCGTTGGTATTAGTGCTCTGAGAGCAGAAATATCAATCTTGAAAGCTCAAATTTGCGTCCACCTGCAAACCAGAGCGTTGGCTTTTTGGCCTGAGCAAGTTCCGGAAGCACATCGAAATTAAGAACTGGAATTAATGAAAAATTAACAAACTGCCCAATGGGTGACTGGGGGGGGGGGTGACTTCTGGAAAACAGAATAACACAAGTTCTAATATTGTTCAAATCTGATCATGGCTATCGTTGATTTATACGCTGGGCCTTAAGAATTTGCTTAGGCCAAAAGGCTAGAGCTCTGGTTTGCAGGAGGAGGCAAATTTGAGCTGTCCAGATTAACATGTTTGCTCTCAAAGCACCAATACCAACAAACGAGGTACCTATGTTCAAGTTAACTATCGAGGAATAGTTTTAAAATGATTAGACATTGGTTGAAGCTAAATTCACGTCGCTGGAGTCAACCAAATCCGTATACATTTTTTGGGGACACCCGGTAGAGGTTAACCTGCAAAGGCAGACTAATCAACAAACAGTTTTAGTTCATTAGAATCGCGATATGAATCCCAATTCATTTCAGAATTTCATATATTTATTTCAGATTTTATCATGCACACTAACTTTTTTATCTCAAAGGAGAAAACAAAGAAGTCGAGGAAATTAAATCAGAAAAATCGACGAGAAAGATATCAAAAAATGACTTGGATGAAAATGCAAAACAAGGCAATAACTGGGTATCGATACATGGCAGGGTTTATGATTTGGCAATGCTGAAAACACAAGCACCATGTGGTGAAATGCTTTTGGAACATTATGCTGGTAAGATAAAACGCAGGTTGATCACATTGATTTCATCAGAAAAACAAGAATATCTTAGACAGTTTTTAACATGTTGTGGTGAAATCTCCTTGCAGGGATCTGCTTGGAGGGCGCATTGTAGACCGTAATATCTTAGGTGGAAAATTTCGTCATAGGGAACTCACTATACTCTGCGTAACTGTAATATGATAAGGATACATTTGACATCCGTCATTTCAAACTTTGAGGGAGATTGAAATTTTTTCTAGATGAGAACTCTTCGTGTAAGAGGTAGAGGGCAGTCGAGGCAGTGATGTCAACTGTAGCTAGGATATTACTGCTAGTAAGATAGCTACGAAAACCGGAACTCTTCGACACTTAGAATCCTCGAAGATGCTTTGTATATGTCTGTCTCTAGATTTTCGTATTTTTCATCTAAACTAATTCAATTTTCTCTTGTGAGAAATGCCCTCAAACTTCTTATTCATGTTTTTTGAAGGTCGGGATGCAACATCAGTATTTGATTCAATGCATCATTCTGAAGATGCACTTTCAATGATGGGCGCCTTCCTCGTCGGTGAACTTGAGCAGAAATTGGATACTCCACCAGTGAGTATTTTTGGTATTTTCAGAAGACCCTTTTTATCTAATCCCATCCCCTTTTTGTTTATATTCAATGTATTTTTTATAAATTTTGTAATGATAATGATGATGATAATAATAATACTGCTATATATATGCAGCTCACCAGATTCAGTTAAAAAGCTGCTATCACTCTAGGGCCTGGATTCTGGAGAAAGATTTGCAAATTTGTTGGAATTCCAGAAAATGTTTCCATAATTTGCGGTATTATGGAGCAGATTTGCATTGAATTTACGGAATTATGACCCTAGTATTCTTCAAAATTTGCGAAATTAGAGGAATGAACAAGCTATGTAACCCCCCCCCCCCCNTAAAAAGCTGCTATCACTCTAGGGCCTGGATTCTGGAGAAAGATTTGCAAATTTGTTGGAATTCCAGAAAATGTTTCCATAATTTGCGGTATTATGGAGCAGATTTGCATTGAATTTACGGAATTATGACCCTAGTATTCTTCAAAATTTGCGAAATTAGAGGAATGAACAAGCTATGTCCCCCCCCCCCCCCAGGAACTTCATGATTATTCCTTCATCTTCCATACGATGCCTTTTATAACTGATGCTTCATTTCTCTCCTATGGTAATATCACCCATGTTATAACGACTGAAATCTTGAGAAATACTCTCAAAATGTCTTTACTTTTAAATGAAATAGTGACGATTTGTTTGCTCCAAAATTCAAGTGGAGACTTTTTGTATCTGAATCTGAAATTAGTCTACTTCATTAATCGACGACAAGTACTATATTTTGTAAGCATAGATTCAGGAGTTTTTCTTACTTTTCTTCCATCCTAGACAAGTATTTATTTTTTCAGGCAACTGAGGAAAAAGATGTTGCGAAGAAGAGAAGTTTCTCGTCGACATTTCTTGATTCAGAGAGAACACTTGCATTAATCCTTGGATTGCATGCCGGCCATTTAGCACGAGGGGTTCTTGTCACTTCAGAAGAACTTGATAAACGAAAATGGATAGAATCCGAATTATTTTGTGGAGGAGTTGAAAGTTCTGCTGTTCTTAAAGAATGGTACGTCAGCAACGTTTTATCATTTCGTCATTTTTGAGAGTATTTGAGAAACGGTCGTACATTGGCTGCATGAATGATTATTCCATTGTGTCTTGTAAATATTTTAGGAATCCTAAAATGGTATGCAAAACCAAAAGTCATAATTTGGACAAGGTGCACTACAGCTGTGTAGAGAAACTAGTTGCATATTTTACGAATGATTGACAAACTATAAAGCTACTACAAAGCTATAACTACAACGCTAAAGCTATAATTAATAGAGCCATCCATCTCCGTCGTGAAGAAAAATTCCCTTTTTCAGGCTTACGAAATGTTGATACTGAAGTATGAAAATACTAAGGCAAGGGAGGATGAATAGCGGGGAGTACATACTTGGTTCTAAAATGTGGTCAAACATTAGTGACCTGCGAAATAGAACCAGGCTTGAAAATTCGTGCTTTTAC
Source organism: Aurelia aurita complex sp. Pacific (assembly GCA_004194395.1). Classification (NCBI taxonomy): domain Eukaryota; kingdom Metazoa; phylum Cnidaria; class Scyphozoa; order Semaeostomeae; family Ulmaridae; genus Aurelia; species Aurelia aurita complex sp. Pacific. Next base: position 338,680 of record REGL01000148.1, read on the forward strand.
TTGAAAATGAACTGTGGGAGAAATTATTTGGAGCAGCTCGTCACCTCCCCGCTATGACACTTTGACCCTACTGAGCACTTTTTGATCTTAAATGGTCCACTCAAATAGTCTTAAATGTTCGACGGAATTGGGTATTGCACTTTAGAGTCCTTTTTTTGGTGAGAGCTTAACGGGACTGAGTCGTTTGACTGTAAAAGAACCTCTCGAAACGGTGATTTTGCTGTTTTCTGGTAGGCCTTATTGCACAGCTTTTCCACTATTTTTAAAATGAAAGTGTCATTTTGAAGATGGATTCTTGAATTTCACAGAGAAATAAACGAAACATTTGTATGTTGTGAGATCATAGAGAGACATCGATGGATTTCAAAAGGTACCTTTATTGTCGATTCACCCCCCCCCCCCCATCAACCCAAAATTTGTGCAGAAAATGATGGACACGTGCCTACACCAATATGATTATGGAGATTACAGGCTTCTTTACGGTTATGTGACCTAGCCTCTTGAAATCACTTTTTGCATCTGTTTCGTGATATTTTGGTTTGTTT
>REGL01000148.1:387863-407483 GCA_004194395.1 Aurelia aurita complex sp. Pacific
GGTGGGCAGGGCGGGCAGGGCAGGCAGGCAGGGCAGGGCAGGTAGGGCGGGCAGGGCAGGCAGGCAGGCAGGCAGGCAGGCAGGGCAGGCAGGGCAGGGCAGGCAGGGTGGGCAGTCGGGTAATCAGTAATCTTTGCAGATATGTTTAATTAAATTCAGTAATTTACCCGGCCTTAATCGGTTCTTCCTTTCCATGAATACGGGAGATTTTCTTCCGAAAGCTCGTTTGAAAAACATGCAAAAACAAATGAAAACAACGAGTAAAAATTCCTTGGTTTTCCTTCCTAAAAATAATGACACTTACTTCTAAGCATATGTCTCATCCTCTTGGGAGGATGGAATCCCCCTGAATAAGTTTTTGATGCCAGGGAGAAGACTTTTCATCCTCCCAAGAGGGTAGCACATGGTAATGCGTGTTCAAGTCATTGCTGTAAACGCATCGAGGAAATTTGCTCGTGATTTTGGAACGTTTTTTTGAGGTTGCTCGAAGGGACTTTCTCGAGAAAATCCCTTGTAAAATCTGAACGGAGTGACCGATTTTAACCAGGAAAAATTCTAGAAATAATCGAACATGTTGGCTACTCGATCAGATATTGTAAAATATTATTGCTTTGATATTTAGGTAGCAGTTGCCTTCAAACGGCACGGGCGGAGTTTTCCCTGTCTCACCCTGTATTTATGCAACAGTATTATTTTGACAGAAATTTATTCGATTGATTTTTATGATTGATTATAGAGAGAAAGATAAAGGTTGGTGACATGGTGAGAGTAAAAGCAAGCATCACTTCACCAAAATACAAATGGGGTGCAATCAATCATTCCAATAGCGGACTTGTCAAACAGATTAGTCCGGATGGTGTGGAATGTCAAGTGGACTTTTGTCAACAAACCGGTTGGACTGGTTTAGTTGCTGAGATGGAATTATTGGCATCTGCACATCCTGGAATAAGGTATGTTTTATGTTGCTATGAAATAAACTTTCTATTTTCAAGTAGGAGGGACGCTTTTATTTCTTTCAGTTCATGCGTGTCTTCGTGTGGATTGAATTTTTTTGAATATTTCCTATTAATCAACACAACCTTAAAGATCGAGCCTTTTCCGAATACAGTTAGTAAAGATAGGCCTCATGTATCAGAAATTTGTGAGTTATATCATGAGTTTGGTTACATAGAAGATGAATGTGTGCCTTTTTAGACCCTACTAAGAATTTCTATTTTCTTTGACGATATCTGGACATACCAATGGCTTTTATTTCAACAGTGTGAAGTTTTTCCAATCCCTTCATTCACTGCAGTTTAAACTTTTTATTCCTCAATAGTATTGATGGCAGTCTGTTCTCGCCTTTCCCTGACATAACTAAAATTAAAAACACAATACTTGTACCACCTTAGACTCCGTTTATACTGTGCAGTGTAAACATGGTTTGAATCATAAATTGTCTAGATAATTTTGTCATTTATGTAACAGTGGTGCTTGAACTGTATCAGAACAACAACATAAGACCCACAAGATCGTGTTATCATCAATGAAGTTGCCATTCTGTGTTTTAAGTATAATCTGTCACATTTTTCAATTCCCAGCTGCGATGGTTGTCATGCAAACCCGATTGTTGGTCCTCGCTTCAAATGTACCACTTGTTACAACTTTGATCTTTGTGAAGATTGCTATACTGAAATGGGAAACCACAGACACAAATTTTACAGGTAAGGACAGCATTGCGCTGAGGATTTCATATGTGAAGACATCAGAAACAAACAAAAGGAAAATGATGAGATGACGAAATTAGAGTCAAAACAAAATTAGTTCAATGAGTATCCAAAAGTGTGTTGAAAGAAGGCTGAATTATTGGGTGTTGCTATCATTTATACAGGGCGTTTCAGAAAATACACATCCCAACTCTAAATGAAATTTTTAAATCATGATATGATGCTATATATAAAGCACAATCTATCTTCTTTTCAATGATATACAGTTTGCCTACATTTATGATATTGTTCATCATTTAATTCATAATTAAGTAAGTATAGCCGATTTCAGCACACCTTTTGTACTGTTAACAATTACTAAACAGATTTTTTCAAAACATTTCAAGCCTAGAAACACTCGAGATGATGCCATACGGTAGGAAACAGACTAATCTATTCGCTTTTTTGACCAATTTATAGCATTGAAAAACCCTGTAATAATATGGGATCATTTGACTATAACCAAATTTTAAGAATCCTTAATATAAGATCTCCCCATAAACCTTTTTACTTCTTAAAGAAGAGGTTTGGATCGAGCATCCAAATCTGGTAAATTTTGTCAAAAGAACTGGGAACATGACCCCCGTTTTTGATAGATACCTGCTAGCTGTGGCAAGAAGTTCCTTCGGATCTCAGAACACTTTTCAGAGAGTTAAGCAACGATAGCTTTGCTCGAATTAACTTACGACTGGTTCAGTTTAAACAAACTAGTAAGTTTTATTTGCCTTCTGGCCTTGTTTCTCATTATTATCATTTGTCGTTGGCTGATTTTCTTGCGTAACAGTGCGAGCATTGCAAGGGTTTCATTTTGCGACTTTGCAAATCGAAGTTTGCGTTTCAACCGTCGTTCTTCAAATGAAACAAAAATCAGCTAAAAATGAGGCAACTTCATACTGCAGCTAGCATTGCATCCACTGAGAACGGGGTCGTCCTTTCGTTTTCCTTCCCAAACTTTACCAGATTTGTACGCTCGATCCAAACCTCTTTTTTAAGGAGTAAAAATGTCTATTGTAATTTATTTTGTCAAAAAAGAGTTGCTGACGAGGATAGAAGATAAAGAAACAGCTTTTTGACATATGGAGATTTTTTAACTGATAGTTAATTCTTTTCGGATATGAACAGGCGCATCACAACGAGGATTGAATGGATGAAAGTGGCTTGTAGGTAAAGCTACGAATGGAAGCTAAGGTTTTTGGAAAACTGTTGTTTTGTTTAGCAGAGAATGTTACATTAATGGCAATTAATTAGGCTTTCATCGCGTTGATAACTGGCCAAACTGAGTGGCTTCGTCTCCCTTGAATGCCAAATTTAAATATAAGATATTTTTGTATTGATGTATCATCTTATCTGTACAGATATGATGAGCCTGGGAAATCGCCATCTAGATGCAGCAAACCACCAAAGAATAAAGATGAAAAGGAAGTCAGGGAGGAAGTCATCAAAACGAATTTGCGAAAATGTGTCAAAGATATTTGGGTGATGCCAGATATCGATTGGAATGGAACACCGATAGAGCAGAGGAAATTATACCGATTGAGGATGGCTTCAAAACAAAAGGTATGAGAAACACACGTTCTGGTATGATTGATGATGAAATACAAGATTTACTGTTATGAATGGTGTATCATTAATCATTTCATTAATCATTAATCACTTTTTCTACCACTTTTTGCCTTTTCCTTGCGAAATTACGTGTCCAAATTAGAGACTTGCATAATGANAGGGAGGAAGTCATCAAAACGAATTTGCGAAAATGTGTCAAAGATATTTGGGTGATGCCAGATATCGATTGGAATGGAACACCGATAGAGCAGAGGAAATTATACCGATTGAGGATGGCTTCAAAACAAAAGGTATGAGAAACACACGTTCTGGTATGATTGATGATGAAATACAAGATTTACTGTTATGAATGGTGTATCATTAATCATTTCATTAATCATTAATCACTTTTTCTACCACTTTTTGCCTTTTCCTTGCGAAATTACGTGTCCAAATTAGAGACTTGCATAATGAAGTCATCACATCCGTGCAAAGAATTCTTCCAGATCTTTGTGCATGATAACGCCACAATGCACTAATCACTTATTCGAATACATAATTTCAAAGAGAAAAGACGAATAATGGCGGAAAAAGTATGATGCACTATTCATAACAGTATGATTTTGTATTTTATCATCAGTCATACCAAACGCGGACTTATCCTTTAAAAAGTTTAGTGTAAAATTATGTGACCTATTTCTCTGAACTGAATGGCTTTGGAAGAAACTTTAACTACTGTGCTATAATTCTACCGTTGGACTTTTCTGAAATCTTCAATGTTTGTGTTCTTTCTCAAGAATTCAAGAAAAATTTGAGAGAGAAACTAACAACTGTCGTACTTTATAAACCTTTCGAGGAAACATTGAATAATTTTCAGCCATAGTTTATGAATGCCTAAAATATGGTATCATGCAAAAGTCTACCACCCTTCTGGTGTACAGTTTAGAAATTTGATGACATAGCATTCTCCAATGAGTTCAAATGTAAAATATGCCGTAATTTCGAAAAGTAATAGAAGATTTATGACTAGTCCTAGGTTCCAAATCTTTAAACAGGCTTTTGTAAAATTCATTGGCCTATTTCTTTGAGCTGAATGACTTGAAAGAAACTTTAGCTATTTCTCTAGAATTCTACCGTTGGACTTTTCTGAAATCTTCAGAAATCAAAATCATCTATATCTAAACTGTTTGACACAACATGAAATAATTTCCAAGAAAACCACAGTTTACAAATGTCTACAATATGGTATCAAACAAAAGTCTATCATCCTTCTGGTTTATGATTTAGAAAGTTGATGACGTCACATCATCGAATGAGTTAGAATATAACATGCGCTGTAATTTCGAAAAGTATTCAAAATTTCTGAAAAGTCCAACGGTAGAATTATAGATAAGTATCTAAAGTTTCTTTCAAGCCATTCAATCAGAAAAAATAGGTAAATGAATTTTACACCCACCTTTTTATGCCGATTTAAAGATATGGAACCCATGCTGTCCAATGGTAGAAGTATAGATAGGCAACTTGAGTTTCTTCCAAGCAATTGAATTAGAAAAAATAGGTCATAGAATTTTACACCTACCTTTTTCACGCCGATTTAATTTTTCTGACCTTATGCTGGTACGAGATAGCTTAAATCGTTATTGTTGCATTGGTGTGACCCTCTTTTTTGTTATAAAGCTATTCATTATTGCACCATTTTTGCCAAGTTTGAAAGACTGCATTCAGATTGAACTTGATTACGATTTCTCAGATCATTTTGAAAGCCCAAAGAAGGAGGCACTTTCAATTTCCTTAGTATTTTCGCAGAAGCTTAAGTGTGATATCTCAAAACCTACTCGAACTTTTGCACGTATTTTGACACAAAATTTGTGTTGTGTGTTGTAGCACAACAAACGGAGGTGCCTTTTCTGGGGTCCCTCGATAAGATATTTCGCTACACCCCTGATAAAAGCAGTGCTGTTGACTGAAAAGTTTTCCTTGAATCATTTTTTGTGAATGGTTTGTCCACTCATTCACTCCTACCTGAATATTCTTCGTTTTTCAGCATTCAAATCAGTTTTCGATCGAAGTAATTCTCAAATTTCATTTTAGACGTGCGTTTGCCTGGAAATGAATGCTGGCTTGAAAATCAATAAGCTAACTTTAACATTGGATCTTTCATGCCCTGATTGTGTATTGTCATCTGCAATTGTCAGTGCTGGAACGAGCATGATATCAATGAGACGAATCTCAACTGTTGGTATCGATACTTTTAGCTCATCAGTTTTGCTGCTCAAGAACATTGAAGAGGTAAGTGATTGTTCGATTATTTAAACAAATGATTTGCGGTACAGAATTTAGGAATAGCCTTGAATATCAGACTCGTCACAATAAACCCACAAAAAAAAACGCATCATTATACACTGTAATCTGTGGAAAGAGTACTGTTAACTCCTGTAAAAGAATATCGGCCAAATTAGCTGTAACTTGGGAGAAACTGTTAACTCCTGCAAGAGGAACAGGCGATGATTTCAAACTCTAAAAGGAGAGAAGCAATGTTAATAGCTGCAATAACAAGCAATGTTGAATAACCAAAAAACGCGTTACGTCGCACACTCATCAGTACTGTTTGTGCGAAGTTGAAGTTATTGCTGTGATGCAAAAATATTAGGAAAATTTGGTCGTGGCTTTAGGCCTGTTTTGAAGGTTTCTTGAAGGGACTTTCTCGAGAAAATCCCTCGTAATTTCAGAACGGAGGGTCCGATTTCAGTCAGGTAGATTCTTAAAAGGATTTGAACATATCATCTATCAAATGATGTATTTTGTTGATGTTATCGTCTCGATATTCAGGGAGTAGTGGCCTTTCAAACGGGTGTTGTTCTTTTATTCACCCAATAGATGTAAACAACTTCTTTGAAAGCGTAGTGTCAACCGCCTCTGATCAAATCATGTTGCCATTTTTCAGGATTACAGATTCATCGAGATAGAAATAAATTTGTGTTCAGCCTGCCTTGCTGCTTGCAAAGGCAATCGTCTGAGCATCGAATGCACGAAAAAACCTGCAATCCATGGTATCCCTTCTACTTTGAAATTCATCGGAAAAGATTATCAAGAAGAACTGGACCGCAAATTGCAAAGACCGGTTTTCAAATCGACGGAGAATGGATCGNGCAAAGGCAATCGTCTGAGCATCGAATGCACGAAAAAACCTGCAATCCATGGTATCCCTTCTACTTTGAAATTCATCGGAAAAGATTATCAAGAAGAACTGGACCGCAAATTGCAAAGACCGGTTTTCAAATCGACGGAGAATGGATCGAGTAAGCCGCCAACTCATCGTGAAAGTAAAGTGTTTGTTTGGGGACTGAATGACAAAGAACAACTTGGAGGGCTCAAAGGCTCAAAGGTAAATGATATCTGTTAAATTTAGAACTGATAAGAATTGTAATATTATCATAGCGTTAAATTCTGATAATTGCTTGTCTGCCACGTACAGAATATCTTGCCTGGCTGAATTATTCATGTGAGAAATAACTGACTGGAGCTTGTTTATGGCCAACGGAGAGAGGACATTTTTAGTAACTACTTCGTTTCCTAAGGGATGAGGATTTGGTAGAGATGAATAATAAGAATAATCTGATGTTTGAAAATCTCTGAAGGGACATGTTTTGCCGAAATTCTTTTAATCCCAAACGCAGGATTTGGATGTCCTTGCCTTGATATTTGTGCGGAGAAAAGAAATAGTTCTTTGATTGATTTCTACTATACACTGCTCGAATACGAAAATTTTTTTGTGTGCCTTTGTCGGTCTGCACTTAGTAATTTTCCATGAATGATATTTTAAACCGGTACTCTAAAAGCAAAAAGCATATTCAGAGACAAAACGGTGCATTTCATATCTACTTCAGTTATGTTTGTGTTCCAATACCAATAATCATTGCTTGTAATTTAACAGATCAAAACTCCAATTCTGTCTCAAGCTTTGTCTTCACTCAAATGTCAACATATCGTTGGTGGATCGAAAACAATCTTTGCTGTCACATTCAGCGGGAAGGCATATGCATGTGGCGAAAGTACTAATGGCCGGCTTGGCTTAGGCCCTGTCAGTGGCAATGTTTCTGTTCCACGTCAAATTGAAGGCCTATCTGGTGTGATTGTGAAAACGATTGCTGTTCATTCGGGAGGAAGACATGCAATGGCGTTGACAACTGAAGGGAAAGTTTATTCCTGGGGTGAAGGAGAGGATGGGCAACTTGGACACAACAACAGAGTGTGAGTATTTAAAGAAGTGTTTGTATACAACGTCATTCAATGTTGTTTGTATGTTCTATGGGTGTGAGTGATTTGATTACGGGCACATTTTTGTCCCAACCATTTTCTTGCAGGCACAGAGTGTTATCAATGTGTCATGCAGTTGCAAAGTGAATTTGATTATGCTCTTTAGGCAATCATGAATGTCGATCTTTCTTTCACAACAGGCTTAGGAAGATACAGAAAAATACTGCATGGTACAGCCAATTAAAGCCTGCTATTTATAACGTGCCTACTACCTACAGTGAATAAGATTCATAGTCTACTGTTGCATTCTTTCTCTTGTTTGTTTATTAGAAATAGAAGGACCATGAATTTTCAGAAGGTAAGTATGGAAACGTGCTTGACATGAAAGGAACGTAAAATTGAATGGAAATTCAAAGAAGAATTTTTTGCCGTTCTGCACTATGTCAGAAAAACACCCAAAAGTGTTTGTTCCAACTTTTAACTAGAATCTGTCGGATTTTAATTCATTTTCATAACAAAGGCATATAATAATGGCGTAAAATATTACATCTTTATTGTATACACATTAGTAAAATTAGATTAGCCCCTAAAAGTTTATGATTGACTTCACAGGAGTTACGATTCACCGAAATTGATCGAAGCCCTTGATGGTCAGACAGTTATTGAAATTGCAGCTGGCAGTGCTCATAGTGCAGCTATTGTCAGTGAAGGTGATTTATACACATGGGGAATTGGTGAATATGGAAGACTAGGACATGGGGATACGGACACCCAACTCAAACCGAAAATGGTCAGTAACNATAATGGCATAAAGATATTACATCTTTATTGTATACACATTAGTAAAATTAGATTAGCCCCTAAAAGTTTATGATTGACTTCACAGGAGTTACGATTCACCGAAATTGATCGAAGCCCTTGATGGTCAGACAGTTATTGAAATTGCAGCTGGCAGTGCTCATAGTGCAGCTATTGTCAGTGAAGGTGATTTATACACATGGGGAATTGGTGAATATGGAAGACTAGGACATGGGGATACGGACACCCAACTCAAACCAAAAATGGTCAGTAACGATTCTTTCATGCTTTCTCGTTGTTCTTTGTGCTGTAGTCTGACTTACAAACATTGTCGTCCGAAATTGAATCATGAGATTCTGATTTAATCGATGTTTTATTTCAGAATGTAAACACATCGATCTGGAAATAGATTGAATAGTTTGTCTTCAATTATCTAATTCTACCAGCTATAACAATATTCGATCAATATTTGATGACAGAGGTGTCATTTTACTTCTGCAACAGAAGGTTTGAGAACGATGAAACAATGTTCTTCGTTTCTTTTCCTCATGTCAAGATATGTTGTTGGAATAAAAGTAGTAGTTATGAGTGCAGAAATATGATTAACGTGTTTAGGTCCTTTTCAAGAATCATTTAGATCATCGTAATACATTGTAATACATTTGATAATATCTCCCAGCAAAACCGTTCACAGCTTTGCAATGTTATGAAGGATTTTTGTTGTTACCATTGTTGATTTCGGCAAACAGTGAAATGAATTATGAAGTATGTAATCGCTAACTCTTAAAGATAGAATGCACATATTTCATACTATGAAAATTTGTGGTCCAAGCGTCAAGAATTAGACTTACATTTGACCATTGTTTGCAGGTTAAAGTTTTCTCTGGGAAACGTGTGCTGCAAGTTTCATGTGGAAGCCGCGACGCGCAAACAATATGCTTGACAGAAGATGGTATCGTCTGGTCATGGGGTGATGGGGATTTTGGCAAACTTGGTAGAGGTGGAAGTGAAGGATGTTTATTACCACAGAGAGTTGAGAGGCTTAATGGATTGGGTGTTTGCAAATGTCTTTGTGGTGCACAATTTTCATTAGCATTGACTTCACAAGGAAAGATTTACACATGGTCAGTATATTTTATGCAACGTTCTTTAAAGGGCCCTTTACATGAGAAACTCGTCCCGGTTTGAAACTTCAGATCGGTTTGAAATTTGGCAATGTCTGCTATTTTGAGTTGCATTTACAAGGAATTTCTTACCAGTCTGAAATTATAATAACGCCACACAAGGCATGCGTCGAATGCAAGGGAGGCAGCTGTGACAATGGTTTTGTCTTCATGTTTTGGATCTAGGCCTATTTTCATATTTGTGAGAATCCGTGTTTGTTTTGAAGTAATTTTTGAAACTTCAGATATGTTATAATCTTAAAAATGTATATAACGTAGACTCTTGAGAGAGAACCTTTAATTTGGGAAGGTCTGTCAGTTTCAGAATTTGGATTATTTTTTTTAGGGTTTGAGGTTTGAGGATTCTTTTCTCAGAACACGGAGAAAATTTGAGTATGATGCAAGAAGCCTTCCTTTCAAACGTTACTTGATTTTGACATTGCTGGAGAACAATAGAAGTGCTTTTTTGAAGCAATCACTTAAGTTTCCTTTTCCTCTCCTGTAAATCAGCAATCGTTTGTCAGATTGACGCAAACAAGGTCTCCAACTCTAAGGGCCTCTGAGCTGAGGCTGACCTATGCAACTCTGTAAGAACCAATACAATTAAAGCTGCAGCTCCTCCGCAACAACCACACATATGAGACATAATTTTCCTAGGACACCCTGTCTTTGGTAAACTTTTAAGTTGCATTTAGAATTCAAATTGATTGACTGAAATTGATATGTTCACAGGGGAAAGGGAGATTATTATCGCCTTGGCCATGGAAGTGATGCGCACATCAGAAGACCACAATTAATTGAATCATTGAAGCATAAGAAAGTTGTTGATGTTGCTGTTGGAGCTTTGCATTGTCTTGCTGTCTGTGATGATGGACAGGTATGCATTGTTCAATTGTATTTTCAGTATGGAGACAATTCGCTTTATTTGAACGCATTGTCTTTGCTGTCTGTGATGATGGACAGGTATGCATTGTTCAATTGTATTTTCAGTATGGAGACAATTCGCTTTAGTGTCGAGACAATTCGCTTTATTTGAAAACATTGTATTTTGCTGTCTGTGATGATGGACAGGTATGCAATCTTCAATTGTATTTTCAGTATGGAGACAATTCACTTTAGTATCGAGACGATTCGCTTATTTAAAAAGCGTTGTCTTGCTGTCTATGATTATGGGCAGGCATTCGTTTTTTTTTTGCTGTACAAAGTTACTTGTCACTGTTCTACAACTGAAAATGAGATTTGATCTTGGTAGAGGCTTAAAACGAAATTTCTCATCAATGAGTGGGAGTGGAAACCTCTAGTCTTGGTGCCAGACCCCCGGGGGGCACTTGACCAGATTTTCATTTGAAGCGTGCTGCCCAAACTTCAAAAACATACCCGTTCCTTAACCAATTTTTCAAAAATTACCAATTTATTTTGTTCTTTATACCAAAATCATGGAAATTGATATTCTTCCCGATGGCACGTCCCTTGTCCCACAATATACAATGTACCACCTTTCATTTTTTCATTTTCTTTTTTCATTTTCTAACCACGGTAGCCCCGTCAACCTGCAGAGACTGCTTTACAGGGGGCCGTGCAAAATACTACAAAAACAAATTTAAAACCTTATTTACAGTTAATCTTATTAATATAATATAAATTAATACAAATAGAAATGTTTCGAAATTTATCAAAAGAAAAATAAAAGAAAAAACGAAAAAACCCTCTACAATTTCTTTTTTTAGCCGCTTTTTAAGGTTAGAAGCCCCTAGGGCTAAACGTTCGCTATGTGCTAGGATTTGTAATGTAATGGAAGACTTTGTTGCTTTCGTCATTAGGTTTATGCATGGGGTGATAATGACCACGGCCAGCAAGGGAATGGAACTGTCGCAGTGAATTTCAAATCAGCTAAAGTCCTTGGCTTAGATGGCTACAAGGTAACAAGAGTTGCTTGTGGATCATCTCACAGCATCGCTTGGGCAGAGCTAAATGTTGCGCCACAAATTCTGTTTGATCCAGTTGAGCTGAAGTGTGCCAAAGATCCCCTGGGGACAGGATATGTCACAAATGAATTTGAGCAAAAGAAGACTAGAGAAACAGTAGGCCAACACATCCGGAGGCTTAGATCCTCTCTGTCAAAAGATGTCTTGCAGCTGAAAACGATTGAAGAAAAACAAACAGCCCTATGCTTGATCCTTGAGTCACTCCGTGTTTGCTACGCAAGGGATGCCTTGATAACATTGCTTGATGACATAATCAAAATCACAAGCAGTACACGAGAAGAAAGCCTCACAGGAGTAGATGAAAGCGCTAAATCTGAGATGTCTAATGCACGGAGAACATCGGGTGTTTCAATAGAGAAAAAGGAAGGAGGTATCCAGAAAGAAGCCTTCGTGCTGTCATTGTCGAAAGTAAAATTGCTCATGTCATTGCTCAAACTTGGTTTTTCTGGCAGATTAGATGAACAACAACGTGAAAAGCTTTCATCGATTTTAATCCATGCTGCAAAGAAAGACAAAGAAGTACGATTTTGTTTTTCGTTACCAGTTCATTTTCTGCAAAACTGTCTAAGAACCTGGGAGGGTTACTATATTTTCATGGTACGGGCTTGTGCCATTCATAACCTAGGAGTACCACCCCTAAATCTGGAAAAGGTCGAAAAATTATACCCCTATATACAGAAAAAGTGGAAACTAATGGCAATAGTATACCCGTATACATAGATTATGCCCTTAATTTCATAAAAGTATAAAAATATATACATAAAGTTTAAACTTAACAAGTTGAAAATTGACATGTTTATTAGTTAAAATGTCCTCTTAATTTAGTTTGAAACTGTAATAATGATTTTTCGACTTTTAGTTTGTTCCGCAGTTTGTTGAGCGACGAAGCCCCTTGGGACTGAATGCTTTTCCTAAATGCTTCCAGTTTGGTCTTTGTAAGCCCTTTTCATACCCATCATTCAAAACAAGGATGTCCTCTACTATTTGTGTGTTAGGTTTTTTTAAGCTGATCCCCTTCTTTTAGATTGCTCTCGCTTTATTGAATGACTGCACAACAGAAATTGAAGATGTCGTCACTGACTATGAACTAAGAAAGAAAGAACTACAGCCTGTCACCCAAGATAGTCCACACCCTTACGAAGGAGTAAAACGGCTAAATGGCAGAATCAGGATTCCAGGAGCCGAGGACCTCAGGATCGTATTTGATAAGAATTGTTGCACGGAATACGGACATGATATTCTAACGATAATTGATGGAAATGGGCGGACACTGGCAGTCCGGTCAGGACTGGAGCCTGGCGATTGGAAGAACAGTTTAAGAATAACTGGCGATGAAGTGCGATGGACGTTTACTGCTCAGAGTAAAGGAAACATGTGGGGATGGCGATTCGTTGTTTATCCGCAAACATCACAATGCAGCCTCGATCTGAGTTGGTTTTCAGATCGAACAGCTCTTGCAGTACCATCACTGAGCGTTGCAAAGTCATTACTAAGTATGTATACAGTAAACGTTTTTTAAGCCCCCTGGGGGCTTATTTGATTTGGGAGGATAAAGAGAGAAGAGGTAGCTATTAGAGTGGGGGAATCATTCACAAAGTTAAAATACAAGGATACAAATGACAGCTTCTTTGTTCTTTCGCCCCATATTTTGCGAAATCAACCTACAAACGAGTGAAATACACAAATTCGACACTTTTCCCCAAACTTAGCATGCAAACTTAAAAGAAATATATGATAGGCTTGAATAGAAAGGGGGGCTAAATAGAGCTTTTAGGGTAAGAGAACATTTATCTCTTTAAGAAGGGTTTTTCATCGGTTCGCAAGTCTGCTAGAAATTGTACTACTTGACGATTTATTCATAAGAGTAAGTCAATTAACAAGCAGTGTCTTTGGTCTCATCTTGAAAGATATTATGTTTTTGTCAAGTCAAGGGGCATTGAAGAAAACCAAGCGTGATCCTTGCGTTCCTTCCAAGCAAATAAAGTACTGGACCCCCAACCCCCTCATGAACATTGATGCACCTTGGGGCAGAGATGCAAAAACACTACAAACAAACCTACAAACCTGGTTTGGAGGAAATTTCGAGCAAAAAATTGAGAAAGGTTGTTTGTGAATCTGCAAGGCTGGGAGAGTTGTTCTAAGCTTGATTGGTTGATTGATTGATNTGGGAGGATAAAGAGAGAAGAGGTAGCTATTAGAGTGGGGGAATCATTCACAAAGTTAAAATACAAGGATACAAATGACAGCTTCTTTGTTCTTTCGCCCCATATTTTGCAGAATCAACCTACAATTTTGCGAGTGAAACACACAAATTCGACACTTTTTCCCCAAACTTAGCATGCAAACTTAAAGGAAATATATGATAGGCTTGAATAGAGAGGGGGGCTAAATATAGCTTTTAGGGTAAGAGAACAGTTATCTCTTTAAGAAGGGTTTTTCATCGGTTCGCAAGTCTGCTAGAAATTGTACCACTTGACGATTTATTCATAAGAGTAAGGCAATTAACAAGCAGTGTCTTTGGTCTCATCTCGAAAGATATTATATTTTTGTCAAGTCAAGGGGCATTGAAGAAAACCAAGCGTGATCCTTGCGTTCCTCCCAAGCAACTAAAGTGCTGGACCCCCATCCCCCTCATGAACATTGATGCACCTTGGGGCAGAGATGCAAAATCACTACAAACAAACCTACAAACCTGGTTTGGAGGAAATTTCGAGCAAAGAATTGAGGAAGGTTGTTTGTGAATCTGCAAGGTTGGGAGAGTTGTTTTAAGCTTGATTGGTTGGTTGATTGGTTGATTGATTGATTGATTGCAAATTCTTCACTTAGGCTGTGACTTGGAGCAGATAATAGGCCCTGGATCTCATTCCAACAGACTGACATTTGCATTAGCTGCTTGTGCACAAGTGCCATTAATTTCTGCTGATAAGAGATGCTGGATTTTTCGAAAGCTCAAAAGCATTCTTGTGTCTGATGTTGCGCCCCCCATCGATGTTCCTGCTCTCATCGGTTGTGGAGAATATAAAGACGATGTACCGAGTATCTTCAAGCACAAGAGCACGGGGGATGCCAAAACCAAAGAGGTATTGAATCCTATTATTGTACAGGGTGTCCCAAAAAAATTGTGCCCCGTTTGCCTGAAGATTGCGACAAAACTACAAAAGCTTCTCGCCAAACTTTTATATGATATTGCTCTTCGGATGTTCAATTAAAGTTTGCTGCCATCCCCGTCAAAATCCGTTAAAAAATGATGGAGCTATGACCTTCAGAAGACCAAATTTGCCTGATGACTGAAACCAGCGGTCGGCCATTTTGCCTTACTGTTTTCAGTGTTAAATAGCTTCATGGATGGAAATTGAAACAGCAGCCTCCATTGTCATAGCTCTCGTGAAAATTCCGATAATCCTCAGAGAGTTCCACTATTTCTGACCTCACAGAAATTATTTCTTACCTCACGTAAAGCTACGTATCACTGCAAAATAGTAAGACAAAATGGCCGACCGCTGGTTTCAGTCATCAGGCAAATTTGATCTTCTGAAGGTTATAGCTCTATCATTTTTCAACGGACTTTTACGGGGATCGTAGCAAACTTTATTTGAACAACTGAAGAGCAACATCATATAAAATTTTGCGAGAATAATGTGCCGTTTTGTCGCAATCTTCAGGCAAACGGGGCACAATTTTTTTGGGACACCCTGTATATTTATAATTATTTCTTCGTACCTATACTATGATACTCTGTTGATTTAAATAACCTTCAAAAAAGCTACATTTGAAATATGAAACTGTCAGAAATATGAAACAAGACTCGAGGTTGTCTTTGCATGAGGATATCATGTTGTTCTTGGCTTAAACTGATATGTCTATGCTTCTGCTTGCACGGATGCTCCCTGAAAAGGGTTCATGTTGCAGAAATTTTATGTTTTTTCAAGCAGGATTAACAAAATTGTCGCAAGAACTCATATCAACGAATAAAATTTGCAATATTTTTTTGGCCTAAAGCCCGTTCTGCGGTCCATGTTTTCATCGTTAAGTTCATTTCGTATTCCTGTCAGTTCTGTTTCCGATTTTTATATCACGCAGAGTTTGATTATTTTCCTGATGATACAAACGTCTGTCTCAAATTAGATGTTACGTGAGATTTGCGATAACGCAAATTTGCCGATGCAAACACTTCAGTTGCCTTTTTCGCGGTCATTTTTACGTGATGTCTAATTTGATAGAGATAGGTGAGGTTTTTTCTGATTTACCGCACTTACCGTACTTATAGTTTTTCATTCATATTTCATCAGTTGAATTTTACCGAACTTAATTAGCTTGAAGTCCTCAGTAAAAATTCAAGTCTTCAACTACGACCTTACTGATTGCTTTCGAAATTGGGATTGCTGTTCGAGAAGCATTGCCATATTGGAGTATAGCTTCCAAGTCTTTAAAAAGGTTGATATAACTTTTATGACCTATTTCTTTAAATTGAAAGGCTTCAAAGAAACATTGGCTAATGTGGCTATAATTATACTGTTGGATTCATCTGAAATCTTCAATAATGTTAGAATCGGAGGATTTCTCTTATTTTTTTTAAGAATCCAAGAAATATTTTGAAAAAGCTAAGAACCATTGTAGTTTCTAAACTTTTGAGAAATCACAGAACAATTTTAATGAAAAACTTATTTTATGAATGTCTACAATATGACACCAAGCTGACGTCTTCACTCCTCTGGTTTACGATTTAGAAATTTGATGACGTCACATCTTCAAATTAGTTAAAATATAGAATATGGTAAAATGTTGAAGAATATTGAAGATCTCTGAAAAGTCCAACGGTAGAAGTATAAAAAATTAGGTAAAGTTTCTTTCAAGCCATCCAATTCAAAGAATAGGTCATATAATTTTACACCAACCTTTTTCCACTGATTTAAAGATTGAAACCACTGCTCCATATTGTGGTTATAGGTGGAAGACATATTTTGCCCACGTTATACTCTGTAGCCAGTTGACAGTTGACCCGCCTACTGTTTATCTCCCAGTTTAATCTAGCTATCCGTCATGGCTGAGACATCTCTCATTCGGATATTTTTCCAGGTGATTTCAAGATCTCCCCTTGGTGACCTCATTCGTGGCCTTCCAGATGCTCTCAGAAAGCAATATGAATACGAGGCTAAGACAGGGCAACATCTCTTTTACAGCTCCTTTCTCAGGGTAAGATGATATACTCTAATATTTATGTAGTAGCTATCCGTATTATGTGGTTCCTTTCTTTATAATGATGATGATAAAAATGATGCTGATGATGATAAAAATGATGCTGATGATGATGATAATTTGAAGAAACTTCTCTCCAAACCCACCCACATGACGTCACATCTCTCCGTACTTAGAATATGTGCCCCCTTCCTGGAGTGACAAACGCTTGAATTTTTTTGCCCGGGGAGGGGGGTGGCCGGTGCTGGCGCTGTGGAGTCTGCCACTGTCAAAGATTTAGAATTTGTTTTTCTCGTGTTGATATTTCTGTGTAAATTATCAATTGTTGTAAATAGGTTATAACATTATGGTTTTTATTGTTATTAGGCTTAGATTAGTTTTATTTTGGTATCTTGTAATTAATTTTTTCATTGGAGGGCCCCGGGTCCCTTGAAAAACAGCTTCTGTTGAAGGACCACCCTCCCAAAATAGTTCAAATCAATCAATCAATCAATCAATCAATCATTCAATATTTCTTTTGAAACTTTCCATATTTAGGCTCTTGTCACAATTGGCCGTACTCTTGGTTTGAATTACCTGATGTGTTGCTCAGACAAATACCACTGGAGCTGGTTCACAAGATCATGCATGGCAAATCGGGTCATTGAGAGTATCGTAAAAAGGACGCCACTTCCAAAAGATTTCGCAATGGAAGTGAGATCAAGAATTCAAGAATTGTCACCGGAGGAAGAGAGTCTGCAAACAGAATATGAGAATCATACTTTATTTACTGATGAAGAAGATAAACAAGGACTTAGCTGGCTTCAAAGGTATTTTCTTCTTGCACTTTCAATTCATCGGCTCAACATAGACATATTTTACAAGTAATTTCTCTAGAAAATCCCTTTGAGAAAACTTTAAAATTATCCTAAAATCAGGACCAAGTTTCTCTAATATTTCTACCTTATAGCAAGGACTTGAACACGCTTTAGCACAGATGCTATCCTCTTGAGAGGACAACAATTTATTCCCCTGGTATGAAAACTTATTCAGGGGGATTACATTCTCCCAGTAGGACAAAGTATATTCTAATACAACAAGGACAGATTTGGTTAGACAATAGCACGAGTTGGTTTTGATTGACACCGCAATTCAAAGCGATTAGCGATCGCCAGACAAAGGAAATTCTCTTAACCAGTAAATCAAAACAAGCAAAGCCGCAAAAGTTTCTCTGAAACCCAGGTAGCTAGCTCGCTCGTTATGCATTCCAGAAATTGTTTTGAAGAGCAAACATGAGCATAGATCGGAAGAGGAAGGATATATCTACACATCTGCCACGGGCATTTAATTTATTTGATTCAAAAGCCGATTGGGAGGCGATTCAATTCTCTCTTTTGTTTGGGTGTAATTTAAACATTTACTGCTCAGCTTCTGAACCAAAAAAATTTTGAAATGAAATTTTGATCGTCATTTTCAACTCGTGTTTTTGAAAGGGGCTTTCTGCAGAAAATCTCCCATATCCACGGGAAAGAGTGACCAATTAAAGCAATTATTTTTGAAGTAATTGAACGTATCTGCAATACTAAACAAGACAATGTTCAGTATTATTGCTTTCATATGGTCAAAATCCTCATTGGTTGTTTATCTCCAGGCAACCTCGTGATTGGTCACTGTCATGGGGAGGTGGCGGAAACATTTATGGATGGGGTCACAATCATCGAGGACAGCTTGGTGGCTTAGATGGCTCTCGATTGAAAACTCCTCAAATTTGTGAAAATTTGTCAAGCTTGCAGCCAGTACAAATTTGTGGAGGGGAACAAAGTTTGTTTCTGTTGACAGCTGACGGGAAGGTATGTTTTTTTCTTGGTAATCAAGTGACGTCATAAATTTGAACCTGAATGGTGCAGAAATAAGCACGGTTCAACATTTCGAGCATAACTTTGCTATGCAAACAGGATGTGCGTTTTATCATCTGCTGCCCACGTTTAATTACGTCAATTCTCATCTTAGCAGCAACTGACAGGCTTTGGTCCTTTGAAAATACTGTAAGCTAGATTTACTGTTCAAAAGTGCCTGGAGAGTGGGATTTGACTCTTCCAGTTTTGTTAAAATTTTCGGCTCCTGATTTCTTTCCTTATTTGTAAATAGCCCTTACTTCGGTTTCTTTATTAGAAATTACCTGAAAAGTTATTAAGCGTTGATAGAATGAATGAACAAATGAATGGATGAATGAATGAATGAATGAATGAATGAATGCATGAAGAGATGGCTTAATAGGCGAATGAACGAGAATAGTCATTCCATACAATAGATTGCATTTCAGCAGGAAGGTCGTACGTGTGTCTTAAATTTTATTCTAAAATATTTTAGATTCATGCAACGGGATATGGTAATGGAGGTCGCTTGGGAGTTGGAGGCATGGCAACAATTACAAGTCCCCGTTTCCTAGAAACGTTACAACACGTGGCAGTGAAGAAAATCGCAGTCCATTCTGGAGGGAAGCATTGCCTCGCTTTGACATCCGATGGTGAGGTTTTTTCCTGGGGAGAAGGTGATGATGGCAAACTTGGACATGGCAATCGATTGTGAGTTTTTAAAGATCTTTCAGAATAAAATACAAGACGCCTTCTGGTATTCTATTATTGATTCAGTATAATTTATTATACAGTAAATCCGTTTGATACAAAGTCGCCGTAGAAAAATATCAGCCATTTAGAAAGCATGAGCGTTTGATTATATAAATTATTTAGTTTATTTATGCTAAGGGCTAAATTTGTTCAAGGCGTAGACTATACAAAAGTGCAAAACAGCCACAAAAAGGAAAATGTTGTGTTTTTGGAGCTCCTTGCTTCTTGTGCACGCTAATAGACTTCAAAGCTATTCTGAAAAGAATCGAAATCAAACGATATTTTGATAGATTTTGAAGAATATTCGAATGTGCACAATAGTGATAGA
>REGL01000149.1:9545-25706 GCA_004194395.1 Aurelia aurita complex sp. Pacific
ATTTAACTTTGGGAGGACAAGGTGCTTTTTCAAACGTTGCAGTGGCTACTCCCATATGTTAGTAGACCGAGTACCTCCCCCGGAGGCTGGGTGAGCTCCATCTCCCGAAAAAAGCAACTTACTCTGCCGAAGCTGGGGCTGGAAGGGAAAAACCTGCAGTTTTCCCTCAAAAAAAATTCAAATAGATAGTCCATGGAAGAAGGGAGAAACACTTTTAGGATGCATTAGGATGCATCTAGACTTACTACAGTTCGTCCCTAGTTTTCGCTCGCAATTACAAAACTTTTTTACTTATTTATGGATTGAGTAGAATTATTTTACTTATGTATTGAATGGAACTGCTCGCTCAAATAGATTATTGAACAAAAAGGTCAAAGTCAAAAATTTAAAAAACGAGCGAAATTTACGACGAATTGTAATCAGTCTAGGGTGCATCAGGATATCCAAAATAAAAAAACTGAAAAGATTGCTGGATGTGGGATACTCAATTTGCAAGGGATTTACAACCACCCAGCAGCATGGGCATGTTGCATGAATACTGTAATGCGCAATATCATTGAACTCTCAAACCAAACTCTGTTCTACATTGTATAGAAAAAACGATGCTGCTTGCACGATTATTTACAATCACGTAGATAATAAAAACAAGATGCAGCTCTAGAGACTCACAACCTATGGTACTTCGAATCTCTAGAGGCGTAAATCTGCAATAAACAAGAGACTGCATGTTAGCTGCATTCATGAACTCTGACAACTCCGGTTGTTTTCGCACAACCGTAACTGGTCGGCGGAGGGTCTGTGTTTAGATAAGTTTGAACACATTTGAGAAGTTAAAGAGTGAATCAAGAAACTAAAATATTCATAAGTTGTCCACAGGTACCAGAGATGTTTAATGAAAGTCCTGATGGGAATTGATTCATATGGAAATTAAAATGCTCTAAAAATGAAAGCAAAGATTTATCAGGAAAGCATCAATATGTACTTTGCTGCACCGCGTTCATCAGGACAGTTGTACAAGAGATGACATGCCGTTAGACAAGAACATGATACAGTAAGTATTGCTTTTGACAACGTAAATATATGGAAACAATGTTTATTTTTTCTGATTCGATTGGGGTGGTGATCTGAAGGTGTAACAGAATTTTTCGGGGATAGTCATCAGGGGGTCATCAGTCGAAGGCAAGAAGCTGTAAAGTCTCAAAAAGGAATAGATCGTAAACAATAAAGTTATTGAATCTAATCCGACTGTTGAAGAAAGTTCGTGCAACGCATGTAAGAGGGAAACATTTGCCATTCTCAAGAAAAAGCAATGGACTGCTAGACTGATGATTTGGCAATGGGCTGCTTTTTAGACATCACTGTTGAAAAGTTTATCTCCGAAAAGACTGATTTTGTTTCTCCAGTTTTCATTGACCAATCTACAGGCCATTTAGATCGTTTACATTTGGCATGACATGTGCATGAAGGTACTTGCATATTTGTCAGGGATATTTACAAAATTAAGGACTTATGGGGGATAAAGTTCCTTGCAAAAGGGGGCAGGCAAAAAGGACATTAGAATAACACAGTATTGGCATAAAATAGTGTCTTGTAATCTACTTTCTTCACAACCTTGAATCCATTGGAGTATAATATAATACTATACTTGGTAAGTGAACCATAGATAAACTTAAACGGCTCGTAAAAAATGTGCGTTCCAGAAAAGTTACAGCTCAGTTATTCTCTATTCAAAGTAGGCTCTTGGAGTAGGTAGGTAACTTGTCGATCTTGTTGCAACATAGTCAATGGTTGAAAGACAGCTGAAAATAAGCTCATGTGTTTGCTTTGTGAAACATTACAATGATTTTTGTAGANGCATAAAATAGTGTCTTGTAATCTACTTTCTTCACAACCTTGAATCCATTGGAGTATAATATAATACTATACTTGGTAAGTGAACCATAGATAAACTTAAACGGCTCGTAAAAAATGTGCGTTCCAGAAAAGTTACAGCTCAGTTATTCTCTATTCAAAGTAGGCTCTTGGAGTAGGTAGGTAACTTGTCGATCTTGTTGCAACATAGTCAATGGTTGAAAGACAGCTGAAAATAAGCTCATGTGTTTGCTTTGTGAAACTTTACAATGATTTTTGTAGAAACTTTACGGTAAAATGCTGAAGTAGCTTTTACTATATGTACAAGAGCGAGAAGTCGTTTTAGACAGACCTTCGCTTTATTGTCTAACAACCAAATTTAGATACAAGGAAATTTTTAGAACGGTTAGCAGCTAACTAATGAAACCTCCATTAACGGACACCTCTATACAACGGACACCTCCAAGCAACGGCAAATATTTTCGTTCCAAATACATTATGACAAAAGATGATATCTCCATACAGCGGACACCTCTCTACAAAGGTCAATAAAATTTGTCCCACCAGTGTCCGTTATATGGAGATTCCACTATTTTGAATGATGAATAAGGAAAGCAATGCCTGAAGTGGGTCTCTTTACCAAGTATATAACTGCATACAATTTTTGCTTTCGTGTGCAACGCTAAAACAAACGTGGCCAGGAACAGAGCGTCGCGGTCAGGATAAAGACACACAACAATTTTTCATATTTAATCCATATTCAAAGTTGGTATTTACAATAGTAATACTTTTGTAATAAAGGCTTTTGTGGTAGAAAGACCATATAAATTTTACTGACAAAACCGTAATTCCAAATGTCAAGAGTTTAAGAGATAGCTGGCTTTCGCGCCTTCCACGCCTGCAGCCAGAAAATTGGTAGACTCAACACAAATCGTAGTTTCGCTCTTTGACTAAACTGATACCACTACAACTACTGAAGCGACAACAACAACATCAATTCAATTCAATTCAATGAGTGTAAGTTGAGGATCCTTGTGGAGTAAGGCTAGAAAATTGTCAGGAAGGACACACCTTTATGGAAGTTCAGACAGACATTAGAACTGCAGTGATGATAAAGCAAACTTTGCGGGTAGCTTTAGACTGGAGAGGAAAATGTTGGTAAACTCGTCCTAACTAATAGTAACAGGTGGATTCCAATTTAAAGATGGCATCTTTTCACAAAGACAATGAATAGAGACAATAAACATCCTGCAAAGACACTTTAAGATATCATAAACAACGTAAAGATGTGGTTGATGGCCGAAAATACGAGGTTTACACAATTGAAAATGTATTTTATTCGGAGATAAGGTGCTATGTTAATTAGGGATATGATTGATAATGGTGGTGAAGTATTGCTGGAGTGTTGTAGAACTTGATAATTATGCTACATAACGGAATCAAGAGCGCAATCGAGGTTGCATAATTAGCATTGCCTAGCAAACATGCAATCGATAATCGATAATGGCTGCTAATCTGCCCATATTTTGGATAAATTTGATCGAAGTATACAAGGGTGTGTTAAGTTGGCTTTGCAAGAACACCCTGGGAACGAGGTCGTCTTTTGTTTGCACAATGTGTGAGTTAGCCACAACAGTTGCAGGGCGAGTTAGCCACAACAGTTATAGAGTCTGCTTTGATTGCATTGGCAGCCTGAATGATTGGACAGAGAAACCTTTCTGTTTTCCATTGCTAATCGCTTTGTAAGCAAATAATCAAGAGGCATTTTTATGTGACCTGCCCTTGTTTTCATTAAAAACAAGACACAAACTTCGCACCTTTACAAAAAGACAAAAATAAATTACTTTCCTTTCGTTTAGCTTTTCAAATAACTCTCGAGGTATTCTACGGTCTCTACAACTATTTTGCCCAATTCACACTAGCAAGTCAACCCAGCATAAACCAGCATAAACTAAACCTGGTTATCGGAAGTTGTGTTCTAATTGGTCAATGCAACAAATAAATGCATCTGATTGGTTTAAATTTAACCTCGTTTAGATTAGGTTGGTTTAACCATGCGAGTCTGAATGGGGTACATAACTTCGGAGACTCCGAAGGGGGGGGGGCTTAAAAGAGAGGGGGATTTATTAAAGAGGGGAGCTTATTCACAAAGTGAAATGACAACGACATTAATAATTGCTTTTAGTTCCTCTTACCCCATATTTTGCGGAGTCAACATACAATTTTACTAGTCAATACACGAATTCGATACAGTTCTTATCCCAAACCATATCCAAATTAACTTGCAAACTTATTTAGCTAAATGAATGGAAGAGGTTTGGTAGCCTCGGTCATGGGGGGCTTTAATAGAGAGGGGATTTGCTTAAAATTTTGGCTTAAAGAAGGGAGGGGCTTATTAGAGAAGGAGGCTTAGGGGGCTAAGTAGAACTCTTACGTGCTCAATTTTCAAATATGCGAACTCAAATATGTGAATTATTTCCATTTAGCCTGCATCTCAGATAGTTGTTGGATAAATCTACATATATTAAGAAGGCCAATAAAGGGAAGAGAATAGTGAGAAGGCCTTCAACATGGCAACCACCAAAGGAATATCTTCATTGGACGACGAAGCAGCATCGATTGACCTTGACGTCTTAAAAAAAGATGCTGCAATGTCTGCTGAAGAGAAAGACAGCAAAATTCGGATCTTAACTGAAGAACTTGAGCAGGAATTAACACTAACAAGCTCACTGACACACTTGGTCGCAGAAAAAACTTCAGAGGTTGAGTACCTTGAAAACAAACTCGTGGAGCAGGAGTCGAAGATACACAACCTCGAAGACCAGATCGAAGAATGGACAGCGCAGTCAGAAACGTGTGATAAAGTATTGGAGCAGAAAGATTGCGAGATCGATATGCTGAAAAAGGCGTTGAGTATCGAGAAGCAGCAAAGACGTGATCTGGAGGAGATGGTGATGGATGTTGGGAGAGAGAATATTCAAGAAAGGGAAGCTTTGGAGAGGAAGGTGGAGAGTTTGCAAAGAGAGATTGACAAGATGATTGATGAGAGAAGAAAAGAAAGGATGGAGAGAGAGAGATCCGATGGGAACTTCAAAACTCAAGAGCTAGAGATGGTTACCAGTGAGAAGGCTGCATCGGAGAGTCAGGAGCTGAGAAAGATAGAGGGCAGTCACAAGAAGGGTGATGGTAAGTGTAGACTAGACTCACTACATAAGTCTCAGCATTGCCCATTGATTTGGATGGTTGCTTTATATGAAAGGAGATAAAAAATCAGATTAAAAATGTTGAACGAATATAAGGAATCACGTTGTATGTCTAAGTATAGACACACATCTGATTGTGAATACTTATCGGGTGTCCCATGGCATACAGACACGTACACAAGCTAGGAATTCATCTATTTCATATGTTCAGATCTTCAACATAAACTTTGACTCATCTTTCGGGAAATCGGCACAATATTTGTACTACTGACGACTTTCAAGTTTGCAAATAGCTAATAAAGTCTCAGGCTCTAGATTTCTTGCAGGGAGTAAACCAAGTTTATGATTTCACGTTCTTCTTAAGGATATGCAGATCTTGCACCTTGCAGGCAATCAGGGGTCGCGTTCTCTGGGAAGAAAGATTATTGGAAATCATATCTAACTTATTCTGTCGTAAAATTCATATTTCAAGAAAACTAACTAGCTCGACAACTATACTCGACAACGCACCTTTTCAGTTTTCAATTCTAGGTGTTCGAAGAAAGTGACTCATTTGAAGTTAGTTTTAAATTTTGGAAACTTTGTGGTGTAACCAGTTATTTCGTTTTGGACTCCAGGATGCTCATTGAGATTTAGAAGCTTGCAAGCAATTTTGTGTTCTTTTGTTGTGAACCTGTTTTTATTTCCTTCCCATCTTAGATCCTTCGATACGAGAAGAATACAAGGCTGACATGGAGGAGCTTATGAACGACCTGTTCAGTTTGATAAAGCAAAACGAAGAATTGAAAGAAGAGATTGAAAGACTGAGAGGAGAAAATGTCAATCTTCAGGAGAACAGTCGCAGTGTCGTTACAGAGCTGTCAAACACGATTGAAGAAAAGGCCGCAGAAATCGAGCACCAAAAGCATGAACTGCGGAGGCTTAGCTCTGCGGTGGAGCTTGATGATGTCGGTGTGGACATTGAAAAATACAAGGAAGTTAAAGAAATCAAAGAGGAATACGAAGAGAAAGTATGCGACTTGGAAACATCAAATTCTGACTTGAAACAGAGGCTGGATGCGTACTTGAATGAGAAAGAGGCTTTGTCGAAGCATCATGCTAAAATGCAGAAAAAATTACAAATGGAGAGAGAACAGAATGAGGAACTGAATAAACAAATACAAGTGGTTTCAAATCTTTATGATACTTATTATGCCAAATGTGAGGAATTACAAAAGGGAAGGATGAAGGGACTCAGTGTCCCATTAGGAGTACAGATAACGGGTCCAAAATTGGTAACAGAAAAGGGGAGAAATTTACCAGACGCCACGGACAGTATTGAAGAAGAGGAGTTTGACAAGGGCTGGTTAAAAGTGGGCGGAAATGAAATCAAGGAAGAGACAGCGAGAGGCAGAACTACCTCAATGCTCGTACAAGTAGGAGATCACCAGAATGGATTGGATATGAGTGGTTTTGAGGAAGAAACGGAAATGAGATTAGGAGACGTTGGAGAAGACGAAAAAGAGGTTACATTAGGGACTGAAGAAGGAGTAAGCGGGGAGGAGAAAGGGGATGCAGGAGCTGCCGAGGCAAAGAGCTCACAAGAAAATAAGGAGCTACATTCACAAAATGTTAGTATTGAAGGGGAAAGCAACATTTCAAGCACACCTCAAACAGAGACGAAAAGTCCTTCAAGCAAAGAAAGACAAATAGGGGAAAAGCTAACTGAAGAAGCCATTGAAAACGACCAAAATTGTAGAAGTTGCTGGATCAGTGACTCGTTCTTGCTTTTAATCACATACATATTCAGAATGCTTGGACTTGTGATTGCGACTTTCATGATCATCATCGCTCTACGAGAACATTTTGGAGCGCCATTCAAGTATATATTGTCTGGCTTATTTGCAAGTTATGTCTTTTTGTATAACCTATGGAGGATTATAGCACCAAAACGAGGGCTGCAACAAAAGGAGGCTGTTGATAAGAAAGACGGAGAAATAGGCAGAAAGCTCCGTCGAGCAATGCAAGATTTGATAACGAGGTTGGACGAAAACGAGTTCAAGCAGTTCAGCGAGATATACGAAGGGTTTATCAAGGAACAATTCGGGGAGAACAAACAGCCTTATTCCTTGAAGGAAGAAGTTAAGTTTCTCAAAGCAAGTAAAAGTGTGCTGACTGCAGAAGTTTCAAAATATAAGGAGAAAAACAACGAGATTCACGTCGAATATCAGAAGATGAAAAGAGAAGTAGAAATGATGAGATTGAAGAGACTACAGGAAGGAGAGGCCAAGGAAAAACAGATTAAAACCCTCAAAGAAGAGTTGAATGTCCTTGAAGGAAAACAGAAAGAGGGGGATTCTAGTATCAGAATCAGGAATGCTGGCAAAAGTAGCAAAGATTCATCAGCCACAAACAAGATAAGTTATTTGAAATATGGCCTTCTTGCCATCTTGCATTTCCTGTTTTTCTTGTCAGTTCATGACAGCCTCTTATTGATCCCAGCCTCGTTGTTGTCAGCCATCCTGCTATCTTTTATATACAAATCAGACAGGGAAAACAACCTTGCATCAAGTGACATACAAGGCTACAAGAAGACAGTCGAAGAACTGCTTTTAAAGGTCGAAGAGTATAAGAAAGAAGGGAAACAAATTTCGAATGAGATCAAAGAGCTGGAGTCAGTTGTTGACAAGGATTATGAGATCATTTCGAAGCAAAGGCATGCAATTGAGAGGTTAGAGAGGCAACTTCAGAGGGCTATCTGCAAATACACAGAGAAAAAGAGAACTCTGGGTAAGATTGTCTGGTTGCAAGAACAAGGCCTGGGTGACTTTGCTGGACTAGATGCAAGTGCAACTGGGGAGGAGATCCTGAGGGAATTAAATGGAAGTGGTCATGGTTCAAAACCACAGGAACCTACTAAAGTGGCTGATGACAACTTCGAGCAAAATGTCAAGACGGACCACGAGTCTGCTGCAAAGCTGGACAAAGAGCCCAAATTCAAAGGCAGCTCTCGACTTCAAAATGCGATCGTTCTCATAACCGTTATTGCGTCAGTTCTACTTGGTTATTACGCTTTCCTGAACTGCATAACTTTGTTTCCATTGACCATCAGAACCTGATTGATATGCTTCCAGTCGCTGCTCTTGCAATCGCAGTTCTTACAATCTTGAAATACGCCTTTACTTCCAACAAGCGCAGGCTAAATGCTGAATATGAACTTCGATTACGCGAGTTACGAGAAGACGAAAAAATGCTTCGCGAGCAAGTCGAAACATTACGCCATCTTCTGCAAACTGAAAGAGAGTTTGTTTTGAAACTGGAGAACGTGATCGATGCTGGAAGGGAACCGTCTATTGATAAAATTCCTCAAAGCGAGGTTAACTCTGTGATTGACAGGCTGATTGAGGTCTCTAAGCAACGAGATGAGTTGAAAGTCGAAGCAGACTCTTCAAAGAATAAGTACGACAATGTGAAGATAACTTTAGAGGATATATTAAATCGTGAGAAATATTTGAGTGAAGAGGTCTCGTCGTTGAGATCGCAGAAGAGAGAGCTGCAGAATGATTTGATGAAGGAACAGATTAAGCATATTGATATGTATGAAAATCTCAAGGAGATGGGTGAACACAGCAAAGATACAAGGAAACTAGCAGACCAGTCTGAAGACAACATCACCGAATTCTTACCTTGGAACAAAGAGCTCGTTCATGAAGTAATCGAGGAGACGCAAGAGAGAAACACTTTCGCCGAAGCTAGTCTCTTTGAGGACAACGAGGGCCTGTTTGAGAAGATGGAGAAGCAAGGCCGAGAAGCACAGAAGAGTCGCAAGCGAAGGAAGGGTGGGAAAAGCAGCTCGAATGAGGCTAAGTCTGGTTCGCAGAAGAGTAAGAAAATTCAAAAGACGGTTGAACAAATCCACTTGCTTGGCAACGAAGAGAGTTTTGATGATATGGAAAAGTTGGGTCCTGAAACGACAGAAAGTGAAAATACACCACAAGAAAGTGCCATGAATGTGTCAGGTGCTATGCCGGGTACAACGAAGTTGGATGGAAATGAAGCAGTGTCCGCTCAAACCAAAGAGTCGGAGGATGATTCCGACAGATCTTTGGATCTGAAAGAAAGAATACCAAGCCAGACTGATGACATGCAAGGTCGGGCAGATAAAGTGTCGGATGAGACGCACCAAAGATCAGATCAGACAGATGGACCATCCGATCAGACAAAGTTTGACCGACTTCAACAGCTGCTGGATGCAAAGGATGCACAGTTACGGGAGTTAAGAGGACTTCTTGATCTGACAAATTCAAATCCTTCACCAAACACATCCGAATTGCAGGAAAGTCAAGAGTTGCATTCACTAAGAAGAAAGCTTGACTTTGAGCAGGGGAACTTTGCAGAGATGGAAGACGAACTTCACAAACTTTCGAACGAAATTTTACGCCTTAAAGAGATCTGTGATGGAGATGTCAACATCGGGAAAATAGACGAAGCAGGCGTCCCACCACAGGGCCTAGTCCGGTATCTCATAGAGCATATAGGATTGTTTAGGTACCGCATTTCGACAGACAAAGCAACGGAGATTGCGAAGCTGAATACACTCCAAGAGAAGGCGGAGGAGCTTGAACGACAAGTTGCGAATCTGCAAGTCGACATTGAGAAGGAGAAAACGGCGCGAAACCACGTCATCACTGAATACGAAGATGAATATGAACGGTTGGAGAATCGCCTGAGCGAGGCTTATGAAAGCATCAGAAAGAGACTGATGGAAGAGAGAGTCATGAGAGGCCAAATAATGAAGCAATATGAATCGGAGATTGAAGATATGCAGGGCAAAACCGCGGAAATACTGCAGGATCTGCGCGTGCAGCTGAAGCAAGAGAGAAAGGAAA
The DNA here is from genome assembly GCA_004194395.1 of Aurelia aurita complex sp. Pacific. Lineage (NCBI taxonomy): Eukaryota > Metazoa > Cnidaria > Scyphozoa > Semaeostomeae > Ulmaridae > Aurelia > Aurelia aurita complex sp. Pacific. The sequence goes on from REGL01000149.1 coordinate 19,468, forward strand.
AGGAGGATGCAGAATATCAGGCAGAAATGATGATGAAAAAAATCAAAACAATGGAGCTTGACTTAAAAATGATTGAAGAGAATGGAAAGGCTGCAAAGAGTGACGTTGAATTAGAGGCTTTGCTGAACGGGAAAGACGCTGGAAAACCCGGGAACACGCGAGGTAAACCACAGACTGACGCACAGCGAATGAAGAAGCTTGTGGACGCGGAAACAACCAAAAGAACAAAGACAATAAAAGAGAAGTTGGAAAGGACAAAGAAAGATGTCGAGGAATGCATGAATAAATTGAAAGACAAAGAGAAAGTGATTGACAGGCTTCAAAAGCAAGAATCTGGATACAAAAGGAAGATTGATATACAAAACAAAAGGATGAAGATTTGGAATATGAAGTGCGGACTGATGGAACGATGGAACGAGATGCGTCTGAATTCGAGGGTNGCAGACTGATGCGCAACGAATGAAGAAGCTTGTGGACGCGGAAACAACCAAAAGAACAAAGACAATCAAAGAAAAGTTGGAAAGGACAAAGAAAGATGTAGAGGAATGCATGAATAAATTGAGAGACAAAGAGAAAGTGATTGACAGGCTTCAAAAGCAAGAATCTGGATACAAAAGGAAGATTGATATACAAAACAAAAGGATGAAAGATTTGGAATATGAAGTGCGGACTGATGGAACGATGGAACGAGATGTGTCTGAATTTGAGGGTAAGCACTTTCTTCTTTTAACAGAAATAAAATTGTCACCATTTTGAAAATAACCAAGATTTCAAAAAATTTCCACGGAAGACTTACAACAAAGTACCCAAAGTTTCTTTCAAGCAATTCAATTCAAAGAAAATGTTAGCCCTGGTACTTTCATAACAATTTTATATAAGTACAGACAAAAATAAGTTTGGTTTTGATACGGTAAATTTTGCTTGATGGAACCAAAATGTGACTCCCGTACTCAATACAGTAGTAAAAATCTGGTACATATGAAAAGAAATTTGTCTTGGAACTAATGATATATCATAGCTTAAAATTTGTCCAAAGTTATTCGACATTTTGAGAAGGAGGTGGGTGTTAGTGCAGCGTCTAAACATTGTTTTCAAATTAGTGTCTCTTGCAAGTGACATTTCTACATTGCACCGAGGTCACTGTATTCTTGCCTTTGATACTGAAAAAGAGGTTTTCTGTTCTTGCCATTTGATAATTTCGTACTTTTTATTGGCAAAGTTGCTACTCTCTCAAGTTATGCATTATCTCTGAAAAAATTGACCAAGATTTAGTTGATCTTCGTTCGAAGAAAAAGTATCAAAGAAGAAAAAGTCACAATACCTTAGCACTTTCCCTGCTCATGCTTGCTTCATCGACGTATGATCTTCCTGCAGGTATTCGAAACTCCAAGCATGGTGTGATTTACAAATTAGCCACCAAGAATGGGTCCAAGAAATGGGAGAATCCTTCCTCAATGGGACTGGTCCAAGTGATGAGAAGCTCTGCTGGTTACGGCAATGCTTCGGATATTCTAGAACAGAAGGTAAAGGCAGTTTTGATAAGAATATAATAATCTCCTTTTGATAGCATAAGGTGAAAAGAAATGTCAAGATGCAACGAAAATATAATACTAAGGGAACCAATAGTTAGGTAACTAAATAAAGAAGGATTAATACCTACCACCTATAGGCTATGCCGGCTGTGGTTTTGCAGTGTGTGTCAGGAAAGTTTGTAAAGTATGGAGACAATCTTTGTGTGTGTTTATCATGCTGGTACTGATGGATTGGGTTCTGCAGGCATGGTGGAGGCTTTCGAAGGGCATATTGTATCCCGAAATCTCTCTAAGTTGCTTGTTAATGTCTATATGATGTCTGACTTATCGCAACTCCTCAGCTAAAAACCTATAATGGATATTTCGAGGCTCATATTTATGAAGAAGTTCCAAAAATACTTCATGTCACAATGCCACAAAGAGCAGCTGCTGTTTAAAAAATTCTAATGTGAAGACCTTGCAGCTAGTTTGAAAAGCATGCAAGCTTTTTGACTTCTTGGGTATTCAATTCATTATAGAGGCCTTCGCTGCGATTTTTAGTATGCTGTTCAGCCTTCAAATGAAAAATTCGTATACTTTTCTTCTTTGAGCATCTAAAAAGTGAACATGATCCAATCCACAATTTTGAGGAGAGAGAATTCTTTTGGAGTTCCTGTTTGTGCCTCCCGTGCAAAGGGTACAGTTAAATCAAGGGCGCCTATCTTGTAGGAAGTGTGTTTATTCCCAGTACTGTAGAGTAATTGGTGTCCTGTGACCCAGTACAGAGGGTGTCCCAGAACCGTACCGTGATCCAGCAGTACAAAAAAAAAAAAAAAAAAAAAAAAAGACGCACAGCGAATGAAGAAGCTTGTGGACGCGGAAACAACCAAAAGAACAAAGACAATAAAAGAGAAGTTGGAAAGGACAAAGAAAGATGTCGAGGAATGCATGAATAAATTGAAAGACAAAGAGAAAGTGATTGACAGGCTTCAAAAGCAAGAATCTGGATACAAAAGGAAGATTGATATACAAAACAAAAGGATGAAAGATTTGGAATATGAAGTGCGGACTGATGGAACGATGGAACGAGATGCGTCTGAATTCGAGGGTAAGCACTTTCTTCTTTTAACAGAAATTAAAATGTCACCATTTTGAAAATAACCAAGATATAAAAAATTCCACGGAAGACTTACAGCAAAGTACCCAAAGTTTCTTTCAAGCAATTCAAAAAAAATTTTAGCCTTAGTACTTCCATAACAATTTTATATAAGTACAGACAAAAACAAGTTTGGTTTTGATATGGTAAATTTTGCTTGATGGAACGAAAATGTGACTCCCGTACTCAATAGAGCAGTAAAAATCTGGTACATATGAAAATAAACTGTCTTAGAACTAATGACATATCATAGCTTAACATTTGTCCAAAGTTATTCGATATTTTGAGGAGGTGGGTGTTAGTGCAGCGTCTAAACATTTGTTTTCAAATTAGTGTCTCTTGCAAGTGACATTTCTGCATAGCTCTGAGGTCACTGCATTCTTGCCTCTGATACAGAAAAAGAGGTTCTTCTATTCTTGCCATTTGATAATTTTGTACTTTTTATTGGACAGCAATTTGCTACTATCTCAAATGCATTATCTCTGAAAAAATTGACCAAAATTTAGTTGGTCCTCGTTCAAAGAAAAAGTATCTAAGAAGACAGAGTTAGAATACCTTAGCACTTTCCCTGCTCATGCTTGCTTCATCGACGTATGATCTTCCTGCAGGTATTCGAAACTCCAAGCATGGTGTGATTTACAAATTAGCCACCAAGAATGGGTCCAAGAAATGGGAGAATCCTTCCTCAATGGGACTGGTCCAAGTGACGAGAAGCTCTGCTGGTTATGGCAATGCTTCGGATATTCTAGAACACAAGGTAAAGACACTTTTGATAAGAATATAAAAATCTTTTGTTTGACAGCATAGGGTGAAAACAAAGGTTAAGATGCAGGCAAAATACAATACTAAGGGAACCAATAGTTAGGTAACTAAATAAACAAGGAGTAATACCTACCACCTGTTGGCTATGCCGGCTGTGATTTTGCAGTGTGTGTCAGGAAAGTTTGTAAAGTGTGGAGACAATCTTTGTGTGTGTTTATCATGCTGGATTGGGTTTTGCAGGCATGGTGGAGGCTTTCAAATTGCATTTTGTCTCCCGAAATCCTTATTCTTTAGTGTTATTAATGGTTCGAGTAGGTATATAAGTTGATCGTTAATGTCTATGCGATGATGTCTGACTTATCGCAACTCCTCAGCTAAAAACCTACAATGGATATTTCGAGGCTCAAATTTATGAATAGTTGGTTTGAATTTGTATTATCTTAATACTACTGTAAATACCAACTTTAAATATTGATATATTGAAGAAGTTCCGAAGATACTTCATGTCATGTAGCCCATAGCCACAAAAAGCAGCTGCTTTTTAAAACATTCTAATGTGAAAACCTTGCAGCTAGTTTGAAAAACATGCAAGCTTTTTGACTTCTTGGGTATTCAATTCATTATAGAGGCCTTTACTGCGATTTTTAGTGTGCTGTTAAGCCCTCAAGATAAAAATTCGTATACTTTTCTTCTTTGATCATCTAAAAAGTGAACATGATCCAATCCACAATTTTAAGGAGAGAGAATTCTTTTGGAGTTCCTGTTTGTGCCTCCCGTGCAAAAGGGTACAGTTAAATCAAGGGCGCCTATCTTGTAGGAAGTGTGTTTATTCCCAGTACTGTAGAGTAATTGGTGTCCTGTGACCCAGTACAGAGGGTGTCCCAGAACCGTACCGTGATCCAGCAGTACACAGCACAGAGTCAGTCTTCTCAAGGTCGAGATGACGTATGAATAACTTTGTGGTTTCAAATTCCGGTGATTATGTAATACGAGATCAACTGTTATACGAGCTGGCCACAGGAAATCAGACAGCGTGATCTTTGATTGGTCAATACTAACAGACGTTAGAATTTGAAAATCCCTGTAACTAGAAATACACAGATAAACAGGACTGGGTCACAGGACACCAATTTCTTTGTGAACAGTAAACAGTAGGTCACGCGTGAATTCAGTCAGCTTGCTTTTGACAGTTTTCAGAGGATGAAGAACAGTAAGAATTGGTCGTTGGTCTATTATTAAACTTTTTGAATAATTTCTTTCTTTCCTTCATTATGTTGTTTTTCATTTTACAGCTGGTGCCATGCAGCACTGAAAACCTGGAAAATTCCTGGTTTCATATTGATTTTGGACATGATATTACAATAGTCCCAGAATCATACTCTCTGTGTCATGGATGGTTGTCCAGTGATGCTTGTTTACGCAGTTGGGTGTTTGAAGGATCCGTTGATGGTAACCAATGGCACACGATACGAAAACATTCCATGGACACGTGTCTGAATGACAGGTAAGGGAATTTTCAAATTCCAGATGAGCAAACAACTATAACTTCTTGAAAACCCAACGAAGTTTGACAAGGTAAAAATCAATTTTTCAGAGAAATATTTCACTTTTTTCCCCAACAGAATGTGATAAAGTTGCTGCTTGAAAAATCTTGCTTTTAGCATTATTCTATAAATTAGAGACTAGGCCTAAATTCCCTTCCTTTAAAATAAACGAAACTATTAAATGAATAAATCCTTATAAAGTTAAACCAGTTCTACAATTGCAAGATACAGTAACAATGTTTTCTTGAAACAAATGGCCAAAAGACTTTTACAGATCAGCAACAGGATTTCAATTGATGTTGCTCGTTTCATCTCACGAGTTCAAGAAAGGCCATGTGAGGATTCCTCAGTGGTAGCACGCTTGACTACCAATCTGGAGGTTGGTGGTTCGAGTGCCGAACCTGCAACAAAGTGTGAGGTTCCAGGATACAGGAATCATGAGGTGTGGTCACATCGAGAGGAAGGACCAGGACGCTGCTTCGATAGGCTTAGCTTCTCAGCGTCCCAAAACCACCTTCGGATCCTAGGTAGAAATATAGAAAAAAAGAAAAGGCCAAGAAAGCAACTTTTGGTACGCTCTGCACGAGCTCAAGAAACGGTTAGGGTTAGGGTGAGGGTTAGGTATCAAATAGCTAAGCTGTTCAAATAGAGGTGTCCCTATTTGACACGGTTACAAGGAAGATTTATTGCTTACCTTTCTGCAAAGTCAAACATTTCATAAATAAAATGTTTCAAAGTCTCAAGAGAATCAAGAAGTCTTTAAACTTGACTTCACTTCGTTTGTGTCATCCAGCTTCAGAACAAATAACATTCTCTTTCTGCTCGTTGATGGACTGCGTCTACTCGTTGATGGATTGCGTCTTCTCGTGGACCGTCTTCAAAGAAAAGGAACGTCCAAGTGTGAACATCCGGTCAAGGGAAGTCACACACATCTCATGAATCAGAACAAGTCATCCCTGCGTTTTCTTTCGAGACGGTTTGGGTCTACGTTTGAAGAGCTCCTTCATAAGAGAGTCGAACACACAATACATACAAGAAACTTGCAAAAGCTAATGCTTGAGGTCTACAAATGCTTAACCTCTGGCAATCCCTCCTTCTTATGGGACCTCTTCAAACGTAAACCCATAAATTATAATGTTAGAGTAAAGGATCTCGTCCAACTTCCAAATACGAGGACTCTGAGATACGGGAATGATTCTTTGTCATTTAGAGGAAGCATACTTTGGAACACACTCGCTGACACAATAAAATCTGCAAAAAGCAACA
>REGL01000149.1:40250-52763 GCA_004194395.1 Aurelia aurita complex sp. Pacific
TTTGAAACAGGATTTCATGAAGTTCCAGAAAATTGGACAAGCGTTGATGCAAGAGCCTTTCAAAGATCTTACTAAATACTGACAGCAAAGAGATGGGTCTGTAATTTGAATTCTTGGAGGCATCACCTTTTTTGAAAATAGGAATAACTTTAGCAATCTTTAGTTTATCAGGAAAGATACCATTTAGAAATGATTCATTGATGATTTGAGAGAGCTGTATGGAAATGTGTGGGTCAAGAACTTTCAATAGTTTGACTGGAATACTATTAGGCCCAGTAGATTTACCCTTGAAAGGCAGAATACACGCTCTTTTTTAAAAGAATAATGTTCATAAGAATATTCAGGCTCAGAATCATCAAATTTTAAGAATGTTATAAGAATGTATCAGCCTCAGCTCGCATATTTGTGTCTCATTTTTCAGCAGTTGCCTGTTTTACGATGTTCACAACAGAGAATCATAACAGATTTGAATGAAAAATAAGAATGCTTTGAAAATATATTCTGGTTCGAAACGAAAATTTCTGAAGAANATTGATGATTTGAGAGAGCTGTATGGAAATGTGTGGGTCAAGAACTTTCAATAGTTTGACTGGAATACTATTAGGCCCAGTAGATTTACCCTTGAAAGGCAGAATACACGCTCTTTTTTAAAAGAATAATGTTCATAAGAATATTCAGGCTCAGAATCATCAAATTTTAAGAATGTTATAAGAATGTATCAGCCTCAGCTCGCATATTTGTGTCTCATTTTTCAGCAGTTGCCTGTTTTACGATGTTCACAACAGAGAATCATAACAGATTTGAATGAAAAATAAGAATGCTTTGAAAATATATTCTGGTTCGAAACGAAAATTTCTGAAGAAAATTGAAGCTGGAAAAAATTCATAGTATTCTTATAAAACAAGAGTGTAGGAAAACACTATATTGATCGAAATCGATCGAAATTATAACATCTGCCAATGGGGAGGGTGTTTCATTTCAGCCTGGGAATAGGCAACTCAGTTAAAAGTTTCCAGAGCAAGTTTAAGGTCCCTGGGGTACCTTAACCATTTGGAGCTGAAAATAAATGTTCTTTGTAAACTTGTGGAATTTCAAAGGAATTCAATTTTCATTTTCCACGCAAATCGAAATGCTCAAGAATTGCTTACAGAAAAGCAGGAGTATCCTTGTCCCTTGACACAAGAATATTTTAGGTATCTAGGGACAATACACTTGCTCTGAAAACATTCGACTGAGTTGCCTATTTTTCCAGGCTGAAATGAAACACGCTCCCCAATCCCATGCTTTTGACGACTTTTTGAAGATTTCAAGCATGCACTTTTTGTCATAATCCTTAATTCGGAAAATTTACCGCGTCGAAAAAAATTGCGAAAAATACTCATAACGTAGGCTAGTCTTTTAGCGACAGAACAACGTTTGAAGCATTTCAATCAGCCACTTGCTTTTTTTATAACAGATTGCGTTGTGTCACTTTTTTGGGTCAGCCGGTATAGGAAATAAATTAAATGACCAAAAAGTATAAATGGGTTCACCTCGCTTCTTCGATGTCTTTTTCTTCACCTAAAACAAAGTAAAAATAATGAAAAATATGATATTGCTGCATTAACTGCAACGAAACTAATCAAAATCGCCAGCTTCTGAAAAGGCCTCCATTGAAAATCGAGACAGATAAAAATTACGAAGCGAATTCGTTTCAATAATATTTTGCTTTTCCAATTTCAAGAGGGCGCTTTCACAGGGTGCTTTCATCTTAGTATCTCTCGTAAATTTTGCATAGCCATAAAAATCATAAAACCTGCTTTATGATCGCAGCAACGGCTCCCAAATAATGCTGTGTATGGAACAGTAAAATTTTTTAATTTTCATCGTCTTTGTAAAGAATTATTCCGATTCCGATACGCCTCTGCGGCCATGATAAAATTTCATCTCCTGACAAAAATCATCATCGTTCATACTCAATATCATTTTTCAAAACTTAATGAAATTCATTAAAAATTCACCAAATTCAAATCGATGAAACTCAATTCAAAAGTCGAACAACTCAAGATGAAGCTACTCACCAGTGATGGGCTAACAGAAATTAGACAAACCAGAAAAAGTAACCAAGCCAACGAAGAGGCCATTTCTTTCTCTCAGTCCTTGCTTTGCCAGCTCAAGGAAATAAACACACGGCTACAGATTTTGAACGATTTTTGGATTCAAATTTGGCAAAGTTCGGGATATGTTTTCGGTTTTTTTAAGAAGAGAGAATCTCCATTATGTTGACAACTTTGCAAACAATAAACCACTAATTTGGTCTGCCGAGTTTCTTCAGCTGAAGAGATGTTTGTTTTGGAGCAAGATCGAGGTAAATAAAACCAAGGACAACTAGGAAATCTTGCAATAATTAGGTTTTAGTAACTACCGACTATTTACACTAGATATCATTCGAAAGAGCTTAGCGAGCGGAACGCGTTCTTGCAAGCGTTGCAAAAGTTGGTTTAGTCCATTGTGAATTTTAGAAAGTTTTTTTCTTCACAAAGTCGTCCAACCGTCCAACCAACAAGGACAGATTTTGTAAGACAATAGCATGAGTTGGTTTTGATTGACACCGCAATTCAAAGCGATTATCGATCGCAGACAAAGGAAATTCTCTCAACCAGTAAATCAAAACAAACAAAGCCGCAAAAGTTTCTCTGAAACCCAGGTAGCTAGCGCACTCGTTGTGCATTCCAGCAATTGTTTTCAAGAGCAAACGTGAGCATATATCGAAAGAAGAAGGATACATCTACACATCTACCTCGGGCATTTTGTTTCGTTGGTTCGGAAGCCGATTGGGAGGGATTCAATTCTCTCCTTTTTTGGGTGTTAAAACACTTACTGCTCAGCTTCTGAAACAAAGAAATGAACTGCCCGAGGTAGATGTGTAGATATATCCTTCTTCTTTCGATTTATGCCCATGTTTGCTCTTAAAAAGAATTTTTGGAATGCACAACGAGCGCGCTAGCTACCTGGGTTTCAGAGCAACTTTGCGGCTTTGTTTGTTTTGAATTTATGGTTGAAAGAATCGCCTTTGTCTGCAGTCGCTAATCGCTTTTGAATTCAGGTGTCCACAAAAGCAACTCGTGCTATTGTCTTACAAAATCTGTCCTTGTTCATCCAACCTCCTAGAGATCATTCAAAAGTGCAGATTCTTGCAAACAGTAAGATGAAGTTAGATTTTGCAAAGAATGACTGCTCTGACCGTCGGCTGTCTGTCCCATGAAATGCGATGAAACCTTTGATACCCACTAAAACTTTTCAAATATTCAGCGCTAGAAAAGTAGAACAAATCCTCCACCAAAGCTTCGATCACTAAGATTGTCGCAGATACTTTGGATTACTATTCTCTGTAAAAAATCGCCATTAGCAATGTTGTGTTTAGCCTGAACACATTCGATGATTTGACACGAAGAGAGGACGGGTTGTACAGCCCTTTTAAGAACAAGAAGAAGCACGGACAGAAGACACAAAATAATTACTGAATTCAACCATTTTATTCAACATATACATACTGAGCGCACCAATGTATTTACATACAAACCAGTACATTTGAAATATATAGCATTTGCTTATCAGCCGATTAAAAATACAATTGAGAAATCCGTGAGTTCATATTCCCCTTAAAATCAACAAACGTATGTGCATTAACGTAAAAAAACATGTGAAGATGCAAACTCTGGCTGGAACACACCTTGTCCGAAAAACATCATTATTGTCTGCAAAAGAATTCAGAAGAGAAAGCTTCGTTTGAGAATTGATTTTGAAGGAATTTGCTGAGTATTTTCGCACCGATTTTCTAAATTTCAGAGGAAACTTTTGTTAAAAATGTCAGTATGAAAATAAGGCAGCGGCGGCTCATAATCCTCCACAACGTTCCTAATTTTCGAAATAAAAGAACGTATTCATGGGAGAAGACNTGAAATATATAGCATTTGCTTATCAGCCGATTAAAAATACAATTGAGAAATCCGTGAGTTCATATTCCCCTTAAAATCAACAAACGTATGTGCATTAACGTAAAAAAACATGTGAAGATGCAAACTCTGGCTGGAACACACCTTGTCCGAAAAACATCATTATTGTCTGCAAAAGAATTCAGAAGAGAAAGCTTCGTTTGAGAATTGATTTTGAAGGAATTTGCTGAGTATTTTCGCACCGATTTTCTAAATTTCAGAGGAAACTTTTGTTAAAAATGTCAGTATGAAAATAAGGCAGCGGCGGCTCATAATCCTCCACAACGTTCCTAATTTTCGAAATAAAAGAACGTATTCATGGGAGAAGACCCAATTGACATTTTCGTTTCATACCCTCAAATTTTGCAATGAAGGAACAAAAATATTGACAAGGTTTACACATCTTTGGTAAAGTTTATCGAGAAAGCAGGTCGTTCTGAAAGATGGTTTGCAGGTTCCTTTCATCTGACAGTAATCACAACAGCTTGTCAGACATATCCTCAGGATAAGCAAATAGTATAAAACTGCTAAAGATCAATGTGTGCGCGTATTCGACCATGCGAGTACTTCAGCCAGCTTTTCAGAACCAAGCTCTAATTATTCTAGTTTCTTTCATTTGGAATTTCTAAGATTTATTGTGACCAGTGTCAAAAGAAAAGGCAACTAAAGGTCCGCTTATCACAATGAAAATCAGCTAACATTCGACAGTGTCTGAATAAATTGTTTCAACTCCTAACTGTGCTGTTTCTGATGAACCTTTCCCCATAAGACAACAAGAATTTGCTCAAGTCAGAGTTTGAATCTTGTAAACATAATTTTACCCGTGACACTTTCTTTACAACTGCAAATTGCGTGTTCTTTTTTACAAAGTCAAAATCATCATTAATTACATCTAATCACACATAAACGTCGAAAAAACTAACATCAAAATTAATATCACTTTAAAGACAATATTTAAAAAGAAATAAAATGCTTTATGCGCAAGTAGGACATATTATGGACCAGGGCTGCAATGTAAAGGACTATAAAGCTTAGGTCTATTATTAGGCAATCGAATGACAGTTTGATATTGAAGAACATTGTGCTAGCATTCGGTTTTCCGAGTAAGCTGCCCCTGATAGAGCAAGCCTTGTTGGGCCTATTTTTCTCACGCAAGCTCAGCCGAGAAAGAATTTTGCCCTCTAAAGTTCACCAAACAAGTGACCCCAATTTTTCTTTGAACGTGTTGGACGGTTTCGGAGAAGGATTCGCGAAAATAAAACTGTCACGTCGAGGTATTTAAAATTTTACTGAGAAGGACAAACAATGGGTAAATTACGAAACTTCGCGTGAAAGCTCAATCTGAGTAGTTATTGCAGTCTCGATAAACAAACGATCCGTGACAAGTCGTTGAAAAATACATTTTCACTGGCCTAAGATTATAGCAAGAAACAATATCGTACACATTCTGACTTGCCCGTCTAGAAAATTGTTTATGAGCCTCATGAGCCTTTTCCGACTCCTTTCCTGGTTAAATTCAGCTTTTTCCTGGTCGGTTTCCTAGAATCCAATACATATACCCTACAAATGACGTAAAGCAAAACTCTACATAGCTACAGTTACCTCAAAAAAATCTTGAAAACATGTTGAAACATCCTAAACACATCTGCAAAGTACGAAAAGTAAAACCTACACATTATCATCAAAACAAACTTGAAAACATTATAGCTAGCTATCTTCATATTTGAAGAAAAACTTAACATGTTTTAAAACACAAATCTCACAAGAAACATTCAGGCCAGTAATTCAGGAAACTTCTCCGGGTAAAAAGCTTACTGAACAAGACTCATAATACATATACGAACAAATAGTTGCAAAAATTGAGGCAATATTGTGTTCAACTCCAGTAATGGTGAATGCTGTCTATTGATCTATCACCCGGCCACATCTTGGCAATACACTACCCGAAGCAGAACCTATTAAATAGAAGCCTTGAACTCGAGTAAAATGATTCACATTGCTGTACCTAATAGCACTCCACCACATTCCACTCCTAGTTGAGGGGAGTGCTATCTGAAGCATCGAGAAAGGTAAGTGACATGGTAGCACAGAGGTAGTAAATCAATTAAGAAACATGATGAATCATTCGACGTCTTTCAACAAGATATTTTTCATAACAAAATCTTAGGCCTAATATTCATGAGTGTAATGTTTCTCCGAAGAAAAACAAAGATTAGACAGCTTTTAGATATCACATCCTTGGGACGTAGAGCAACATAGATCACTACCACCGTGTTGCTTTCAATAACCATGTCGATAGAAAAGGCACAGTTACATATCGGAGTAAGGCTCAAGAACATGTAAATATAATTGCAGACGTCAATTAGCAGACCTGTGCACTTTGAGTGACCATTAACAATGCTGTTCGACATAAGCGTTTGGCAAATAAAGGCTGGACGAGCTGCCCGAATCTAGGCCATTGCTGTGCCCGATCTTTTGCCCGAGTTTTGGCCCCAATATACCAAATTTTTAGAAATTCTACCAGTCTGACGGGGCCGGACCACTGACGGCCTCCTTGCTCGCATGCCTGAGAAGTTTAAGGCTTCTATTTATGAACTTTCTGGCCAAACATAACATGGTATTTATTCCATATTGAACTAAACAAAAAAGTCAACAAATTGGACGACACTTTACGAATAAAATTATTTAAACGTGCAAGCACAATCCCAAATAGAAACAAATCCACACTTATCATACATACATCGCTTGCGGATCACTTAGAAATAATTTGCCTAAGATTGAAAAGCAAAACTATTCTACATTAGATTTTTTAACAATTATTCAAATTTAAATCACGTGTCAAATTTTCAGTACCAACATTAATCGTGTTCTTATAAAAAATTAAATACAAGGAGGAAGGACTAGGGANACCCGGTACAACCAAAAATAATTACATAATACAAAGTATAATACAATGTCCTATTTACAATGTATTTGTTGTACAGTTGAGCAAACACCCATACATCTTTTGGAACGCCCGGTAAAATGGAGAAAAGAGTAATGCAGAGTCTTCTCTTTTTACAGATAACGAATCAACTGGTATTAAGCTGCAAGAAAACAATTAATGCCTATTTGATGCGAATTGGTAAAGGTTCTTCCAACATCGTTTTGAAGGCAATCGAAAATGACATGGCGCTTGCTTCAAACAATAATAGAGACACAGCCGTGCGAACAAAGAGAGGACTCAATTCTGATAACAAATCGCAGTTGGATTTCCTGACCACATTGAACTCATGTCTTCTGCTCCGTAAACAATATCGAGACCAGTTCAGACACTTGAGGGATGCCCTAGGTGGCTCACATACCCTTCAGCATATTGCAGCTACTCCCTTGGGTATTTCAAGCAAGAAGTATCCATCACCTAGTCTTGGAAGTACAGCTTCAAATAGGGCATTAACGTCTTCTAATTTGTCACCGAGTTTAAGCCGTAAGTTGAATTCGATATTTATCTGATATATCTATCTTTGTGCTTGCTATGTTAAGGTCTGTATCTTTATGTGTACCATGTGTGAAGGTATATATGTCTATCCCGCCATGGAAGGCATTTCGTTTGTAAATCTTGTTGTTTCTTTGTTTTTAATTATTTTCATCGAATAAGAAGACTCTTATATAAATGGGTTTTGAATCCATCATACCATGCACCTGCCATCTCTTTGTTGCACACAAAGGATGTATTCACAAGAAACATACTTCAAAAAGTACTGACGGCTACAATACCTGAGAAACTTTTACATATTAAGCTTCTAGTTTGATCATAAATGTCAGAGAAAAATGCTTACTTCTATTGTCGAGTTGATAGGATAATTCCACAGGGGAACATATCCGATTCAACATCAGCCGCTCTTTCATTGAGACCGTTGGGTTCAAAGGTCCCCAATTTGTGTTGCCTAAATAATTCCTTTCTACGAAGTGAATAAACATCTGAAGCCCCATCAATGATTTTTATGCTGACCGAAAAAGCACCCTGATGGCCTTCACTAAAAAAATGCCCAAAANATGCCTATTTGATGCGAATTGGTAAAGGTTCTTCCAACATCGTTTTGAAGGCAATCGAAAATGACATGGCGCTTGCTTCAAACAATAATAGAGACACAGCCGTGCGAACAAAGAGAGGACTCAATTCTGATAACAAATCGCAGTTGGATTTCCTGACCACATTGAACTCATGTCTTCTGCTCCGTAAACAATATCGAGACCAGTTCAGACACTTGAGGGATGCCCTAGGTGGCTCACATACCCTTCAGCATATTGCAGCTACTCCCTTGGGTATTTCAAGCAAGAAGTATCCATCACCTAGTCTTGGAAGTACAGCTTCAAATAGGGCATTAACGTCTTCTAATTTGTCACCGAGTTTAAGCCGTAAGTTGAATTCGATATTTATCTGATATATCTATCTTTGTGCTTGCTATGTTAAGGTCTGTATCTTTATGTGTACCATGTGTGAAGGTATATATGTCTATCCCGCCATGGAAGGCATTTCGTTTGTAAATCTTGTTGTTTCTTTGTTTTTAATTATTTTCATCGAATAAGAAGACTCTTATATAAATGGGTTTTGAATCCAGCATACCATGCACCTGCCATCTCTTTGTTGCACACAAAGGATGTATTCACAAGAAACATACTTCAAAAAGTACTGACGGCTACAATACCTGAGAAACTTTTACATATTAAGCTTCTAGTTTGATCATAAATGTCAGAGAAAAATGCTTACTTCTATTGTCGAGTTGATAGGATAATTCCACAGGGGAACATATCCGATTCAACATCAGCCGCTCTTTCATTGAGACCGTTGGGTTCAAAGGTCCCCAATTTGTGTTGCCTAAATAATTCCTTTCTACGAAGTGAATAAACATCTGAAGCCCCATCAATGATTTTTATGCTGACCGAAAAAGCACCCTGATGGCCTTCACTAAAAAAATGCCCAAAAAACCCGCCTGTGGTACCGCCTTATTATTATTATCATTAAGATTTGGAGCCAATGCTCTTTTTCACCAAGCTTTTAAAGAGTGGAGCCTATGCTACTCAACTTAATTCAATTCAATGCTGTTTATCTTTCTAGAACAAGACAAAGGGCGNGCCGCTCTTTCATTGAGACCGTTGGGTTCAAAGGTCCCCAATTTGTGTTGCCTAAATAATTCCTTTCTACGAAGTGAATAAACATCTGAAGCCCCATCAATGATTTTTATGCTGACCGAAAAAGCACCCTGATGGCCTTCACTAAAAAAATGCCCAAAAAACCCGCCTGTGGTACCGCCTTATTATTATTATCATTAAGATTTGGAGCCAATGCTCTTTTTCACCAAGCTTTTAAAGAGTGGAGCCTATGCTACTCAACTGTAATTCAATTCAATGCTGTTTATCTTTCTAGAACAAGACAAAGGGCGATTAAGAAAGTCATCAACGTCATGTGTTTGTTTGACTGGCATCGCATTTACAGACGACGAAGCAGTCATAGGATATTTCGATGTTTTCACTCAAAGACTACACAATTTGATGGAAATGATCGAAACTTTGAAGCAGTTATCTCAACTTGAAATGATGTCTTCAGGTCTGCCAATCTTTGATCACAAAGTGAAGGGAAAGAAGATCCCGGATGAAGGATTTGATGAACCAAAAGGAAATGGAACCATCTCCGAGATTATCGAAGAGATCGAGGAAGGTTAGAATTGAATTATAGTCTTGTTTCCTTTCTATCCTTTACTCTAAATCACTCATCAATCAAGCCTCTGCGGAGGAGAGTGAAAGGAGCCTTCGAGGACAGAGCAGAAACTGCGTAAAATGACGTCATCAAACAATCTGATATGAGCAAGTCTTTGGGCATACCATAATAGCTCTATTAAGCCCCCCCCCCATTTATATCAAATTCCAGAGGTTACCAAAGATGCTCCATTCATTGAGCTAACTGAGTTTGCATGTTAATTTTGATGTGTTGTGAGATAAAACTTTGTCAAATTCATGTATTTAACCCGTAAAATTGTATGTTTAAACCGCGAGGTGTGATGCAAAAAAGGACTAAAAGTGTCCAAAATCAAATAAGCCCTCCGGGGAGTTTAATAGAGCTCTTACGGCATAAGCTTTTTGAAGTGATAAATCAAGAGTTTCAACCATAAGGAATAAAATATCAAGTGTTACCAAATTTCGAGATCTGTTGCAGAGAGCAAGGGGGGGGGGGCTCAAAGTTACGCATTTTCGCACATGCGTATATCCTATTTGGTATTTACACCACAATACTAATCTATTGCTTCCTATATATACCGCGTGTCCCAGAAAAAAGTACTCCTGTTTAAAAAATCACCAAAAAATTGATCATCACATCTTCGATAAAATTTTCTTTTTGAATTGCTTTGTCAAAGACCCAAAAATAATCACAGGTGATAAAATGTTTGCTTTTGATACAGCAAGGTAAAAAATGTACACGTTGAAGAACCTTATTTTGAGCTATAGTTTTTAAGCAAAATACTCAATCTTGCCTAAGAGTCAAAATTTTCTGATTTTTTATCATCATTAAAGTCCCCAACCATAGTGCACATTTATTTCTGTCATTTATGACCAAACTAGAAGTTTTACACGCACAGAGAAATTGATTTGGCAATCATTAGCGCTTTTTTTGCAGTACGATTCAAAACCAGGTAGCCCTAAAAAGAGCTAAATTTGCTCATGTCTAAACCACTTACAAGATCAGCTATGTCCTGGAAAATGTTTTGGTCCTTGATCTGCTTGACAAAAAAAAAAGAAAATTGAAGATTGGCCGTGTAGTTAAATTTTGGCGATTTTTCAAACGGGAGTACTTTTTTGGTGCACCTGGTACCATAAAAGCTCTATTAAGCCCTGGGGGGCTTAATTAATTTCGGATACTCCAGACTGGATACTTACGAGAGATGGGGTGCTAAAATGATATTAGTGATAATAGTGAAATATTTAAAGTGGGTAGCCTATAATAATTTATCTGCAACGAGAAAACTTCCTTGCAGCAGGGCCTACTGCTTATAAAGTCAAATGATAAGAATGCAACTGATAGCTTTTTAGTTCTTTTACACCATATTGCGACAACATCGACACAGTTTTTATCCCAAATCATATTGAAATTAACATGCAAATTTGTTTAATGTAACGAATGGAAAATCTTGGGTAGCCTCTGGTATTTGATATGAGTGGGGGGGGCTTAATAGAGAGGGGGTTATTAAGAATTTTGGCTCAGAAGGGGAGGGTTTATTAGAGAGGGGATTGGATAGATAGGGGGTAAAATACAGCTTGTGTTAACAATGTCGATAAATTTTATCTCCTGCAGAAACCGAGGAAACTGTTGAATCAAGCTACGAAGAACTTGAAAGTTTTGAAACTTGTAGCGAGGAATCCGACTTAGCTCCTCCACAAGGATTTTCAACAATCATCTCAGGACACATTGAAGGAATAAAAGCACTACTGAGAGACAACCTGACGTTGGAGAACATGCTAACAATCGATGGGAAAGCAAAGAACCAATTTGAAACGACATACACGGAATTTGTTCAAAAAATTGTCGCTGCGGAGGGCTACATTATAGATTATATCAAGGTTAGTTCATCTGTTCAAATTATATTACTCTATTTATTTTTGTTCATGTCACAAATATTTATTATTTCACAAATTATTGTGCGTAATCGCAGTGCCTGAAGGTGAAGCAATTATACTCGGTGTTTAAAAAATGGAAGCCACCTTTGTTTGAGATTCTTCAGAAATTCCCGATAGTTGAATTGATTTGACGCATCTAAACGCACATTCTATCTTCTTTTCAATTATATCCAGCTTGGGTGTACATCAATTTAACTATTTATCATTTAATTAACGTTTTAGGCCCCGTTCACACTGCTCCGTTTTTGTACAAAAACGGAGAGAAAAACTCCGTTTTTGTGAAAGTGTTCACACTGATCCGCACAAAACGTCACAAAAACGGAATTCAACAATGAGTTTCACAAAAATGGAGCAATGTGAACGCACAAAAACGGAGGTTTTTCTCTCCGTAGGCCTATTTGTCATCAGGCGGATCAATGTGAACGGACAAAAACAGATGTTTTTCCCTCCGTTTTTGTACAAAAACGGAGCAATTTGAACGGGTAGCTTGGATGCCACAAAAACGGATACTAAAAAAAAGCGGAGCAGTGTGAGCGGGGTTTTAGTAAGTACTGCCTATTATTGATGCAGGAGGGTGGCATGACATTTACATAGGCATCTTTTTGAGAGCTTATTCTATCAGTTTTGGTGAATGTGTCTCATGGGTGTAAATTGGTATATTTCATTCCCAAGGGCACTTCCTCTAGTGCTTCTCGGCCTGAGATGTTTTCCAAAAATCTTTTTTATAACTTTTACAATGAAAATGTCTTGATTTTGCTCTTGCACAATGTTGCATTTGAAATTGACCATATTTACTTTAATATCAACTAAATGATAAATAATTCCATCGATGCATCCAAACTGCATACTATTGTACGGAAGAAAGCTTGTGTTTTCAAGTGGTACACAT
>REGL01000149.1:58999-74526 GCA_004194395.1 Aurelia aurita complex sp. Pacific
AAAGGGGCGTTGGCCGCATTTACAGCCAAAGTAGAGGGCGTGGTCCAAGAAAATTTTTCTGGGGCTCCGCCCCAGACCCCCTTGTGTTTCGCCCCCCCAATAAAAAATCCTGGCGGCGCCACTGCTTCTGATTGAATGGCTTGAAAGAAACTTTAGATACTTATCTATAATTCTATCGTTGGACTTTCCAGAAATTTTGAATATTTTTCGAAATTATAGCGTATTTTACATTTCAGCTCATTTTAGGATGTGACGTCATCAAATTTCTAAATCATAAACCAGATGAGTGACAGACTTTTGCTTGATGCCATATTGTAGGCATCCATAAACTATAGTTCTCTTCGAAATTACTTCATGTTGCGTCAAACGGTTTAGAAATTACGATGGTTTTAAGTTTTTTGAAAATTTTTGTTGAATTCTTGACAAAGAGGAAAAACATTCTAACTCTGAAAATATTAGAGATTTCTGAAAAGTCCAACGGTAGAATTATAGAGAAATAGCTAAAGTTTATTTGAAGTCATTCAGCTCAAAGAAATAGGTCACTCAATTTTACACCAGCCTTTTTAAAGATTTGGAACCTATGCTAAATCGAACAGTGGATGGAAAGAGAATGAACCAAAACAATCTTGTACTTGAGGCTTCATCTTTCGCAAGTCAACTGCCAAATGTATCATTTTGTCCTCTCCCTAGGATTTTACCCGAGTTGTAAAATTTTACAACCGAATTGCAGCCGTGCTTGTAAAATATGAAGAACTCTTTCTGTTCTCT
Source organism: Aurelia aurita complex sp. Pacific (assembly GCA_004194395.1). Taxonomy (NCBI): domain Eukaryota; kingdom Metazoa; phylum Cnidaria; class Scyphozoa; order Semaeostomeae; family Ulmaridae; genus Aurelia; species Aurelia aurita complex sp. Pacific. The sequence goes on from REGL01000149.1 coordinate 59,768, forward strand.
TGGAAATCGCAAATTGATGCTGTGAAAAATGGTTTGAGAGGGCCATTGCTCAGGTTACACGAAGGCAAGAAAATTGAAGTCAATGTCGAAGAAAGGTATGATGTTTTGAAATGTAAGAAATCAATTTAAGGACATGGGGTAAAGGGCAACAAAACTCAAGCAAACTCAAATGAAATAACCTGTAGCAGAACCCAAGTCTAGAGTTCGATCTTGAGAATTTCACGAAGTTTGTAGCGGGTGACCAAAACAAAAATAGTTAAAACGCTTGGCAGGCTGTGGGATAAAATATGTGGCCAATATTCAAAACTTAAATGTTGATCTATCAGTCAAAGAATAACTTGAAAATCTTGTTTTTGGTAAAATCATTCATCTTTTGGACCTAAAACAAGGAAAATGCGGATTAGGAGCTTATATGGGAGCGAGATTTCCACGTTCGATCCTGGTCCATGATTTACTTGCTATTGACATTTAAATTCTATTCCCGAAGCAGACTATTCTGTTGAATCTAAATTTCAATGGAAAGTAAATTATGGACCAGAATCGAAAGGGGAATTTTCATTCCCAAGCAAACCCCTTGCCAGCGTTTTCCTTATTTTTGGGTCTAAGAGTTGAGTGATTTTACCAAAAGAATTTTTCACATCTAAGTTAGCCCATGACTGATAGATTAACATTTAAGTTTTGGACATTGGCCACATACTTTTTATTCCACAGCACACCAAACGTTTTAACTTGTTTTCATTCACTCGGTATAAGTTTCGAGATTTTAGCAAGAGATTATGGCCCCAGTTACACGACTCCTTGCATTTGCATTATTCTTAAAATTTGTGTCCCTGAACTAAGAATCTCTGCTAAGATGAAATCACCTGGAATAGTTTGGTTATGCTTCTTTGGATGGCACTTTCATCAACCGGATAATCCGTGCCAAAGCATGTACAAGTCATCACTGTAAGGCAGAAGCATTGGAGAAATTTCGTCATGTTTTATGCCGTTTTGAAGGTTTCTTGAAGGGGCTTTCTCAAGGAAATCCCCTACAATTTCAGAACAGAGTGGCTGATTTCAGTCTGGTGAATTTTGAAATGTATTTGAACATGTCCACTATTAAATGATACATTTGCCAATGATTTTTGCTTTGGTATCTATGGAGCATTGGCCTTTCAAACGGGGATTGTTTTTATTAATTATTTTTCAACAAATTACCATTTTTCATTTGCCAATTACAGGGTGTTGGAAGTAATGAATGAAGCGAAGTGGATGAAACGATTGAAACTTTCAATTCCAAGTTCAGCAATTGAAATTTCTCAACAGGTATGGCAAGCAACATGTAACCCAACCTTTCTTCATTCTTGATTTTATCTTTTGAGGGACCGATTATATGAAAGTTTTGAAGCCCGAGGGAGGGGGTGGGGGGGGGGTTACTTCAATAGGTAGATCATTCAGTTCCATAACCATTCAATTTAAGTAAGCAATAGTAGAATTTTTACATCACTTATTCTAGATTTTTGAGCCCCATGCCGTCTAACGAAAAATCTCTATATTTTAGGAAACGAGGTTCAAAAATTACTTTCACCAGCTGACCTGGGTCATAAAGCTCTATCACAACGTTTGCGAAGAAGTCCCCGTTCCACTTCGAAGATTGATGGCTCCATTAACTGAATCAATTTTATATCATCTGCATCCTGGTTTGTCAACGCTTACATGGAGTTCATTGAATATCGATGCATATTTACATCAGGTAGGTTGAAACATAGCATGTGCTTTTGTCATTGCAGTGGGCGACAAGATGCATACATTTACTGTAATTTTCAGCAATTTTTCAAGCTTTTAGAAGCAACTTTTCCTACCGAGGGGCGAGCATTTGGAATGGTCCAGATCACCAAATCAAACTGTCTTTCGTGATTTTCATCATTTGGTAATTGGTACCAAGCTACCTTGCATTCTATTTTTTCTTTTCGTTAAAGTATTATAGAATTGTAAGTGTCATCCAAAGTAGGGACCAGATGACCTTGTGTCCTTTCCTGCTTTGGATGGCACAGTAACGAGTAACCTTATTTGCGTTTTGATTGTTTTGATGATGATAAAAGAGAAAAAACTGTCTCCCTCGCTATCAGATTTCAAATTGAAACTAAGAAAGGTTTATTACATCCAATTTCATCCATCCAATTTCACGTAATTCCTTCCAAATTCTGTCCCACATTAGACGTGAGGCTATATTTCCGTCAACTTCTACAACTTCCCAAAAAAATGCTCCCGTTTGAAATATCACCAAAATTTGATTACACGGCCGGTCTTCAATTTTCTTTTTTTTCAAGTAGATCAAAGACCAAATTATTTTCCAAGGCATAACTGATCTTGTAATTGGTTTAAAAATTAGCAAACTCAACGCTTTTTAGGGCTACCTGGTTTTGAACCATACTGCATAAAAGCACTGATGATTGCCAGATCAATTTCTTTGTGCATGTAAAACTTTCTAGTTTGGTCATAAATGACAGAAAGAAATGTGCACGACCATTGAAGACCTCAATGATGATAAAAAATCTGAAAATGTTGACTCTTAGGCAAGATTGAGTATTTTGCTTGAAAAGTATAGCTCAAAATTTGGTTCCTTAACGTGTAATTTTTCTACCTTGCTGTATTAAAGCAAACATTTTATCCTCTAGGAATGTTTTGGGGTCTTTGACAAAGCAACTCAGAAAGAAATTTTTATCAAAGATTTGATGATCAATTTTTGGTGATTTTTTAAACTGGAGTATTTTGTTTTGGGACACCCGGTAGCTATCAATCTATTCATGGAAATGTTTTGCCTCAAGTGTAATGTGAGATAGGCTATAGATTCCCTTTCTGTAGCAATTTTGTTTTGTTGGATGTGATTAAGTTTGAAAATTAGGGTTTCTTTTGTAATTATCCGACAATGTATAAATTAGTATTGGATATTTATTCACGTTTTCTTTCTATTTTAACAGAGCACATTGTAGAAATAGTTTTTGATTAACAGAATGTTTTCACCCTGTATAAAGAATTCAAAATGCATGAATGAATGAATGAATGAATGAATGATTGTATGAATGAATGAATGAGTGAATGAGTGAATGACTTAAAGGTAATAGGCAGAGGTAAAAAATACATCCATCGACCGGGTGTCTCAAAAAAAGTACCCCCTTTTGACTGGAAATAGTAAGCAAACGATAAGATATCATTGCTCCCCGACTTCACAGCTGAATTTATCAATCTTCAACTTAGATGCACATACCTTGCTTTTAGAAATCATCCACCAAACACCGGAGATACAGGTTCGCAAAGTTAAAATTTACAGTGCACCCAAAACCAGAGGTTTTGAAAAAGGGCCTAGTCATGATTTGTGTCGTGGACACCTTCCAAAGTACCTGTAGACTTTAAGTTTCAATTTTTTGCTTTTGAAAAGGATAAAAGATGCATGGACACGGCACTGATTAAACAAATACAGTAAAAATGTGGTAAGAATGATAAAGTCGTGCCACGTCTCCAAAATAAGCGTGCATGTGCTCCTTTTCCTCTTCTTTAATACAAAACACTTGGGATCGAATGCAATGCAAGGACTGATTCCTCAAAAGAAAAGTCACTTCTAGAACAATTGAAATGATTCAAGGTATAAATCTTTTCAAAAATAAAAAGTAAAGGTCAAAGTTGAAAATTCATTTGCAAAAATGCTTGTTTAATGTCAAATTATGGCTAGGCCATTTCTCAAAACCTCTGGTTTCAGGTACACTCCAAATTTTGACCTTGTGAACTCATATCTCCGGTGTTTGTTGGTCGATTTCAAAATGCAAGGTATGTGCATTTAAGTTGAAGACCAACAAATGTAGCCATGAATTCAAAAAGTCCCGAAATGTTATCGTTTTGTTGCCTTGTTCAGTCAAAAGGGGGTACTTTTTTTTGAGACACCCGGTATAAATGGAACAAAGCAATACCCAAGCAATCTTTGACTCCTTAGCTCGTGCAAATGCCAATTTCAACAATTTCAATACATGTTCACCCTTGTCCAGCCCGTTCTTCGTGAAAGCAACTTTTTAACCGTAGCCAGTAGCGACTACCTGTAAAGGGAGTAGGCATCGCTACACCAAGTGGCCGCTATAAGTAGGCTAAAGAAAATGCCTATGCACCCATTATTTCTTTAGCTAAATGAGCACGGCGAAATGGGTACTAACGTGGTATTGGTGGTTGATGTGGTCCTATGGGTCAGAGGCCGACAAAATTTTTTTCTTCCTGCGAACGGCAAAAAGTTCGTCTAGACTTCCTGCGACTTTTTTTTTAAATTTTACATTGATTTGGTGAACTGAACTGTACAGCATAAATGCAAGTGGCAGGTAGAATATAGAACTTTGTGAAATTGAACACATTCATAAATCAAAAACTTAGGGTTTAAGCTCAACATAACATAAACAAATACTTATATTGTATACATGATTGCTAGGTCTACAAATCCTGTTGTCACTTTCTTTCTTCTTTGAATCGAACAGCACTATGTACAAAAGCTCAATGATATGTTGATCTGGACGAGATCTGCTACTTTGAACAACCACTTTTCAAATTCTTGATACAAGCAACAAGGGCAGATTTTGTAATACAATAGCCACAGTTGCGTTTGATCGACACCTCAATTCAAAGCGATTAGCGGATGCAGACAAAGGAAATTCTCTCAACCAGTAATTCAAAACAAACAAAGCCGCAAAAGTTTCCCCGAAACTAGTAGGGCAAACTCTCGGCTTGTGCAAGCGAAAGATGGTTTTTAAGAGAAGTTATGTGCTTATAGCGAAAGAAGAAGGGTAAATCTAAAGTTCTGTCGCGTAGATTATGTTTATTTGATTCAGGAGCCGAGCAGAAGGCATTGTAATTCTCGCGTCTTTAGGGCTTAAAATGAAACGATTACAAAACAGTTCCTAAATCAAATAAACATAATCTAAGCGACAGAGCTTTAGATTTACCCTTCTTCTTTCGCTATAAGCACATAACTTCTCTTAAAAACCATCTTTCGCTTGCACAAGGCGAGAGTTTGCCCTACTAGTTTCGGGGAAACTTTTGCGGTCTTGTTTGTTTTGAATTACTGGTTGAGAGAATTTCCTTTGTCTGCATCCGCTAATCGCTTTGAATTGAGGTGTCAATCAAACGCAACTGTTGCTATTGTATTACAAAATCTGCCCTTGTTGATACAAGCCGCTTGGTCAAGATTCTGCTTAATTAGAGTTACTGCAGCTATTCAATATTGAATTATAGATAACAATTATGACAGGTTCAGGCTCGTCCGTGTTTTGACAGCAACAGAAAATTCAGCTTAAAAATTTTCCTGCAGCCTAAAAATCTCGCAAAAATTTCCTGGGAACAGCGTTCCCCTGTTCCCACACTTTGTCGGCCTCTGCTATGGGTCAACAGATTAATTTTGGATTTGCCCTTTTGCAGTGTCATTCAGCTCTACGCAAGTTGCAAGGAACTGTTGAAAAAGTCTGCCAACTCGTGCAAGAAGGTCTCCTTGACAATATTGAGAAGATAAAGTCACTATCATTTTTCGATGATCAAGGAGCATCCCCAAGAAGTTGGAGCGTAGATGATTTCGTTCGTGAACAGAACTCATTTTCTGTCAAGGTGGCTACGAAACTGAACAAAAGGATTTCAGGAATGGAAGTTTCGCTGCAGGTATTTGGAAAAATTTGGATCTTATTGTAGTTTGGTGGGAGGATTCTTGAGTTTGGTGAAGGTGAAGGTGAAGGTGAAGTTGTGGCTTTTAGCGCCAAGTGCTGGGATCACAGAAGTAGCTAAGCGCTAATCGAGTCTGCGACCCTTTGCCATGACGCTCAAGTGGCGAGGCTCTACCGGGTATCGAACCCTTTCCGCCTGACTATTATGGCTGCAAAGTCAGAGGATTACACCACTGCGCCACAACACCTTCAGTTTAAGAACGAAGAAGCGGCCTCTTCTAGATTTTACTGCCCTTGATTTTGTATGTGCGCTTTAGTAATACTGAGAGTACTCATGAGTACTCAGAGGTAATTCTAAGGGCACAAACCGTAGTTTCGCAGGCCCACATCAGCTAGAAAGCTGCCAGAAACGTAGCCTACCTTTTACAAATAAAAGTTGCTTGCTTGCTTGCTTGCTAGCTTGTTAAAACGTTAGGTAACTCTCAAGAGCACCAGATTTTAACAGGTAAAAGCTATCAGTCAGCCCACAGGGGTGCACACTCGATAACATTTTTGGTTGCATATTTGAGCATATTCTACTGCTCAACACTTATATACATTGTACTTCAACTAAACAAAGGTAGCAGGGCAATTTTCAGACTCAAAGAATTAACAATGCAGTTTTCTCCTACAAAAACATCAACTGCCCCAGCGTACAGTGCTGAGATATTCCGTCCAGTTAACCAGGGCTGAACAATACGAAGATCCAAGTTCAAATTGGATATTCCATTTCGCAAAATCAATGCTGGACAAAAATGTCTATCTTATCTAAGGGCCCAAAACATGGAATAGTCATTCATCTGAGATTAAATCAACAAACAATATCGACACATTCAAACATAAGATCAAACAGAATTTTTTCCAAAACATACAAAAAGAGAAAGATGACATTTATGTCTTCTATTAAGACTCGTCATTATCTCTCCCGACTATGGTATGATCTTACAATCCATGTTTTACACGGAAAACAGCTACAATTTTTCCTTTCTCGCATTTTTCGCTGTTCCAGCACCTCTGAGGGGACCATTATGGAATTAAGGTCATCTTGACCTTTTAATGCTATCCCTGCCACTGTAATTAGGGGTGTTTTTCCTTTACGTTTTTAACCTTATATATTGTATTGTATCTATTATATATTATAAACTTGTAAATATTTTTAAATGACGTGGCAAATGATACATACATACATACATGCTTTTCTCAAAACTCAAAAATGGCATGTGGCCAAATATTAAATCTAATGATACCATGGGAATTCCAGTTCAGATTTTTACCAGTACGCACCCTTGATGGTCTTTGCTATTGAAGAGCCCCCCTCCGTAGCATAGGTTTCAAATCTTTAAAAAGGCTGGTGTAAAATTGCGTGACCTATTTCTTTGAACTGAATGACTTCAAAGAAACTTCAGCTAATTCTCTATAATTCTACCGTTGGGATTTTCTGAAATCTTCAATATTTTCAGAATTAGAGTGTTTTTCTTCTTTTTCAAGAATTCAAGAACAATTTTCAAAACACTTAAAACCATCGTAATTTCTAAACAGTCTGACGTAACATGAAATAATTTCGAAGGAAACCATAGTTCATAAATGCCTACAATATCGTGTCAAGCAAAAGTCTGTCACTCTTCTGGTTTATGATTTAGAAATTTGATGACGTCACATCCTCGAATGAGTTGAAATGTAAGATACGCTGTAATTTCCAAAAATATTCAAACTTTCTGAAAAGTCCAGCGGTAGATTTATAGATAAGTATCTAAAGTTTCTTTTCAAGCCATTCGATCAGAAGAAATAGGTCATTGAATTTTACACCCACCTTTTTACGCCGAGATAAAGATTTGGAACCTATGCTCCCCTCCGTGGGTTTGAGAAATCATCGTCTTCAATTGCTTTTCACAGCAAATTGCCAGTGTCATTGTGCAGCAAATCATCGCAGCTGGAGCTCAAAGCCCACCCGCCACACCCGCTATGATTCATGCACGCTCAACTCCAACCATCCACCGCCAATCTGATTCAAGAGCAGCGTCCACGGATCTTCACCACACCCATAAAGCGACCAGGAATCAAATTTCACCACCATCAGGCTTATTAGATGATGCTGCATTATCCGAGGTCAAAGTGTATTACTGCAGTCAAGTGTATGATGCTGTATCTATTGCTATTCATGAATCGTTATTGGCATTGATTGAAAAACTGCAATGGAATGTTGATAGGTAAGAATTTTGAATACAGTAAAATCCCGCACATAAGAACCTTCATCTATTAAGAACCTATAGCCTGAAATAATATATTTTGTACCCAATAATTAAGAATTGTTTCAGGCTGATATCTTAATTAGGTTCTTAATAAAGCGTTTCATTCATTCATTGCGAAATAAATGCAATCTGTTTGCCAATCAACCTCTTTTGTGAACTCCAAAACATGACTACAGAACTGTGATAGGGAGGGCCTGCAGGGGTAAACTGGGTAAGCTTGGGTTGAAGTGGATAGGGCCAAGAATGATAAATAAATTGGCTAATATTTAGATTCCCACATTTTCCTTTGTTAAGAACCTTCACCCTGATTACTGGATGTGCCTAATAGCACAAGAACCTAAACAGACTGAGTTCAAAATCTTTTTTTTTTTTTTTTTTTAGGTCAAGATTCTGCTTAATTAAAGTTACTGCAGCTATTCAATATTGAATTCTAGATAACAATTATGACAGGTTCAGGCTCGTCCGTGTTTTGACAGCAACAGAAAATTCAGCTTAAAAATTTTCCTGCAGCCTAAAAATCTCGCAAAAATTTCCTGGGAACAGCGTTCCCCTGTTCCCACACTTTGTCGGCCTCTGCTATGGGTCAACAGATTAATTTTGGATTTGCCCTTTTGCAGTGTCATTCAGCTCTACGCAAGTTGCAAGGAACTGTTGAAAAAGTCTGCCAACTCGTGCAAGAAGGTCTCCTTGATAATATAGAGAAGATAAAGTCACTATCATTCTTCGATGATCAAGGAGCATCCCCAAGAAGTTGGAGCGTAGATGATTTCGTTCGTGAACAGACCTCATTTTCTGTCAAGGTGGCTACGAAACTGAACAAAAGGATTTCAGGAATGGAAGTTTCGCTGCAGGTATTTGGAAAAATTCGGATCTTATTGTAGTTTGATGGGAGGATTCTTGGGTTTTGGAGAAGGTGAAGGTGAAGGTGAAGTTTTTCTTTTTTAGCGCCAAGCGCTGGGATCACAGAAGTAGCTAAGAGTTAATCGAGTCCGCGACCCCTTGTCATGACGCTCAAGTGGCAAGGCTCTACCGGGTATCGAACCCTGTCCGCCTGACTGTTCTGGCTGCAAAGTCAGAGGATTACACCACTGCGCCACAACACCTTCAGTTTAAGAACGAAGAAGCGGCCTTTTCTAGATTTTACTGCCCTTCATTTGGTATGTGCGCTTTAGTAGTACTGAGAGTACTCATGAGTACTCAGAGGTAATTCTAAGGGCACAAACCGTAGTTTCGCAGGCCCACATCAGCTAGAAAGCTGCCAGAAACATAGCCTACCTTGACAAATAAAAGTTGCTTGCTTGCTTGCTTGCTTGCTAGCTTGTTAAAACGTTAGGTAACTCTCAAGAACACCAGATTTAACAGGTAAAAGCTATCAGTCAGCCCAGGGGTGCACATTCGATAACATTTTTGGTTGCATATTTGAGCATATTCTACTGCTCAAAACTTGTACAGTAAAAGCCCGCATATAAGAACCACCCAATTATAAGAACCTAACGCCTAAAATGTTCTAATTTCACCCAATTACAGAAGAACCTATTCATCCTGAAAGTCAAGGAAGGTTCTTATCTTTAAAACAGTTAAATGTAAACTACCGGTTGGTATTATGTGACGAAGTGTTTTAAGAAATTTAGCTATAGTCTCAAGTAGATACAAAAAAATTCCTTGTATGAATGGATTTGATCAGATAAGGCCAGTTAGATAAGGTTGTTCTTTATAAAATTGTGTCATGATAGTGAGTAAGGGAAAACCTTGTTTTCTTATATTTGGCGTAAATTCCCGAAGATCTGTAATTAATTCTTTTGATAGGAACCTATTTAAGAACCTTGCATCCTTTTTTCAAGAATAGTATCATATGCATAAGAACCTAAAAGGGTGATTTCAAAATGTAAGGTTGCGGGTTTTTAATGTATACATTGTACTTCAACCAAACAAAGGTAACAGGGCAATTTTCAGACTCAAAGAATTAACAATGCAGTTTTCTCTTACAAAAACATCAAGTGCATTTCTCAAAACCCAAAAGTAACATGTGACCAAATCATCTTTCCTATTAAAGAGCCCCCCCCCCCCTCCGTGGCTATGAGAAATCATCGTCTTCCATCGCTTTTCACAGCAAATTGCCAGTGTCATAATGCAGCAAATCATCGTAGCTGGATCTCAGAGCCCACCCGCCACACCTGCCATGATTCATGCACGCTCAACTCCAACCATCCAACGCCAATCTGATTCAAGAGCAGCGTCCACGGATCTTCACCACACCCATAAAGCGACCAGGAATCAAATTTCACCACCATCAGGCTTATTAGATGATGCTGCATTATCTGAGGTCAAAGTGTATTACTGCAGTCAAGTGTATGATGCTGTATCTATTGCTATTCATAAATCGTTATTGGCATTGACCGAAAAACTGCAATCGAATGTTGATAGGTAAGAATTTTTGAATACGTTCACGCGATACCGGTGAAGGTGAAGTAGCGGTTATTAGCGCCAAGCGCTGGGATCGCAGAAATTGAATTGGCCTAATCGAGTCCGCTACACCTAGTCATGACGCTCAAGTGGTGGGGCCCTACCGGGTATCGAACCCTGTCCGCCTGACTGTTCTGGCTGCAATGTCAGAGGATTACACCACTGCGCCACCGGAACACTTTGAAAACGACAGAGAATTTTGTAGTAGTGAGCTCTTTGTAATATCCGTGGCAGAGTTGCCTTATTTTGTAACAAAGAAATTATGAAGTCCAGAGAATCAATCAACCTCAGTTTGAAATCATCAACGAATGTTTCGTTTTCAACATTTTTGAGCTTACATACCGGGTGTCCCAAAATGATGTATTATCGTTTGATTGCTTACATATCCATAACCAATGAACCAATTTTCAAAAACTTTGTTTCATTTGATTGCCTAAAGGCTAAATTGTATGCGAAGATGTTAGTTGTAGTTTAGGACGATGTTTTCATGTCGAAAAGAAGATTGATAAGCCTGCTCAATTTCAAGCCTTAGATGGCATGAAGAAGAAACGACCTATTTTTCCAGTAATTGAACCAAACATCACATACTCCTTCCCCGCAAGTATCATCTTACATTCTTGATATAGGCTCGTTCCGCAATTTTTACTTGGGTATCATATCTTAATTTCAATGTAAATGACTAGGGTACCTTAGAATTTGCTAGCAGCTTAGTATTGGGCAACATTGTTCAGGGTAGGGCAAAATTGGTCTCTCGAGTTTTTAGTTCCAAAATATAGACAAGATATACATCAGTATAGGGCTGCAAATCTTTGAAATGCTCGGTGTAGAATTCTAAGACCTATTTCTTTAAACTGAATTGCTTCAAAGAAAGTTTAGCTATTTCGCTGTAATCCTACCGAAGTCTGTTACTCGTCTGGTTTAGCATTTAGAAATTTGAGGATGTCCCATCCTCAAATTTTCAAAAACATGCTCGAGATTTCTGAATTCTCTTTCAAGATATTCAATCAAAAGAAATAGGTATAGAATTTTACACCCAGCCTTTTACACCGATTCAAAGATTTAAAACCTATGCCGTATATATCTAAGACCCCGTTTACACTATGCCGGTACGAAATGAATACGGCATGAAACTGTGCCGTATTGGCCTCCCGTTTACACTATGCCGGCATAGTTTTCACTTGAATACGGCACAAAATGAATACGGCATGCTAACTGGCTTCGTCGCTCAACCGGCATAGTGTAAACGGCGAATACGGCATCATTTCATGTCGGATTCACATCGAGGCGATAATCTGGCAAATGAGAGCATGCGCCTTGACAAATCCTCGTTCTGCACATGGTCAAAACCTATCGTATTCTTATCGTGCCGGTGTAATGTAAACAGCGATTCCGTTTTGACAGAAATACCAATACGGCACAGTTTCAAGCCGTATTCAGGTCGTACCACCGGCATAGTGTAAACGGGGTCTAAGGTGTCAATGGCACTAGTTTTAATTGAAGCCCTGGTTTGAAAATCAATCAACTCGACTAAAATTTATCCTGCAATTTCGTTTCAGCCATGATATATTCAACAAAGATGCTCAGATGAAAGCTGAAACACAATTCAAAGTTGAGATCCAGTTCTTGCTTCCAAATCTTTGCATCGAACCATCCCTGGATATCGTTCAATCTGCCATCGAGAAAGTTGCTGATGGGATCATTGATGTTAGCAAGACGGTTCATTGGTGGGCCAAAGATACAAGCAAAACGTTCCACTCGTCTATTTTGACTGAAGAAAATATCACAAATGCTGTTCGAAAACTCTCAACCTTGGTTCTTGGTAAGTAAAGAGTGTGCTATCCCTTGATACAAAGATTTTTATGGATAGTTTGAAATTATAAACAAGGTTTTCTACTTGTCCATGACTGAAGGAAATATAAAAAATGCTGTTGGGAAGATATCAACCTTGGTTCTCAGTAAGTAAAGAGTTTCTATCCCCGTGATGGAAAGAGTTTATAGTTTAGTAAAATCTATGCAAAGAAAGCTTTCTACTCGTCTATTTCTGACCGAGGAAAATATAAAAGATGCTGCTATAACAAAAAATATCAACCTGGGTTCCTTTTTAAGTAAAGAGTTAAAAATTTTTGGGATGGGCAGATTTATATTCAGGTTTCTCTCAGCTGGGAATCAAGTTGGCTCGATTTTTATCAACAAAGAATCTAATTTGCTGATTTCAGAATCTTTCTGGAAGAATAAACGGAATATCTTGAAGCTGTACTTTTGAGGTTATGTTGCTTAGGGATTGCGACATTAATTGGAGTTACCCAATTAATGCTGCAATCCCAGGAGGTTATGTTTCTTTCTCTTCAATCTTTTGAAAAAATCTGAAAATATTTAAATGTTACTTGCACAAGCTTTGAGTCATTGGGATATTCTTACGAATCCTTAAGGAATCAAATATGTACGAAAGCCTATTTTTCTTTTCATAGCGAGACAAGTTCTAAGCATATTTGAAAGCTGACAAGCTCTATTTTTGTTTTTTATTGCCCGCCCTGTTGTTTGGATCTACTAGGCATCCGAAGGTTTTTTTCAGGAACACTGAGAAGCTAAACTCAATGAAGTTATGTCGTGGTCTTTCCTCTCGATGTGACCACATCTCCTGATCAGGAATTTGCTGAATCTTCCTATTCATTTTTCAAGCCATTTGTTGTTTTTGTTGTTTAGTGGTATATACTTTGCATGAACTTGAATTTATATGAAATGAAATTGTAAATAGATGGGCAACTGATAAATTAAATTGACATGTTCGATGGGGTAAGTATTGTAAGTACAGGATTGTGTCTCATTGAATTTGGAAAATGAATTGTTAGCCTTTGTCATCATTTGTTGGTGTTGTCCTGAAACAAGATTTTCATCGCATTCTTAATTATCAAATTGATGATCATCCAACAAGGGCAGATTTTGTAATACAATAGAATGAGTTTCTTTTGTTGACACCTCATTTCAAAGCAATTCGCGATCACAGACAAAGGAAATTATCTCAACCAGTATTCAAAACAAGCAAAGCCGCAAAAGTGCCTCTGAAACCCAGGTAGCTAGTTCGCTCATTGTGCATTCCAGAAATTGTTTTAAGGGCAAACATGAGCAAAGATCGAGAGAAGAAGGATACATCTACACATCTGCCACGGGCATTTAAGTTATTTGATTCAAAAGCCGATTGGGAGGCAATTCAATTCTCTTATCTTTTGGGTGTAATTAAACACTTACTGCTCAGCTTCTGAACCAAAGAGATAAAATGCCCGCGGTAGATGTGTAGATATATCCGATATATCCTTCTTCTTTCGATATATGCTCGTGTTTGCTCTTGAAAACAATTTCTGGAATGCACAACGAGCGCACTTGCTACTTGGGTTTCAGAGAAACTTTTGCGGCTTTGTTTGTTTTGAATTTCTGGTTCAGAGATTTTCCTTTGTCTGCAGTCACTAATCGCTTTGAATCCAGGTGTCAACAAAATCATCTCATGCTACTGTGTTACAAAATCTGTCCTTGTTAAGTTGATGATCATCCTGCGTTTCCCGAATGAATTGAAATTAATCTTTTTGTTTGCAGACCTCCAATCGAAGTTGGACAGCCTCCTCATCAATTTCAAACGCTTTGATTTCCTTTGGCAAGACGATCTACAAGTCCTCTTCAAAGCATTTTCTGACGCCAATCCAGGTCTTCTCGCATTCCATAGAGAAGTTGAACGCCTTCAAAAAATCGAATGGGATCTTGTGTCAACTCCAGATAACATTGATTTAGGCCCATTGGTTTTGAGTTCGTTGCCTGTGAAAGATTCCTTGTATGGGTTTGCCATTGCCTGGAAAATCTGCTACGCACAACCGCTTCATGAAAGTGCAAAGGTAATTGATTTTAGATTTTCCTTCCTTGTTTATGAATTTAGTTTCAATAGAGAAAATCGGCTGAGGGTTGTTTTACCAATTTTAAATCATGTGACCATACTCTTGGGAAGCTTTATGTTATGCTACTTTTTGCGTTTGTGGCACAAGTTTGAATGTCGCCAAATATATTGAGGAATTCAATTAAAGGTGTTTTATCAAGAGACTGATCGATTGTCTTGAAGTAGGTGTAAACAAATCTTAGCCGATTTCATTTCATATCGGATTGGGGGTGGCAATCCGATACGAAAATTTGTCTGTTTACACGATACCGTTTTCATTTCAATCGGATTGGAGTTCTGTTTACACGGAAACGCTTTGTCTTGTGCTGCGGAGGATTCACCTTTATTTTACCATCAACTGCGCAGTGTGCCAGATCAATATGAGGCTCACAGAATTGATAAAGAGGCGCCGTTTTGACCCGG
>REGL01000149.1:90960-110793 GCA_004194395.1 Aurelia aurita complex sp. Pacific
TGATGACCACACGGTCGAAACTAGTTGGGAATTGAGATAAAATTTATATGTATATATTCCGGCTCGTCTTTCTTTTTGTTCATCTTTCTACGATTGCCCGGATATAAGTGGATTTTTAACGGTCACTTTTTGGTGGCTTGGGTGAAGCCACCAAACAAGCTGCAGAAAACAATGTATGAACAATGGATAATTGGTGACACGTTTACTGATTTGTTTATTGTTTGGCGACGGAGCCCACACATCAACGACCTTTCTTTTTGTATCAACAGGAAATTCGTAACCGACACTGGCTGGAAGTGATGGCTGTTACCGGAACATCGTTCCAACTGGAAGCAAACGTGTTCAAGTTAATGCATCTTCTCGATTCTGATCTTGTCAAGTAAGTGAATTTGATTCTGAAATGTATTTCAAAATACCTACCGTGTGACCCAAAAAAACTTCACGAACTAAATCATAACTAGCTTGCCATCCGAAAAACCAGATTTAAGGAAAATTTTAAATCCTAGATTTCTCATTTAGGGCCTGTTTATATGAGGAAAAACACCTTATAGATGGTGAATCTAAAACAATGGTCTTCAAGTCCCTGCATGAACTGGCTCCGCAATACCTGTGTGACCTCTTCACCCGAAACTCAAAGTGCTCTTTGTATGTCCTGCGTAATACAGAGACAGATTTAAGACTACCCAAGAAAAAGTCAAGTAATGGGCAAAAATGTTTTTCTTATCGTGGAGCAAAAATATAGCATGACCTTCCTGCTGAAACCAAACAGGCATCTTCCCTAAATAGTTTTAAACAGTCTATTTAGAAGGTAGTGTTTCTTTTCTTTCATCTTAAACTTTGTAAATTGTTATTAGGTTTTTAAAGTTATGGTTTTTATTGTA
This sequence comes from Aurelia aurita complex sp. Pacific, assembly GCA_004194395.1. Lineage (NCBI taxonomy): Eukaryota > Metazoa > Cnidaria > Scyphozoa > Semaeostomeae > Ulmaridae > Aurelia > Aurelia aurita complex sp. Pacific. The sequence goes on from REGL01000149.1 coordinate 91,842, forward strand.
TTTAATGGTAGTGTATTTAATCTATTCCTTAGTAATTTTATATTGTAAGTAGCGTTTTTAAGTGTAGGGCCCCTTGTAAAGCAGCTCCGGCTGAAGGGCAACCCTCCTTAAAAGAATCAAATATCAAATATATCAAATACCTCACCCGCCAGACCCGGCGCTGATAGGCGAGATTCCACCTTCCCATAGAATTCTATTTATTTTTCATTTCTCGTTTATGTGACAAACGCAACACTACCTGTACAGTGAGATTTCGCCTCACCAGAGGTAGAGTCTCACCTGAGCGAGGTGAAAATTTACATATAAACGAAACACCACCGGTATGGTGAGGTAATATTTGTATACATTTTATTCGCAAGGTTCGATTGAGGGGCTTTGGGGCATCTATTCCTTTCGTGCACATTCAAAAATTCTGCAAAATGTATCAAAATATAGTTCGATTCAGATTTTTTTAGAATAGCTATACTCGCCTCTCTGCCCTTGGGCTGACAGGTGAGGTAAAATATCTCATATATACAGTGGCTGAAATTTACCTCGCCTGTCAGCCCCGGGTCTGGCAGGTGAGGTGTTTTCCCCCATATAAGCAGGCCCATAGAGTGAAATAACTGCCATCATGCTCCAGTCAACATTTCGTGAAAACAAAACGCAGAGATGGATTTGAAGTTGTCAGGGGAATTTTTTTGTTTGCAAAATGATTGACCTTTATCGTTCATTCAAATTTAATGCTCCTGAGCAAATTTGGAATTCGCCTCTTCTCACATCTTCTTAAAGATAGACTGGAAAAGGCAAGAAAAGTCCAAAAAGGAATGCATTGCCATGTCTTTGAAACAATTTAGATGGTAGGTATAACGTAATCTGACCAAGCAACATTTCAAGAGATAGCTGAGCTCTTCAGATATGTGGTGATACCTTGTTTGTGTTCATCACATTTGTATTCTTGTTGAGGATACCGAGGACTGCCCCTTTTGTCTGAGCCTTTTGTTATGCTGGTAAAGTTCAAAGCAGATCAACAGCTGGGAAACCTATTACCATGCGCGAGAATCTCTTTGTTTCTTTGCTAATTCTTGTTTGGATTGTGACCGGATTATCCGCCCACATTCTTTCCACAAATCAAATATGCTTTGTGCGCATGATCACATGTTTCCTTTTTGGGGATCACCGTTGCTTTGAACGTTCACGATTCGTATCCCCAACAAATTCATGAAGCTATGTGCTATCCAGCTTTTCAAGTTTTTTTGGCTCACCCGGTATATCTCACTCATATAGCAGATGACTTCCTTTGAAAATAATTACACTTCTATTTGCATAAAGTCCACATATTCTTATGCATCTTACAGCTTTCTTTGGAGCAGTGCTATTTTAATAACTGCTGGATCTAGGATTTTCGCCTACCTGAAATTTTTATCACAAATATTTTGGGTAACAGAGTTTGAATTACTATCGCCCTCTCTAGTCGTTTATTGAAACTTGCCAGCAAAACACAATTTCACTTGTTATTTCTCAAAGGTGAATTTAATGGTTTGTTATAGTTGTTCTTGTAGTGCCTCGTTATGATATTTTTACATGCGGGACTTCTGTGATATTACTAGAGCTTAGTCAAGGCCTAAATCAGTCGTGTATTTTCTGTGAGCTTCTGCGATATCTTGGTGATATTTATAGGCACGATAGACCGCATAGCATGGTGTCAGGTGTGGGATTCGAACCCATGCCCACAATCTAAAGTTTGCTAAACTTGCACCATTGCTGTAAACATGGACGTTTTAAGATTCAAGTTGTCAGTTTTTGTAGAGCCCCTGTTCTGAAATTAGATGAACTGTACATGTTATTTCTCGTAGGCATAAAGAAGAGATCGAGGAGATTGTCCAAAATGCAGGGAAAGAATTGGATTTAGAAATTCGTATCCGAGCAATCGAGGAAGAATGGACAGAGCAGGTAATTGAGATTAGCCTTTGACAGACAGATTAACAATTCAGTTTTGAATACCGGCCGCGTAAATTTTGTTTCACAGCCCACAAAACGTGTTTACTTTTTGTACTCATCCGGTATTTATATTTTTGCGTTGTAGATGCTTAATTTTGAGAAATTCAAGAATCGTGGACCCGTGTGCCTTGACAAAGAAAACACTGAGAAGTTATTGGAACTCTCTGAGGACGCGAAAGCTTCATTGGCCGTCATGTTGACATCAAAACATGTAGCACCACTAAGAGACGAAGCAGCAAGTTGGGCTGTCAAATTGAAAGAGGTCGGAGAAGTGCTTGAACAGGTATGAATAGATTTGTTTTAAGATTTTCGTATCTTAAAGGAGCTGTGTAAGGTAAACTTCAAAAGGTCCATGACTTTCTCTCCCAAATACAGGTAAATAATATAGCCATAGATATATTGCAAGTGAAGGTATCTTCTACAGGTTTGAACTTCTTAGAATTAGCCAGTGCAATCAGATTTTTCATGCCATCCACGATTGTGAAGATACAGCTGGATTCTGAGCCACAGGGTTCAGATGTGTTTAGCTTAAACACACGAAAGCCCACTGCGGGATTAAGAAATTCTGGGGCACGTGCCGTTTGTTTACTAAAATCTTGTACAGCCCCTTTAGGTTACCTGAAGCGAAAACTTTGCTAATGCAAATTAATAGCACTCTTGAAAGATGAAAAATCTCTCTGAAATGTTTTTGATATTTTATTTCATTTTCGGGTTATCCACCATCTTGTAGGATTGGCTGATGACATCATTTTGCTTCCAAAGCGTCAAGAATGTTGTCAGGTTGAGAACATTTCCGAGAGAAATCCAATGAAGCAATCTGTTTCAAGTACCATGCGTTTCTAAAATTGATTTTCAATTCGAAAAATATCTTACAGAATATCTTATAGAATATCTTAAATATCTTCTAAAAATCATATCAATTCGTTGAACAATGCTACAGAGAATTAACACACCAGTAAGCGAAATTAATACAATATACATTCAACAAAACAAAGAGAGCAAGATAAATTGTATGGAAGGAATTACTTAAAGGGGCTGGATAGGAAACTGTCGGGGAAATTTTTGATTTGGTTGTTTTCTGAGGAGCTAATTTATCGTGCCTATTCAATGAAAATTCAAAATAATTGTATCATCTTGGAGATTCGCCCTTGCACTTTCTTCTGATACAAATTAGATCTCCATATGTTTTGGGATCGCTGTGATATAAATGGATTTCCAACAAGTATTTTCGTTGATCTTTCACCCAAAGACCAGCCTGTATCTAGATAAGGATCTTTCCTTTTGAATTTAGCTAATTACAAAGGAATTTCTCCTTTCAAAATGCGATATTTGATGCAAAAACCGTGGATTTGTTTACGTATTTCTTATCCAGCCCCTTTAAAGGAGGAGCTCTCTCATCAGTAGTCAAACTAATCGAAGAGGGAGCACCCCCTCAGTTTTTTTGTTGAACTTTAAGCCGTGCAAAAAGACTGTGATACTTTTGAATTGTATGGGCTGAATTGTTTCTTCATCATTTTATTACCTGAATGGCGTTTCAAAAACAAGGTAATGCAGGAATCCCGCCAATTTCTTTGGTTAATCGCGCATTTCCCGCGGTTTTCCCTTAGCCTTGTATAATATGATACAAGGACGCGTTTTTGTCACCACAGCAACTGATTTAGGCCTGTGAGATTTATAATAAACGTAAGTGACATAACAGTATGCGTTTGAATGCGTTTGACTAAATGATATAAGTCAAAATTAGAAGCTATCAGGTAATAAAACTCATCCTAACCGGTTTTGTAGTTGTACAGAAAAATATAAAGCCCTTGGTCTTATCGCACAGACCTCGCAAGCTCGGTCTGTACTTTTAAGGCCTCGGGCTTCATATTTTCCTGTGCAATACAAAACCGGTTAGTAAGCGCATAACCTAGATGTGTCCTGCCATGAATAAAATTGAAGTGGTTATGATTGTTATTTTAGTGGTTGTCTGTACAAGAACTTTGGCAATGCCTTGAAGAGGTTTTTAACAACTCAGCAACTGCTAAGGTGAGCACCTATTTATTATGCATTTTGTTTCCCTTATTGAAAATCAAAATACTCAGATATTTAAGTTTTTCAGTAAGTTCTTTTTACTGCCTCTAAGTTTTTAGTCCGTTTGAAAAGAATAGAACAAATGCTTGTACTAGGGGAACAAAAAGGTCCATAGGTTTGAAAGGCTGTAGCTGTCAAACTATTCATTAGATTCTTTTATACAGGGTGTCCCAAAACCCATGTGCGCTGTTTGAGTGGCTTCTGCGGAGCAGCCATAGATCCAATTTTTCTGTTTTTAAGGTACTTGATAGAAGAGACTTCAAGTTAAAGGTTGACACCAAGTTTGAGAAAATCTGATCACTAGTTGCTGATTTATGGAGCAAGAAAGCTAAAATTATTGGCTGCCTCAAACCAGAGGATTCATTATTCTCCATTGCGTTAAAATCAACGAAATTGATTGAAAATAGCATACCTAGCCCTGTTTTCTGATGTTCATAAGCGAGACAGATAGTCATACGTAGAATTTTGTGACAGCCAAGAATATTGGACATATCTAGGGTTGCTAGGAATGGTAATGTGCAACACAAGTGCTTCAGGCCATGGCATGCGTCTATCAGATATTTTGCTTCTCAAAAGTGATGAAGTCGTTTTAAATCAACAGTATTGCGTTCAGCAAGCTGCTTGGTCAATATTCTTGAGTTAGATGGTCATTTATTACTCCCAAATGCGTTTCCTGGCATAACTGTAAAGTTTAAGTTCATTTCATATTAAAATTCAAGTTATAAGGCTAAGTACGGAGATAATATCCTTTGGTTTTGTAGCAACGAGTAATTGTGACTTTCTTTCTCCATAATTCAGCAACCACTTGTCAGATTTACACAAACTCGATGCCAAACTCTAAGTTGAAATCTCTTCTATTCACAAATCTGAAAAACAGGAAAGTTAGATTTATGGCTCCTCCACAGTAACCATTCAAACGGCGCACATGTTTCTTGTGACACCCTGTAAACTAAAAATATTAATGCAGCTAGCATGTCGCCTGAGATATTAAAGTTTGGTGTGTCCAAATCTGTAGAATCGTCCTCACATAACAAGCGATTTCATAAAGATGTTTCATCTCAAATCCTTGAAATCAGGCCTAAAATCCTTGATCACACTTGCTAGCAATCATGGCAACAGAAAATAGATAAAAAGATTGCTTGGCAATCCCAAGTGTACGAAAGCCTCCTTTATTTGCTCTGTATGGTTATAGATAGGCTGGTAGAGATTGATTTTGTAGCTGTGGAACCACATTAAACTTTCGGACGAATAAATTTCAGACAAAATATTTTCCTACAAAACGTTTCGGAAGCTCTTTCACAGAATTTCGGACGTTCTTACAGAAATTTCGGACGACGAAAAAACTATACCGGGTGACCCAGAAAAAAGCGACCCAACGCAATCTGTTACAGAAAATTAAGTAAGTGGCCGATTGAAATGCTTCAAATCTTGTTCTGTTGCTAAAAGACTAGCTTATGCTATGAGTATTTTTCGAAATTTTTTCCACCACGGTAAATTTCCAAAATTAAGAATTTTGAGGAAAAGGGCATGCCTGAAATCCTTAAAAAGTCGTCAAAAACAGGGGATCGATTTACAGCCATTTCAAACCTTCAAAACAACGAGGAGCGTGTTTCATTTCAACCTGGGAATAGGTAACCCAGTCGGAAGTCTTCAGAGCAAGTTTATAGTCCCTATGTACTTAAAAATATTCTCAGGCAGAATGAAACAGGCTTCTCGTTGTTTTGAAGATCTGAAATGGCTTCAAATCGATCGCCTGTTTTTTATGACTTTTTGAGAATTTCAAGCCTGCCCTTTTCCTCAAAATCCTTAATTCGGGAACTTTCCCGGGCCCAAAAAGTTTGCGAAAAATAGTCATAATGTAGGCTAGTCTTTCAGGGACAGAACAACGTTTGAAATATTTCAATCTGCCACTTACTTTTTTTTTCTATGACAGATTGCGTTGGGTCACTTTTTTCTGAGTCACCCGGTATGATTTAGGTTTATTTTTGCTTATTGCACACTAAAAAACGTCATACTTTTATAGATCGTGCTTCATTTTATTGGTGCTTCGTAAGAAATTTCCACAGCTGATCATTGTTGAGGATGATGAGAATGGTTGCTAAGATGGATCTAGTTTTTAGAAAACATATTATTGTTTCACTAGTTAACATTCTCACTGCATTCCTTTTCAATGCAAAGTGTTTTATGAGCAAGATATTACATTGTCAAATAGTGGAAATGTTTTCCTATGAGTTTCCTTTGCTGCAAAAATTTCGGACATAGAAATTTTCAAACGCATGAAATGTCCAAAAATGTTAACGTCCAAAATGTTTGGCTTGTAATGTGTAGATTTGATCAAGGATTCTAGGCTCGTTGTGCAGGATTTTGAGATAAACTTTTTTGTAAGATCTCTTAGAACTTGTTACAAAACTGCAGCAGATTTTGACCATTTAAATTTTGTATTTTCTTTCAAATGAGCAAATATTATCTGTTTATGGAAATCTAATGAAGACTTTTGGCAAACGGTCAACGATCTCATTGAAACAGAAACCTTGAAAATGGTCTATAGGTCTATAAACCATGAAGCACCTGATTATCTTACAGGACTGTTCCAAAGGTTATCAGAAACCAGTACTAGACAGCTTCGTAATACCAGCACAGACCTTTATGTACCATTGCTAAAAACCGCATGTGGCCAAAAATGCTTCTCATATAGAGGGGCCAAACTTTGGAATAAACTAAAAAGAGAAAATAAGATGGCCTTTACTTTCACACAATTCAAATGGTCATTGAAAAATGCCAGATCCTGTACATAATCACACTTTTCCTTTTGACTTTTAATACTTATATATTAGTTTTTATCTTGATATTGTAAGTTGCTTTTTTCTTTCTTTTAACAGGGCAGTTTGTAAATCAATTCTTGTATTATACGTTGAATACTTACCCTGTATAAATATTATAAAATGAAATGAAATGAATGAGCTTTGAAAGCTAAAGTTTTTCAGATGTCTAAACATTCTCCTGACTCACCTGGCGTGACATTTGCTCAGTTCGTAGCATTTTTTTCTACATTCCATTAAAAATTTANTACATAATCACACTTTTCCTGTTGACTTTTAATACTTATATATTAGTTTTTATCTTGATATTGTAAGTTGCTTTTTTCTTTCTTTTAACAGGGCAGTTTGTAAATCAATTCTTGTATTATACGTTGAATACTTACCCTGTATAAATATTATAAAATGAAATGAAATGAATGAGCTTTGAAAGCTAAAGTTTTTCAGATGTCTAAACATTCTCCTGACTCACCTGGCGTGACATTTGCTCAGTTCGTAGCATTTTTTTCTACATTCCATTAAAAATTTACAATACAACTTTACCAGTTACACTACTTACAAAATACTTTACTACACTACAAGACGATGCTACTAGATGCAAAATATCATGACTATTCTGTGGCATCACAAAAACTAAGACGACATACATATAAATGTTCAAGAGAAAACAAGACAACAATACATGGGAAAGCAACAAAAAAACTACATTCTGTCTCAAATTAGACATCAGGTGAAAAATTGTCGGCGATAACAACAGACAAGATGCCTGCCGCCGTTATGGATAATTTTGCGCTATCACAAATCTCACCTTGTATATAATTTGAGACAGACTGTACATACGATAATTAATTAAATAATTGGTGGCTTACTAGGGGGATGGGGGCGAGATACTTTATTCAAAGCGACCAGTACTATGTATAAAGCGTATCGTCAGCTCAAGGATGCTTCTAAGCTTCTTATTCTGCTTCGTAGCATTGTGATGTACCTTTAGAAAAGAGTCTTTGAAAAATGAGATACTATATTTATCGAATTTTGATGAGTCCCTTGGTCTTATCTTGAATTTCTTTACCACTTTGATAACGTATGTTGATAATTTAGGGTTTTTATAGTTGTAGTTTTTGATTGTATACGCCCTTTGTAATATGAAGCTTTGGCACGAAGAGTATCTTGAGGCAATTTCTTCGAAGCTGCCAACGACAAACGCTCATCATGGACGACACTTGTTGCTACGAGTTCCACAACCACCATAACCGGTTGTTTAGCTTTTATGTATTGTAGAGTAATTTTGTAAGTAGAGTAATTAGTATAGTAACTTTGTAAGTGGTGTACCTAGTCTTTTTTTCATCGCATGTAGCTTAGTTGTATGTCGTTTAATGTTGCGTGTCTTTATGTTTTGGCCATGGGGGTAGTCATTGTCTTTTGCTCCCCTTGGTGTCGTCCCTGTGGTGGTGTATAGTGATTTGATAAGTACAGTAGAAAGTAAGATTATATTGTAATTATTTGAAATGAATAGAAAAAAAACACTTGTTGCTCTCTGTTTACCAGATGACATTTCAAAGTTGGTAGTAATTCTACAAAGCTTGAAGCTACAAAATTAATTAGAAGACTCTCCTGTAAGTTTGTGATCGACCAGCGAGGCGAATACCATGCGAAATGATATGGGTAATTTGATCATCCAGTATAGCATAGGTTCCAAATCTTTATCTCTGCGTAAAAAGGTGGGTGTAAAATTCAATGACCTATTTCTTCTGATTGAATGGCTTGAAGGAAACTTTAAATACTTATCTATAATTCTACCGTTGCACTTTTCTGAAATTTTGTATATTTCTGGAAATTACAGCGTATCTTACATTTCAATTCATTTGAGGATGTGACGTCATCAAATTTCTAAATCATAAACCAGATGAGCGACAGACTTTTGCTTGATACCATATTGTAGGCATTCATAAATTATGGTTTTCTTCGAAATTATTTCATGCTACGTCAAACAGTTTAGAAATTACAATGGTCTTAAGTCTTTTTGAAATTTGTTTTTGAATTCTTGAAAAAGAAGAAAACGTTCTAATTCTGAAAATATTGAAGGTTTCAGAAAATTCCAACTGTAGAATTATAGTGAATTAGCTAAAGTTTCTTTGAAGTCATTCAGTACAAAGAAATAGGTCACTCAATTTTACACCAGCCTTTTTAAAGATTTGGAACCTATGCTATCCAGTATACTGCCTAGGTACATGGCCTGGGGCCAGCATATACTGGGATAGGTATCATGTTCCCCTCTTAAACACTTAACACTGGAGCCTCGGCGTTAAACTACATTTGCTAGCGTAGAATGTTCGAATTTAATCTATGATAAGTAACATATACAGGGTGTCCCAGAAAAAATGTTCGACATTTGATTAAATGTTAGAAAATAACGATAAAATGTACAGGCTTCTGGCTAGATCACCCTGTTCCTAAGATTTTAAATTAATTTTAGAAGCCAGAATCTTGCAAATCCGCTAAGAGTTCACGGAGTTAGAAGCTTTTGAAGTTCAAATTTATGAGAAAGCTGAAACTAGACGCCCCTAACTGACTTGTTTTCCTAAAAGACTTCCTAAAATCGACGTAAAGAAAGACTATCCAATGTTTCACCTCTCGCCGATATCATAGCAAACCAAATAGGACTTCCAAAGTTATTTAATTCTTGTGACCGTTGCCAAAATTTACTTAAAACTGCAAGCATCTAAAAACATGGAATGAAAACTTAATCAATGAGAGACGGGGCAATTCCAAATTGTGCTGAACAGGATTCCTCCAACCATCCATAACCATGATTCAATGTTATAGAAAGCTAGTTTATCGAAATCGCTTTTTAAATTCCATTTGATTTTCTTTGAATAAACGAGATTCTACTTTCACGAAATATGCAATTTAGGGGCGTCTGGTTTCAGCTTTCGCATAAACTTGATTTTTGAAAGCTCGTAACTCCGCGAATATTTAGCCGATTTGCTAGTTTCTGGTGTCTAAAATTAATTTAAAATCTCAGCAATATGGTTATCTTAACATGGAACCCCTCAGTATTTCCTTATTTTTTAATATTTAATCAAACGTCGAACAATTTTTTTGGCACACCCTGTATTTAGGTTTCGGTTGGCGTTAATTAGCACATTAGCTAGAGAAGAGCCAACCTTAAACAAAGAAATTAATAATATTGTTATTTTATTATTCATTTGCAGGAGTTACCGCAAGAATCCTCCAGATTTGCACGCGTAGATCGGAGCTACATGAGAACAATGAAGAAGGCAGTGGAAGTTAGGAATGTAATGCAAGTAAGTTAAATTTGTAACTTTTGCAAGTTAGTCATAAAAAAGCGCGAACCGTTCGAAATTATTATTATTATTATTATTATTGAACATCTATTTAAAGTAGGCTAAAAAAATGAATAGCTAAATTACAGCTAATTAAGGCCTACCATTTACAATATATATAATTTACAATAAAACTATCAATATATATTACAGACAAATCAGAGTTAAAATATATCATTTTAGAAAACCAACTTGCTGGATGTACACTTTACAAAGCCTACAGTTGCATTTTCCACCATTCCAACATCTAATTCGTTTTTTGAACATAGGAAGGCTGTTTGATTGTTTTATTTCTTGCGGTAAATGCTGCTACAGTTTATTTCCAAGGTAAGTAATGGACTCAACTCCAAAGGACGTAGTTCGTACTTTTGGCAGTTGAGCGTCATTACCATGCCTTAGGCAGTACCTATTATTGCGTTGCATGAAAATATCCTTCATGAATGGTGGACATTACTCCCTAGATATCAAAGGAAGGATATTTGTTAATATCTTATCAAATAGGCGACATTCTCAACTTATTTATAGATTTTTCCTGGCTGAAATCAGCCACTCCATTCTGATTTTATGAGGGATTTTCTCAAGAAGGTAACTTCAAAAACCTATGACTTGAACACTCTTTAACCCGCGTAATTCTCTTGGGAGAATGAAGAAGTTATCCCCACTAAAAGGTTACATCATACCGGGTGACCCAGAAAAAAGTGACCCAACCCAATCTGTTACAGAAAATTAAGTAAGTGGCCGATTGAAATGCTTCAAACGTTGTTCTGTCACTATAGCTTATGCTATGACTATTTTTCGAATCTTTTTTTCAGCACGGTAAATTTCCAAAATTAAGGATCTTGAGGAAAAGAGCATGCCTGAAGTCCTTAAAAAGTCGTCAAAAACAGGAGATCGATTTACAGCCATTTCAAACCTTCAAAACCACGAGGAGTGTGTTTCATTTCAACCTGGGAATAGGTAACCCGGTCGGAAGTCTTCAGAGCAAGTTTATATTCCCTAGGTACTTGAAAATATTCTCAGGCAGAATGAAACACGCTCCTCGTCGTTTTGAAGATCTAAAATGCCTTCAAATCGATCGCCTATTTTTGATGACTTTTTGAGAATTTCAAGCCTGCCTTTTTCTTCAAAATCCTTTATTCCGGAACTTTCCCGGGCCCAAAAAATTGCGAAAAATACTCATAATGTAGGCTAGTCTTTTAGGGACAGAACAACGTTTGAAATATTTCAATCTGCCACTTACTTTTTCTTCTATGACAGATTGCGTTGGGTCACTTTTTTTTCTTGGTCACCCGGTAGAAAATCAAGTGCAAAGAAATAAGAAGGGGGTGCTGCTGTTTATGTTTCAACATTAATTGAACCTTGCTGAAGCTTTGATAAAGAAAATCGTTGCTTCTAATATGATTATTTCCGTTTATTTCGATCCAAACATAGGCTAAACTGATAAAAGTAACATCCTCTTATGTGGGTCTGATCATATAAATGGCTATCTTAAAATTGACAATTTATTTTGTAGTGCTGTGTTGGAGGTGATGTTCCAAAGAATCAGATGTTGAAAGGCCTTTATGAAGAACTGGAAATCTGTTTCAAATCTCTCGCTGGCTATTTGAATAAGAAACGCAAGGTAAACTTACTTCATTCTCTTTGTTATTTTATCAAAGATGGCTATTTTCTTAGATTTCTCTTCTCTCCTTAGATTTTTCAGACTCATTGTTTCTTTAGCTACACAATGAAACAGCACGTATCAAGTTACCAAATACAATAGATCATATTCTTAACTTGGCCCAGGCCAACTCTTAACAATGTCAGTCCCCTTTAATAACTATTGGCCTATTGTATTCTTTTTGCAGGAATTTCCTCGATTCTACTTTGTCAATGATAAAGCATTGTTGAATTTGCTCAGCAAGCCATATAACCTTGACTCAGTGATACCATACCTTCCGTAAGTAATTGAAGGGATCTTTCCCATAATTTTATTCAGATATTCAGTCTGTTTGGTATGCTTTTATTTGCCTGAATAAAATATATTTTGAACATTAGTAAGTGATCAGTCTTTTGAAAAAGAAATTTCCCAGGAGGACTTCAAATGTAGCTGTTTGTTAAATCTTTACAAAATGTGAACTTGAAGAAGATTCTAATTATTTCATTCTGAACGAGAAATGTGTGCTTTAATAACGAATCGATTAGCGACTGCAGAAAAGGGGAATTCTCTCAACCATAAACTCAAAACAAACAAAGCCGCAAAAGTTTCTCTGAAACCCAAGTAGCTAGCGCACGCGTTCTGCATTCTAGAAATTGTTTTTAAGAGCAAACATGAGCATGCATCGAAAGAAGAAGGATATATCTACATATCAGCTGCGGGCATTTAAGTTGTTTGGTCTTAAAGCCGATTGGGGGGTGATTCAATTCTCTTATTTTTTTGGTGTGATTAAAACACTTACTGCCCAGCTTCTGAACCAAAGAAATAAAATGCCCGAGACAGATGTGTAGATATATCCTTCTTTTTTCGATACATGCTCATGTTGTTCTTAAAAGCAATTTCTAGATTGCACAACGAGCGAGGTAGCTACCTGGGTTTCAGCGAAACTCTTGCGGCTTCGTTTGTTTTGAATTACTACTTGAAGGAATTTCCTTTGTCGGCAATCGCTAATCGCTTTGGATTCAGGTGTCAACAAAAGCAACTCATGCTATTGTGTTACAAAATCTGTCCTTGTTGTTGGCAGTGTGATATTTCATTATGATCGTATTTTCAGATCGATCTTTAACGGTATTCGGAACATTGAAGTGAAAGCAAAAGAAGAAATACTGAGCAGACACCAAAAGAAACGTGTCTCTTTAATTGTTGTAAGTTACTTTTCTGTGATCTTTCCTTCATAGCTGCTAGAATGCTTCGCAGACAACAGTACAGTAAAAACTCTCATATAAGAACCACCCACTTATAAGAACCTAAGGCCTAACATGTTCTAATTTCACTCCATTACAGAAGAACCTATTCATCCTGACATTCAAGGAAGGTTCTTATCTAAAAAAAGTTAAATGTAAACTACTGGTTGGTGATATGTGATAACATTTTTTATGAAATTTAGCCAAATATTTAAGCAGATACAAAGTATATGTAAACAATTCCTTGTATGAATGGATTTGACACAGATAAGGCAGGCTAGGTAGATAAGGTTGTTCTTTATAAAATTGTGCCATGATAGTGAGTACGTGAAAACATTCTTTTCTTGTATTTGGCCTAAACTCCCGAAGATCTGTAATTAATTCTTTTGATAAGAACCTATTTAAGAACCTTCCATCCCGTTTTCAAAAATAGTATCATATGCATAAGGACCTAAACAGGGTGATTTCAAAATGTAAGGTTCTTATATGCGGGTTTTTACTGTATTGATCATACCGAGCGTGACAAGCAAAGTTCCGACGTTTCAAAAATCGTAGTACCTAGAGTACTGGATGGATTCAAGTGAATTGAATTTTCGTTGATAGCAGAAAGACTTAAAGGGGCTCCGTCTCCAAATTTCGGTCGAAACGGTGATTCTGAGGTTTTTTGGCCGGCAATATCAAGCAGACGTTTACTATTTTTTCGAAAATGAAAGCATCATCGTAAAGATAAATCTTTGTACTTTACAGAGAGAAAAACCAAGCATTCATATCTTTTACAATTGCTTGGATATAAGTGGATGTTTAACGAGCACTTTGGCTCATTAACTTTGCTCTTGGTAAGAAATTGAGGAATTGCGACGAATTTTTCTTATGACCACACCCTCATCATTTAGGTCACACCCACTTAGGGCCCCCTTAACTCATCCATGGCCGGTACAAAAATTTGAACCAGTCCGCCACTGCAAATACTAACATTTTTCCACATTCTTTGTCAAAAGGATGAGTGAGTTAACCAAAAAGAGTTTTCACATCTTAGTCAGCCTTTGACTGATGTATCATCATTTTAGTTTTGCATGTCAGTCACTTACTTCTTGATCCACAGCCCTAAACGTGCTAACTTTATTGACAGATCAAGTATTCACACAATCCTGGAGTGCTATTTCTTTAATTTGCCATGCCATCTAATTTTTCAGGAGATTGACCGCAAGACGAAATCAGAGCGCACTTTTACTTCTCCAATGCCTGGTACACACTCAAATCATCACGACGACAAATCCTATCCAAGAATGTCACGACATCCTCCTGATATAAAATCATCGATTCTCATAAACCTGTCAGATTCCTCAGCGAGTGCTGACGAATGGAGAAATGAACTACCACAGCTGAAGATGGTTGCAGTGTCAGATGCGATTGGAGAGTCTGTGCAGCTCGATTCGGAGGTAATGTTAAAGGGGCTCCGTCGTCAAAATGTAAACAAAACGATGATTTTTGCAGTTTTTTGAAAGGTGATATCACACAGGATTTTCGTATTTTTTTCAAAATGAAAGTTGCTGTTTGGGCATTAATCCTTTTACTTCACTAAGGAACAAACCAAACATTCATATCTTCTACGATTGCTCGGATCTAAGTGGATTTTTAACGGTCACTCTTTGGTGGCTTGGGTGAAGCCACCAAACAAACTGCAGAGAACAATGGATGAACAAGGGATAATCTCCGACACGTGCGAGTTTACGGATTTGTTTACTGTTTGACGACGGAGCCCCTTTAATTTCAGTATTTCCTGAAAAGTAAACGAAGGAACTGTGACAGATTTTGCAAGATAATAGCATCAGCTGCTTTGGATTGACACCGAAATTCAAAGCAGTTAGTGATCGCAGACAAAAGAGATTCTTTCAGCCAGTCCTTTAAAACAGACAAAAAGGCAAAAGTTGCCCTGAAGCCAGTAGGGCAAGCTGTCGCCTCATGCACGCGAAAGGTGGATTTTGAGAGAAGTCAGGAGTTTATAATGAAAGAAGAAGGCTAAATCTAAAAGCTGCCGGGCGAATTTTGTTTATTGGATTCAGAAGCCGAGCAGAAGGCATTGTAATTCTCTCGTATTTAGGGCTTTTGTGAAACAATTACCACACAGCTCCTGACTTATTGGATTCACACAGCAATTAAAATGTTGTTTTATGAGTTGAAATCTACTTAAAACACGACTCCGTGGAAGAGCAGCTGCTATGCAGATTGACTCTTGGGGAGGAACTAGACAATATTTTTTTTGTTTATCATAAGGTTTAGCTTTATAAATTTTGTCAGTAAAATTTTATCTTGCTCACTTCCATTTTGTTTTCAGATTGTTCTTGAGAGAGGTGTGGAGTCATGGTTACGACTGTTACTAGACCAAGTTACGATAACGCTCGAAAAATTGATGCAGCAATGCCGTGATGATATTACAAATGGGATGCCAATCGAAGAGTGGACTTTGAAGGTAACGTTTTCCAAAATGTCCCCGTTTTAATAATCACCAAAACTCGATTATTAAGAATATCATGACATTTTCTTTCCAACCTGTTTAGTCATCGATATCCTAGTATATCTACCGGGTCAGTCAATGAAAAGGCCCGGCGTTTGAAAAAATGCTGCTCCCTGAATATCAAAGTATTAATATTGAACACTGTCTTGTTTTATTCCCGATATGTCCAATTAGGCTCAATAATTTAATCAGCCATTCCTTCCTGTCGATATGGGAGATTTTCTGCAGAAAGCCCTTTTCGAAAACGTGCAAAAATGAATGAAAACGACGAGCAAAATGTCTCTTTGTTTTCCTTCCCATCAATTATGACACCAACATGCATTCATGTATTTCCTCTTGGGAGAATGGAATCCCCCTGCATTAGTTATTCATACTAGGGGGAAGACTTTTTCATTCCTCCCAAGAGGATAGCACGTGCTAATGCGTGCTCAAGTTATTGCTGTAATGCTCAGTGAAACGTATGATAGCTCACGATTTTGGCACGTTTTTTAAGGTTTCTTGAAGTCAAGTGACTTTTCAGAAAATCCCTTGTAAAATCTTAACGGAGTGTCCGATTTCAGCCAGGAAAAGTTCTAAAAGTAATTGAACATGCTAGCTATTCAATTAGATATTGCAAAATATCGTTGCTTATATATTCTTGGAGCAGTAGCCTTTCAAACGCCGGGCCTTTTTATTACCAAATGAGACTCTTAATACAAATCTTAAGACCAGCTGTAGCTAAGAAAATAGTTGGTCCTTGATCTACTTGCCAAAAAAGGAATGCGAAGATCGCCCTTGTAATCAAATTTTATTTGGATGATTTCTAAAAAGGGGGACATCTGATAATAATGATAATTAGAACTTTTACAGAAAGCTTGCCTGTTAGGAACTGCAAAGATTCTAAGAAAAGTGCTGGATACCTAAGTTGGCCTGACACCCAGGAGCTAACCGGCAGTCAACATCAACCCCGAGTAAACATTAAACAGTAATAATAAAAGTAATAATTATAATTATAATCAGTTTGGAACACCCTGTAGGTTTTTAGTTTCACTAATATTCATTTCCCTTATCAAATGTATTCTTTTCTCCAGTACCCAGCCCAAGTCAGCCTGGCGAATCTGCTACATATCTGGACAATGGAATGCGAAGCTGTAAGACTTATCATTGTCAAATATCTTGAGGTTCAATTCAAATAGATAATCGTCTTAATTGGGACAAACATATACAGAAAACTAGGACCAAAGCTACTCAAGCTCTTGGCCTTATTAAGTACTCCAAAAGGTTTCTGAAACCTGCCATACTTAATGATATGTACAGAGGCCTTGTTGAGCCACATTTAAGGTATTGTTGCTCTGTGTGGGGCTGCTGCAGTGACACTAACATTAACAGGCTGTAAAAGGTACAATATAGGGCAGCCAGAATTGTAACGAATAGCAAATATGATACATCCGCAATGCCTCTGATTAACGGTCTTGGATGGGCAACAGTCAAGCAGCTTATTTTCAAAGAATCAACTTCGCTTATGTATAAGTCCTTAAATTCGTTGGCTCCAGATTATTTGTCCTCGTTGTTCACAAGATGCTCCGACAGTAATGAACGAAATCTGCGATCGACAGATCTGAATCTGAAAATACCATTACTTGAAACAAAAACAGGTCAGAAATCTTTCTGCTACAGAGGAACCACCCTTTGGAACAGCCTGGATAAAGCTAGTAAATCAGCTTCCTCTCTTGGTGCTTTCAAAAATCTGATTTAATAAGTCGGATTACGTGCTTTCCTTCGTATTTTAATTTATTCAGGGTTTATTTACTGTATTATACTGTAAATGATTGGCTTTTGTAAATATATCAAATTATTGTAACTAGTTTTCCTTTTGCAGCTTAGGTTTTTTTTAACAGGTCAGTTTGAAAACCAGATATAATTCTGAAACTTTTTTAACCTGTATAAATATTTTAAATGATCAAATGATGATTGTTTCTACCGCCTCAAAATAGACGATGGCGCTAAAGATGATAGCGGGGAATTTTTTACCAAGATGCATTGGGTTCTACCTTATTACACTAAAATAAACCACATACCTAATTAAGAACTACCGCATTGAAGACATTCATAAACTATGGATTTCTTAAAATTGTTTTATGTTTGATCGATAAAGTTAGAAATTACGATGGTTTTAAGATTTTTTCAACATTTTTCTTCAATTCTTAGGAAAAAAGAAAAGGACTCTAATTCTGAAAATATTGAACTTTTTAGAATTATAGCAAAGTAGATAAAGTTTCTCTGGAACCATTCAGTTTTAAGAAATCGGTCATATAATTTTACACCCACCTTTTTAAAGATTTGAAACCTATGCTAGAGTTTCTTACCATAAGTGGTTAGACGCCGCAGTTGTGCTTGTTTCCCACAGGTTTGTGCTTTTGCGGAGGAAAACATTATTTACTACTGCAGAGGAGCTAGCGTAAGAGATTGACAGAAAGAAACAGTTTTCTTTATTTCGGTCTCTCGTTATCTCCTCCGCTGAACTATATAAATTATTCCTCCGCTGGTACATATTAGTTGCAGCGCTCCTCCATAGAGGCACACCAGCGGCGTCTAATGTCTCTTTCAGTTCCTACCCTGACCATCCTCCCCGGGCATCCCCCCTGGCAGCCCGGGGGTCAAAAAGATTTTCCTGCACAAATGCCCAGAGGCCAGGCAAATTTTATGTGGCGAATGTCCTGGGGCCGGGCACTGAGAAATTATTATTATTATTATCAATTTATTTAAAGTAGGCATTACATATAAAAATAGCTATAAAATAAGAGCTAAGTCAAGCCTACTATCTAAGGAAAATTTGTGCAAAAGAACTAAAATACAGAATAATTAGCTCCAAATACATTAATTTACAGATTTTTACAATGTTTTTATTATTTACAATGCTTTCTTTTTCCAGAAAAATAATATCAGTTCAAGAACCCAACCTGAGCCACGAAAGGTCTACATAGTCTACAACTGCATTGTTCTCCTCTCCAGATTTTGATTTTCCTTTTAAAGCTGGAGAGGGTTTCTGACTGCTTTATATCTTTGGGAAGTGCCTGCCATAGTCTACACCCACGAAACGATACCGTCTCCAAGCCATTGCACACAGTGCGCGCTTGTGGCAATAGTAGACCATGGCAGCCTCTTAACCCATAAGGACTGTGTTTTTCAACAAAGATCTCCTTCATGAAACTAGGATTAAGCTCCCATTTTGTTTTATAGATCTCAGTCATCAGCAATTGTAAATTCCTTATGTGGATTGGGACCGCATTGTCTCTGAGTAACATTGTATCATAATCTGATCTCATATCTTTGTAGGTTATCCGTAATGCCCGTTCGTGAATACG
>REGL01000149.1:133809-163837 GCA_004194395.1 Aurelia aurita complex sp. Pacific
TTAGAAATCGACCAATTGTAATCTGCTGTAGGAGAGTTCGCACTAAACCCCCAAATCCCCCCGAAAACGTTTTCTCTTTGTTCATTCATGTTGAATCTTTTAAAAGTTGATCGACGTTTTTTTATTGTTTTCAATGTTTTCGAAAACGAACATTTCCAGAAACTCGCTTCTAGCTCTAAAAACTGAAACGGAAAGATTTGCAAAAAGTCCTAAATCTAATTCAGGCTTTCTGCTAAAGATTAAGTCATGAATCTTCAAAATCGGTCCTGTGTACGATTTATCGTGGCCTGCTAAACGTGCATAGTTTATTTTGGCGCACCCGGTATAGTTGAACATTTTCAGCAGATGACAAGATTTGAGTAGACATATTGTATACCTAGACTTATGACGATGAGTCTCTCGTTTCCCTGTGCTCTTTGACTTGATGATGGCGCTTCGGTCAACAGAGAGACTCATTTCCCAACGCTTGTAGAAACGGAATATCTCCGTACTGATTGTACTAATAGACCTTTTCGCTATTCTACACAAGGTTCGATTATGTGGCGTTGGAGCTTCTATCACTATTGTATACATTCGAACATTCTACAAATGTATCAAGCGATCGTTCGATTCGAATTCTTTTTTCGAATCTTAGCTAAAAGATCTATTGGGCCTAAATCAATCTGCTACTTTTTTCTCAAAACCACTGATCTTAAAGCGCCACAAAAACGGTTTTCCAGAACTCCTGTACCATAAAATTTGCTATCAGAACTTCGATATATGTTCATTCTAGCTATCAATGCAAAAAGCGCCTTCCTCTAAGCTATACTCTAATCAGCACATGACTTTGCGACAAAAACTTGTCGCAGATTGACGTTTTTGTACGGTTTTACAGCTCTATGTCCGTATGAGCGTAACTAGAGGGTCCTTATGTAGTGAGGCTATTGTATACCGTCTGAAAACATCAAGCTATCTTATTTCTAATGATATGCTGTTTGGGTGCATCAATTGAATCATTTATCATTTGATTGATATTTTAGTAAGTATGGCCTAAATACAGCATGCTTTAAGAGCAGAATCAAAACCCTTTAAAAACAGATTTCTAATTTCTGCTTGCCACCATATTGTAGGCCCTCATAAACTATGGATTCCTTGAAGATTTTGTCATTTTTTCTCCATTTGTTTAGGATAGACGATGCGATGATTTACATTTTTCAAGACTCTCCATTAACTTTTTCAAAAACAATGAACTTGCCACCATTTTGACAAGATCAAGGTATCAAAAGATTTCCACTGCAGATTTACAGCAAAGTTCCTTTCAAGCCGTTCAATTCAAAGGAAAATGTCATAAATTTACACGCACTTTTTTAAAGATTTGAAAGACTTGAACACTATGCTAACTCGGAATATATTTTTCAGTGTTTTTTTGATAAGGCAGAAGATAAAATGATAACAAATAGTCAAAACTGATACTGAGAAATAAAATGATATAAACAAAAGATAATAAAGCAGAGGAAATGTGCTTAGTTTGGGCACCTGATAAGAGGAGACGGGCTTCAAGGGCTTCTCCTTGAAGGGAAGTTCAACGGGAAAAGAGGAAGAGGCTGGCTAAGACCAACGTGGTTTGATAACATCAAGGAATGGACACAAATGAACTATGCCGAAGCCACAAGGAAGGCACAGCGTAGAGAGAACTGGGCATCCGTGACAGCCAACCTGCTCAGAGCAGAAGGCACCTGACGACGACGAAACAAAAGATAACAAGGGGTTGACATAGTATTTTGCTCCTCTTGGTATCGTAGTCATAGTGTGGTAAAGTAGGTTAAGTAGTGTAGGTAGTACTCTGTCATGTAAATTTTTAGATGGAATGTAAAAAAAGAAACTTGGAATATTCTTATGAACCCATCTAGTCTTACGTAGTAAATTTCTCTACATATCTATGATGATTAATACACTACGATTCTCTCTTTTCAGGGTTTGTGTATGGTGCTGAAGACAACAAGAAAATGATATTATTTGTCGATGATCTCAATGTTGCGACATCTAAACCAGACGATTACGATTCCATCTCAGCTCAAGAACTTTTGCGACAGCTTTTAGACAGCAAAATGATCTTTAACCTTCAGAAACCTTTTGATCGTCGTTTCATCGAGGGGATGGCAGTCACAGCAGCATTCTCATTGAGCGAAAATGGATCTACAGGGGACAAGACGCTGATATCAGACCGATTATTGGTAAGTAAATGCTCAGTCCTAAGCAGAATTATGTTCCAGATATTTAAAAAGGTTGGTGTAAAATTCAATGACCTATTTCTTTTAACTGAATGCCTTCAACTTCAAAGAAGCTTTTGCTTTTTTTCTATGATACTGCCGTTGGACTTTTCTGAAATCTTCAATATTCTCAGAATTTGAGTGTTTTTCTTCTTTTTCGAGAATTCAAGAAGAATTTTCAAAAAATTTAAGACCATTGTAATTTCTAAACTGTTTGATGTAACATGGAATAACAGTAGGATGTAAGAAAACTGGTGCTTATATCTTAAATTATTCCGTATCATATTAAGCAATATTGTTTTCCTCCGCTAGCGTCATTTCAACATCATACAACTCCCTGAGCCATCAGAAAACACAGTACAAACAATCGTCTCGGCAATGATTGAATCCAACATGTCCTCAAATCAATCAATAGGCCTACCACAAGAATTACAGGAACAGATCATCAAAGCCTCTTGCAGTCTGCTCACTGCAGTTTCCGATGTTCTAAGACCAAGCCCGATAGCTGGACGAAGAAACTATCATTTCAGTTTGAAAGATTTGCAACGAATGTTCCAATCTTTGAAGAATTGTCCGGAGGAAGATCGGGCTGATGATGAGAATTATTTGATTTCATTCTGGCAGCACGAGGCTCGAAGAGTATTCAAGGATAGAATCTCGCAAGCTGCTGATTTGAATTGGTTTGAAGAAACGATCAAGAATATCACAAAAGAGGTAGGCAATACAAGAATCCCGCCAATCCCATTGGTTAATTGCACATTTCCCGGGGTTTTCCCGCAGCCTTGTATAATGCGATACAAGGACGCGTTTTTGTCACCACAGCAACTGATTTAGGCCAAGGAGATTTACAATAAACTCAATCGACATAACAGTTACAAAATGGGTTTGCTTAAAGTGATATCAGTCAAAATTAGAAGCTATCAGGTAATAAAACTCATACTAGCCGGTTTTATAGTTGTGGAGGAAAATGTAAAGCCCTCGGTCTTATTGCACAGACCTCGCAAGCTCGGTCTGTACTTTTAAGACCTCTGGCTTGATATTTTCCTGTATAGCACAAAACCGGTTAGTATGCGCATAATATAATTGCATTAGTCAGGGTTGTTAGTCTCATTTTTTTCGAGAGTTGTGCAAAGTTGGATACCAGCATGAATTTTGTGTCACTTGGGTAATTTTGGACGTTTAGAGCATCTACTTATTATCCAGTCACTTGAGAGGACCAGTACTATATGCTTGAAATGTCGTGTTGTTTACATCCGCGCTATTTTATGGTACTGTAATCATTTAGGCCTGATGTTTTTTGTCGTTTTATTTTCATGGTACCTCATGCACAAGACATATCCTCATTGGAATTCCTCCTTATAGCTTTGTATATTAGAACGCGTACATTTACCCCTAGAATTAATACATACTTGATGCTGTATCCTGTGAGTAATTTGAAAGGCGAATTGAGCTCTTTTTGTTCCCAAGCTGTGCTGACACATTTATCAGAAACTCTTTTCTTTTTATATTCACTTAAAGATTACAATATAGAAACTATTTACTTCCTTTTAGTATTTCCCATCATTGCCTGCCAATTCTCAGAATTCGCTGTACATCACATTCGCAAATAGCACTTATCTACAAGCACAGAGATCACTGACTCAAATCAACAGGGGAACAGGACGCAAAGTATCTCATCAACCCATCTCAGATATCTCAGAAATCGCAAGTTGTTTGCAAGTATTCTTAACACGATATAATGAGCAGTTCAACAAGACTTTACCGGTAGTTCTTTCAAACCATGCAATGACCCATCTTGTCAGGCTGCATCGAATAATCGCCTACAAATCAAGGTAAGAGTTGCTATGCCCTCAGTGTCATCATTACAGCACTGTTTCCAAATCTTCAAAAAGATTGGTTTAAAAACCTATGAACTATTACTTTTAACAGAATGGCCTAAAAAAAGACTTAAGCCAATTCGCTATTATTCTACTGTTGGATATTTCTTAAGTCTTCAATATTTTAGAAAGGCGAATTGAGCTCTTTTTGTTCCCAAGCTGTGCTGACACATTTATCAGAAACTCTTTTCTTTTTATATTCACTTAAATATTACAATATAGAAACTATTCACTTCCTTGTAGTACTTCCCATCATTGCCTGCCAATTCTCAGAATTCACTGTACATCACATTCGCAAATAGCACTTATCTACAAGCACAGAGATCATTGACTCAAATCAACAGGGGAACAGGACGCAAAGTATCTCATCAACCCATCTCAGAGATCTCTGAAATCGCAAGTTGTTTGCAAGTATTCTTAACACGATATAATGAGCAGTTCAACAAGACTTTACCGGTAGTTCTTTCAAACCATGCAATGACCCATCTTGTCAGGCTACATCGAATAATCGCCTACAAATCAAGGTAAGAGTCGCTTACATTTGTATGTATGCCCTCAGTTTCATCATTACAGTATGTGCTCCAAATCTTCGAATAGGTTGGTTTAAAAACCTATGAACTATTACTTTGAACGGAATGGCTTAAAAGAAACGTTAGCCATTTCGTTATTATTCTACCGTTAAATCTTTCTGAAATCTTCAATATTTTCAGAACTAGAATATGTTTCTTCTTGTAAAGAATTCAAGAAACAGTTTGAAAAAGTTAAACCATTGTGGTTATTAAACTTGATTAGACTTATGCAATGCAAAAGCTTTTGCGAAGATTGAAAACACGATAAGAAGTGGAAGGTGAAACCCCTGTCCAAAATGTGCTCCTTCAGATTAAGGCTTATATAATGAATTGAGAAATTGAAAAGTAAAGTATTATCGGCTGAGGGTCACTCAAGAGGGTTAATCCACCAAGGATCAGTTCTGGGGACACTCATCATTATTCTTTCCCTTTCCACAGTGGCAATGCATTATTGATTGGTGCAATCGGAACTCATCTGACTTCACTGGTAAAACTGGTTTTGTACATGCTCAATATTCCAATACATCAAATCGACTGCTCAAATAGAAGCTCGTTTTTCGATGGTTTGAGATCAGCAGTGCGGACTGCCGGGTGTGAAGGGAAGCAAACAGCTGTCATTCTTAGTGTAAGTTGCCACATTATTGTTTAAATGCAGTCTATCGTGCATCTGATTGGGTGATAAGGACAATACAAAGAATAGGACAATTGAATGGTTACTGATTCTAATGACTTTCTACGGCCGTAGTAAATGATAAATATCAGCCTTTCTTTATTCCAAATGCACAGATTCAAAGACATCCGTTGTGTTGAGCTCTGACTTTGTTGCGGCCAATCAGATACGTGACAGACTGCCTTTCATTGACTTGCTACCGTGTGCGTCAGATATCAGCGCATTCCATTTGAAAGCCTACTGCTCCCTGAATATGTAAGCAATGATATTTTGCAATATCTGATTGAATAGCCAACATGTTTAATCATTTTTTTAAATGATTCCTGGCTGAAATCCGTCACTCCAGTCAGATTTTATGGGGGATTGTCTCGAGCAAATCCCTTCGAGAAATCTAAAAGGATGTGCCAAATTCACGACCAAACTTCCCTACTATTTGTACTATTCAGCAGAACGACTTTTAAGAACTACAATATACAATTCAACTGTGCCAGTCATTCCAGGAGGACCCCTTGAAAATCTACCACACAAGGCCGAATGGTCTCCCTCCTTAATAGATTGAAATGAAATGAAAATTGCACCAATTAAAGGGAATCGACATAGTTAAAAGCTGGCCCGGGCCAAGTTAAAAATATAATCTATTGTATTCAACAACTTTGATGTCTGCGGTTTCATTGTGTGGCGAAGGAAACAATGGGTTTGTGGGAGTTCCTTGAGTCTATTTATAGCAGCTTGTCGATATAGCTATGTCTATTCCCTTTGATATCGAAGATTGCAGAGATATCGCGCTCAGGAGGAATTTCCTCAAATAGATACATGATGGGAGACGACGGTTTTTTTGAGGGTGTAATATGACAAAAACGTCTATACCACCTCCTGTCATAAAGCTTCTTCCAACCCAATTCCTTGTAAAGTCTTTGCCTGTTGGTGCCTCTCCACGCACCAGTTACTGCAAGTGCCGTGCAGTAATGACTTGAACACCCTTTAGCACGTACTTTTTTCATGGGCCATGAAAATTGCGACTACACGCACAGGCCAGCCAGGTGAGGGCACGTGCAAAACCTGCTGTTGAAACAGACCCTTTAAACGCAGCAGTAAATGACTTCTAGAAGCATATAGAATCATTTGGCATCAGTTGACACGGTGAAATATATTTATCGTGAGTGGGCTACCACAATTGGAGAATTGAAATGTGCCCCTGCCTGGGATCGAACCCGGGGTCTTCGTATCAAAAGTTTCTCCAACACTCCAATGCGCCACTCAAGCGAAATGAAATGTTGGAGAAATCTGAAGTCATTCAGATCCCTGGGTCTTACACCACGACAGAAGCAACTTGACTTGACTTGACTTGACTTGACTTGACTTGACTTGACTTGACTTGACTTGACTTGACTTGACTTGACTTGACTTGACTTGACTTACACCACGACAGAACCAATAGTTGTAAATCTGAAGTGAATAGAAATCTTTAATTCCTGCGCACAGTAGCTGGATCGGAGACTTTCCTTTACGTCTATACATTTTTCCACACTACGAGTAGTGGATTCTTTGCAGTGTAACATAGAGGAATTCTTTTACAGGAGACAGACCTGCGAGAGAAGTCATACTTAGACGCAATTGATAATATCTTGACAAATGGAAGTTGCCCATTGCTCTTTACCGAAGAGGAACTCAAAAGTCTCATATCTGTGAGTATGACATTCTTGAATATCTATATCTCATGAATAACATAATCGTAAATAGTACTAGGGTGCCACCGTAATCCTTTCGTTTTGAGAAAGATTCTTTTTTAAACCAGACCTTAATTTACAATTTGAAAATGGAAAGGCCACGATACCAGCGTTGATCGTTGGATCCGAAGATGCTTGCGGTGACGAATGAGTGAATAAATTGTAGGCAGAAACACCGCAACACAACGAGAAACGGCAGAAAATGTGTGTGAATGATATACTGTTGTTTTTTCGTTGTGTTGCGTGTTTTTGCCTACAAAATTACTCACCTTGATTTATGCCTATGATACCAGAAAAGAAAGTTTAATAGGTACAACACTCGCTGGGGAAAACATGGCCTAAATAAAGTGCTAGTGCTTAGGTTCATCCCCGCAGTTCCTTGTAGATTCTCTCATCAAAAGTAAAATTCTCTCGTCAAAAGTAGTCACTCTTATGCAAATTCTCCACAACACTTCAGCCTCCCATAAAGAAACTTTTAATGTATTCTCAGCTAGCCAAATGTTGTTTAAACCATAGATTATTCTTTCAATTTTGTTTAGGAAACATACATGATATAGTAATATTGTTGGGGAGACGAGATCGCTTTGTCCGGAGAAACTTATGTGTCCCCCCCCCCCGTGCAGTGGGTTAAAGCGCATGCGCCCATCAGAGCTCCAACTCCAAAACTCTACTGCGCATGAGCTTTAACCTACTGCATGGGGGAAGCATGGGTTTCCTCAGGCGAAGCGTTATCTCATCTCCCCAACAAAATATTACCGGGTGAGTCAGAACAAACTTGGGGTGCTTTGAGGTGCTCGATAAGTCACATTTTTGTGAAAAACAAATCAGATCGGATTTATTGAAGTTTTAAAATGCAGAAGAAAGATTATATTATTTATAGATATATCGTTCGTTAAAATCGATAATTTTTTCCATGCTTATTTCTGGTGTTATGGTTGGTGAAATTTTGGTGAAAAGGCGTGAAAAGGTATCGTTTCTATAAGAACCCTCTGCTTTCTAGCAATGACAATTAGCGGAAAATTCCCCAAGGGATTCAAAATAAAAATAGCATTAAGTGTCCCCTTTGTGCCCCAACAAAATGCCCAATTATTTCATTTCTTGGCAGAGAAACAGTATGTTTGTCATGGTTTAAAAGTTCATGCATGTGAATGTAAAGAAGGCCTATTTTAGGAATCTTTCAAAACACCTTTTTACTAAGATCGCTCATAATTATGGAACGGAAAAATTGATTTCGACCAAATATATTTTTATATCTAACTTGGTTTTTAAAGAAACGAATTTGTGAAGTAGTTCGTATCAATAAAAAATGGCAAACACCCCCACGTTCTTTCTGTCTACGAAGCTGTTGTTGGGTAGTGGTGTAATCCTCTGAATATGCAGCCAGAACAGTCAGGCAGACAGGGTTTGAGCCCCACCACTTGAGCGTCATGAGAAGGGATCGCGGACTCGATTAGCCCTTGACTACTTCTGTGATCCCAGCGTTCGGCGCTAGAAACCGCAACTTCACCTGTCTCACTCGGTGTAACTCGTTTTGCTTTGAGTTCAATTTGTAACCTTTGTTTCTCGTTCTCAATAGGCCCTGCTCCCTGTCATCAAGAAAGAATACTCAAGCTTCTTGCCGGATCCTGTCAGATTCTTTGAAATAAGAGTCAAGCTGAATCTTCATATAATTATCTGTTTACAACCAAGAAATGCAGTTCTCAGAAATCTGGCAAGGTAATTTTCTTTTATTCGTTATTTTATTTTGAGTAGGATGAAAAGATTTCTAGCTTTTTCTAGCTAATGTCGACCTTATGGCTGCAGCATCCATGCCACTAGTTTCCCTTGACCAGCAAGTTTGATCATTTATTTTCAGCCTGTTTTGAATGTTGAGATGAAGAATTTTATGAAGTCCCCCCTACAGAAACCCCGTTTCAAAACCTCCAAAACGAATGAAAACGATTAGCAAATTTTCTTTGGTTGTCTTTCCTAAGAATGATGACACTCCTATGTATTTTGTCCTTCTGGGATAATAGAATCCCCCTGAATAGGTTATTGATACCAAGGGGAAGAATTGACTCACTTGGTAGGAATCTGATAAATGGTATGAGAGCTACAGGCTTTCAAATGTCTAAATATTTTTTTGACTCATCCGGTTTAGTTCACAACTTGTATCTTGAGTCATTATCCTTTAGAGGAAGCCTCCTTTGGAACACCCTTAGTGTCCAGATAAAAGTACTTCCAAAAGTTGCAGCTTTCAAAAGGGCGATCAAGCACTGGCTTGGCGATAAGTGTAATTGCCGGATTGTAAATAGCCAGAATTGTAAATTTGTATATTTTCTGTTAAAGTTGTTTTTGTCAATAGTTGGTATAAATTAGTAATTATATTACTATTGTAATTAGACAACTTTAAGGAAGATTATTATCATTATCATGTTAGGGTTGAAAGTGGAAAGCTATTTGTTCATGGAAATGATTCAAGCTAATTTTAATCATTTCTTTGGGGCTTGTATGCCCTGTATGCCCGAGTGATAAGCACCATGAGATCGTTCGTTTTCAGGAGTTGAATTGTTTCCAATTCTTGATTCATTTTCATGATTTATACTTAACGTGTGTCTTTCAAATGATTTTAGTTTAGAGCATCTCTTTCTGATCAACTTCTACCGGGTGACCTAGAAAAAATGACCCAGCGCAATCTGCTTTAGAACAAAAAGTACGTGATTGATGGAAATGCTTCAAATGTTGTTCTGTCGCTAAAAGACTAACCTACATGATGAGAATTTTTTGGAATTTGTTTCGGCACTGTAAATTTCCCGAGTTAACGATTTTGAGAAAACGGACAAGCTTGAAATCCACAAAAAGTCATCAAAAACAGGGGATAGATTTGAAGCCATTTCAGGCCTTTAAAACAACCAGGAGGGTGTTTCATTTCAGCCTGGGAATAGGCAACTCAGTTAAAAGTTTCCAGAGCGAGTTTATGTTCCCTAGGCTTGGCTTGTCTTTTAGCGACAAAACAACGTTTGAAGCATTTCAATCAGCCACTTACATTTTTATCTATAACAGATTGCGTTGGGTCACTTTTTTGGGTCACCCGGTATAAAGAAATCTGGTGAACGAGCGAAATATTAACTTATTCGCTTTATTTTCTCGTAGGGACTATCCTGGAATATTATCCGCTTGTCATTTAAACTGGGTTATGGACTGGCCATTAGAGGCTTTGCAAGGAGAGTTGTCCCATTACGTTGAGAAACATCATATACTTGATGAAAGTCCAGCTCAAATGAGGTTAGTTCTTGTGATTTTGACTCCGTTTTCAGTTATTTTTGAAAGGTTGAAGGCGTTGTGGCACAGTGGTGTAATCCTCTGACTTTGCAGCCATAACAATCGGGCGGACAGGGCTCGATACACGGTAGAGCCCCATCACTTGAGCGTCACGACAAGGGGTCGCGGACTCGATTAGGCCTTCTCTCTTTCTGCGATCCCAGAGCTTGGCACTAAACTTTCACCTTCACCAGTCAGACGGCAAAACGTGGGTAGCAGATTCTGAGTTGGACAATCCCATCGTATGCCTTAATGCGAGAACATGTTTACATTTTCTCTTCGCTGTAATTCCAACGAAATTTATGAAGCAGCTAATCCAATGGTGTTTGAAAAGGTTCTATTCACCTTTAGGTTTCACCAAGCATCATAAATCTGGCTCAAACACCATATTCTTTGATGGGTTTCTTGCCCGCTTTGAGTTGTAGATGGTTTCTTCAGAGCTGCAAAGTTGCTCAAGCAAGGTCGCTGTTTACGATATTATGGAATTTGTGACAAAATAACTTTGCAAATGCATTAAACTAACGTAGATGAACAGTATATTGCAGTTCAGTTTGCAAGATTGTCAAGAGCAACGTCGATGAAGATAGATACAAATATGCGAGTATCTCTGTCAAAATCTCCATTAACTAGTCGATTCTCAGCCTAAGCATTTTCCATAGAGATGCACTCCAAATGTTCCTCGCAGCGTCACGTCCAACTGCCGCTGTAATGGTCACGCCTAAACTAGACTATCACTCTTATGTTGAAATCACACTCGAAGACTCAAAGCTCTATCCCTTGATACCAGCGACACGACGCTTGAGCTCTTTTACGCATTTCTTGAGAATATTCACATCGAATCTTGTCAGCGACAGAAAATCTCTCAAGTTGGTCTTCTTTTGTACGGGTCACAGGTTAAAATCATAAATCAGAGCTATGAGTTTGCCCCTGACTGCAAACAAACCCCTCCCTTCTAAGCCAAAAATTTGATTAGGCTCCTTTCTGGTATTCAATACAAGAGCTTACCAAAGATTATTTTTTTTTCAGTTCAGTTCATATATTTTAAATTCCACAATATACAATTTATAGTCCTAACTACTAACTATACAAACACATGACTAAACTACAAAGATTATAAATTTCTTTACTTCAAAAACTTTAAATGTTAAATCTTAGTGGGTGAACCTTACATCTTGTGCCCAAGTTCACAACTTGCCATGCAGCCAGCATGGTCATAACCGGGAGGACCACATTGGGCTTCTTGATTACAATGTTAAATCTTATGTTTTTTTTCAGTAATTTATTTTGAGTGGGCAGGAAGCATTTCTAGCTATTTAAAGCTAATTTAAGCCCACTATGCATGCTGCCTCCAAGCATGGGACCCCTAGTTTAACGTCCCTTCCGAAGGACGGCGAGGTGAGTTGCGAGGTCAAGCCTCCGAGGTCACCCATCCGGAGTTTGACCTCACTCGACCGAGCTTAACTTCAGTCACCTGACGGAAACTGTATAAGCCGCTCGGCCACTCACCCCACTATGGATTAAACTGCGTTGAGCTAGTGCTTTTGACTGGCAAAATTGCTTGCTGATTCTGAACAGTGTGAGGTAAAACACCCGAAAGGCCCTGTCATTTGACTTCGTGAGTAAACCCTTTCCTGACAGGCCCCCCTCTCTAGAGTGGAGTTCATGAAATTGAATGATTCCCCGGGAATGGGGGGGGGGGATTGATAGAGCGTTTACGATGGTTTTGGATTACAGTAAAAACCCGCATATAAGAACCTTACATTTTGAAATCACCCTGTTTAGGTTCTTATGCATATGATACTATTCTTAAAAACAGGATGCAAGGTTCTTAAATAGGTTCTTATCAAAAGAATCAATTACATATCTTCGGGAATTTAGGCCAAACATAAGAAAACAAGGTTTTCACATACTCATTATCATGACACAACTTTGTAAAGAACTACCATATCTACCTGGCCTTATCTGTATCCAATCCATTCACACAAAGATATTTTTATCTAATGCGTTGTATCTACTTAAGTATTTGGCTAAATTTCTTGTAAAATTTCCCACATATTACCAACCAGTAGTTTGTTTATATTTAACTTTTTTTAAGATAAGAACCTTCTTTGAATTGAAGGATGAATAGGTTCTTCTGTAATGGGGTGAAATTAGAACATTTTAGGCCTTAGGTTCTTATAAGTGGGTGGTTCTTATATGCGGGTTTTTACTGTATTTCTAATGACAAAATCATTTTCTTGCAGAGAAAAGATCATACAAACAATGTCCGGTATCCATTCTCAGATCCTCAAAGAATGTGGTAAGATATGTTGGGCTGGGAATTACAATAGCAATGACCCTGCAGACAAAGATACAGCTTTTCCGCGATCGAAAAGCATTTTACTGCATCGAATATTGAACAAGGATATTTCATGGAACGGTGACCAAGCAACTGGGATATTTGTCGGACCAACGACATTTAAAAGATTCATGCACTGTTTCCGATATGTGTTCAAGGCAAAAACAACGGAAGTCAATGAGAAGGTTAAGAACAGAAGGTAAGGGTGTTACCTGATGCTTGACTTTGATGAAAGAAAAATTAAAGGCCTAAACCAGGGTGCAAAAACATATTTCCTTCCTGGTAGCAAGCTAAGCACCTTCGTTTCTTCTTACGCACTTTCTTCTTCTTTCCCTGTATGCCGCCCAATTATATCCCCATTCCTTCCTTCATTCTTCCCCTCTTTTCCCTTTCCTTTCCTTCCGTTTCTTCTTCCTTTTTTCACTTCTTCCTTCCTGAGAAATTTAAGCATTTAAGCTACTTTCCTGGTAGCGCCGCTACCACGCTACTTCGATTTTTGCTAAACTTCCTGGTGAGTCAAAAAGTATACCCACTCTTGAAAGAATCGTACAGGAAATGGATTTGAAATTAGGAATTTGCCAAAAGCTCCTCGTTTGCTATGCTCAACAAAAATACTTAAAAATGGCCTGTTCATTACCATGTAGATTTGGACTCTTTGATGCCCAGCATTGATTGATAGGGAAATACCGGGTGAGCCAGAAAAAGTTCCCACTTTCGAAAATTCGTAGCACCGCAAGTACTTCATGGATTTGAATGATTCCAATTCTAGTTAAATGCCAAAAGAACCAAGGATTTTTTTTTATTTCTCTCGTCTTCTTACGAGTACTGCAAATATAGGTAAGTTCAACTTTACAAAAATGTCATCGTTGCAAAATGACTGAACAGGGGCCTAAAACACTTGATCAAATCGTTAGAACTCTCCTCAAACAGAACAAGACGCACGGACGATTCACCTCTCTCAAGAGTAGTAGGACATAGATTTTCAAAAAGATACTAATTTTTTTCAATCCCATGGCAATAAATATCCAGACGGATATCTCTCACCCGTGAGAAATTGCATTTTCTCTGTTGTTCTGAGCGAGGGGTCATTAATGATTTGATCAAGTATTTTAGGCCTTTTTCAATCATTTTGCAACCGCAAAGTTTTTCTAAATTGGAATTTTCCGATTTTCCCAGTGCTCGTAAGAAGGCGAGAAAAATCACAAAAATTACTTTGATCTTTTGGCTGCCAAGCAAATATTGATTCATTCCAATCCATCCAGTACTCTTGTTGATGCTACGAATTTTCAAAAGTGGGAACTTTTTCTGGTTCACCCGGTATGATTACATTTCAGCAGTTTCTGCATCATTTGACAGCAATGCCTGAGCTAAGAAAAACATCATTTACCATTTTGATCACTGAGCAGCTCAATTTTAGTTTTAATCAAAGCCCACGGCAATTTTCAGGATTTGTTTATTTGAGATTGAGTTGTTGAATTTTAAATTATGAGTGATTTCTCGAAATTACGTTAAACCCTCCGTTAGGAAATGGAAGTTTTTCATTTCTGTGTTATAGTTTTAAGTTTTTATACCGGTTATGCCAAAATAAACTATGCAATTTTGGCAGTCCACGATAAATCGTACACGGGACCGATTTTGAAGATTCGTGACTTAATCTTTAGCAAAAAGCCTGAATTAGACTCCAGGATTTTTTGCAAATATTTTGTTTTGAGTTGTTGAAGCTTTATGCGAGTCTCTTAACATTTTCGTTCTTAAAAACACTGAAAACGATAAAAAAAGGTCGATTACATTTTCTAAAGACTCGACATTCAAAATCATTTCAAAGAGCAGAACGCAAGGAGCCAAGATTCAGCGACGACTAGTCGAAAACGAACCGACAGACGATAACGAAAATATTCTACCTTTGTTCTCCAACAATGATTCATAAAAATGGTAGAGGATTGAAATTATATTGGTTTGATTGTTTTCACCCGTATCTCGCGATTGAGAAGCGCGATTGACGAAACGAAACGATTTCCGAGAGCTGTCGTAATCTGCTTCTCAATCGGGATGACTATAGGAATCTTTGCATAACTGTTGACAAGACTGTCAGAAGGGGCCGCTCTCTCCTCAATCCCTTTCTTCAAATTGCGAAATGGAGTATTGAAGGTTCTGGGCCCTTTTTCGCGCATTTTGCATCCACAGAGTTTTCGTAATGTCGAATGTACCTGTATTTTTAGTGTGCATAAAAATGCAAGAAAAATCAGAAAAAGAACTTCGCTCTCTCAGCTTGAAGTCGAACTATATTCAAATCCACCAAACACTCTTGGCGCTAAAATTTTTTTTAAAGGGAACTTTTTTCTGGTTTATCCGGCATGTAAGCATGTAAGCTGATATTCTATGGTTTAGGTTTCAATGCAGTAACTGACATTTTATTTTCATTCTTTTCTCCGCAGGAAGGCTCTTTCAGCATTAGACCATGCCAAAGAAAATGTAACAACCCTCAAAGACACAATATCCCAGCTGAAATCAGAGCTCAGTGTGTCAGTGAAGAAAACAGATGAACTACTAAAAGCTTTAATCGCCAAGGCAACACTTCGAGAAAGACTGAAAGCGAAACTTGATAAAGGGAGCAGCAGTTTAAAAGCTTTCATGGCGTTGATTGATAGTGAAATGGAAGATGAAGTGGCTGATTCAGTATTACTTGATGATTATGATGAAATGGATGAGGAATATGAAAGAATTAAATTCTCAAAACAAACGGGAAAATGTAAAACATTGGATGAATCAGTGGAGGATGCTGAGATTGAAATCCAAGAGACGAAAGCTGATTTGGATAAGGCTTCAGTTAGAGTAAGTTTATCTTCTTCGTGTTTATGTGTTTGCCTAATGCGCCAACAAAAACTACAGTAAAAACCCGCGTATAAGAACCTAGTGGATTAAGAACCTGCAGGCTGAAATGTTGCAATTAAACCCCCATTGTATAAGAACCCATTCATCCTGGAATTTAAAATAGGTTCTTATTTTTAGAGAGCATGGGGTCTTATTCACAACAGAAGTTTTTGGAAGAATAAAAAATATTTATATTACCTGATGAGAAGCTTTTGAAAAATTTTATCTGGATTATATAAACATTTCGGATTCTTCCAAAAATTTCTGTTGGGGAATATATCTCATAAACTCAACTGATGTGAACTGACAGTAAATAATAGGCCTGAAGTTTCAATCTGAGGAAAAGAAATTCCTGAAAGCCCTGCAGAACCAATTTAAGAACCTGAACAGCCTCATTTCCAGGTAAATACCCAAAACATAAGAACCTAGTTAAGCTGACTTGCAAGCTTGTAGGTTGTTCTACCCGGGTTTTTACAGTATCCACCTTTTCTTTTCTTTATTCTTTACAAAACAAACTATTTACAAAACAACAAGGCTAAATAACTACATGCCATCCACAGTGGGAAGGACTTACAGTCAGCGAGTTCCCACCATGTATAGCACTTACAATTAAATTTAAATTGCTCCAAGAATAGTCGTAAGAGAGGGACAGCCCGGAGCAACCACTTCGTCATTGTTTTAGGCGATTTAGCAACCTTGAACCAGGGTAACAATGGGCGGGAGGCTAAAGATAATGATAGCTCTGGAATCGAGGTTGGCGCTTTAGGGTTTCACGAGAAACATCAGCATCCCAGAGGTGCACACTCGTACACCTTTGGAGGTCCACGCTCTCGCAAATCTATCAGAGCTAGAAATGCAGTAGTGCTTCCAGGCCACCTCCCTCCTACAACTATGTTCCAACAAAGGAAGAAAAGCTACACTAACAATGATATGTGTGTGTGTGTGTGTGTATGTGTGTGACAATTAAAGGCCACGCCCAAAAACCACGCCCACCAGTCGGCAAATTGAGAGCTTGCACCCCCCTAGTTTGATATCTATAGCGACGGCCCTGAATGATATACACAGACACACACACACATACGACAAGAAAACTACATGCATAGACTATACAGATACAGTGCACGAAGTTCCTGTTTTCAAGGGCTATTAATTTTGGTAGTCACCTTTGACAGGCTACAATAATTCGTACACTACGCCGATTTTGAAAATTGACGAGTTAATCTCTTCCCAAAATTCCCGATTCTTTGCGTCCTCCGTACCCGAACGAAGTCCCGATTCCGCCAATCCCGAATCCTCGATTCATTGGTGGAGCTTTTCTCGTTTATTGCGAGGTGCAGTTGTGCTTAATGTAAGAATTTCGAATTGGGTCATCTTTAGTGCAGTCTTCCATCGCATTAATTGAAAAGTAACTTTTTTGAGTGTAGAGCTGAGCATAATCATTATAATGTAATTGAATTGGTTTGTAAAAAAGATCCCTAATTATACTGTTTGTTCGCTATCGATTTTTTGCCGCTAACTTCCTGTCTCCAGCTATTAGCAATTCCTTGAAATTTTTGGTCTGGAAGTAGCCTAGATTGATCGAAAAACATAAATCGAATTTTCTAAAGACTCACCTGTTCAGGACAATAGGTAACTCTTGGGGATAACAAGGTTTTTCATTTCATTCATAAATGAAATAAATAAAAATGAAAATGAATGAAATGAAAAACCTTGTTATCCCCAAGAGTACTGTGTCTAAATAAATATTTGTTCTTGAATCTTTTCTTGAAGGTGGCAAAGGGGGGTGCCGGTTTAACATCAAGTTCAAGGTGATTCCAAAGCTTAGGTCCACGAAAGGATATAGCCCTATATGCCCATTGTTAGTTTTCCGTAAGGGTAACGAAAGATCAGTTTGACTAAGATCTTCCAAACCTCAGTCATGCACAAAGCAGCCACCAAGTCTCTTTACGTAAATGTTTCCTTTTCTTTGTAAATTCTGTTTCACATCAGATGACAGGCATTTGATTTACCTTAAATCACTAGAACGAGTTGCGCTCGCATTGATCGCAACCCTGACCTGACATCTGATGTGTGATGGAATCTAGTATAGTATCCAGTAGTTTTTAAATCGTTCGTAGTGTAGTTGTATTTAGTTTAACGTTGCGTGCCTTTTCATATTGACCATGGGGTAGTCATAGTCTTTCGCTCCCCATGGTATCGTCCCTGTAGTGTAGTATAGTAATCAGGAACGTATAGTAGAATGTAAGATTTATTGTAATATTTTAATATGAATAAACAAATATAAAAAAGAAAGATCAGTTTCAGCATTTCTCAGTTTTCTTGCTTTGTGCGTCTAATTATTTTCAAACAAGTGGAAAGGTACCTTCGTGTTGGTCTGTTGATCGACGTGACAACAATAGGTCAAAAAGCGTAGGAAAACAAGGGACTATCTGTGATTATCATGTCTGATCAGGGCACATTGTAAAGCAGTTTTTTATTACCAACTGAATGTTTTCACCCTGTATGAAGAATTTTTAAAATGGACCATTCTGTTGTAGGTCACAGTGCTCCAGAAAAAGATCGATCGAGGCACCATCGAACGACTTCGAGCCTTCCAAAATCCCCCGCCAATGGTTGGCATGACGATGGTGATGCTGATGATCCTTATAGGGAGGCCTGAGTTCAATTCGCTTGTTCATCCGCCATCACAAAGAGGAGAACGAAAAACAGAGTCTCGTAATTATTCGGACGAAACTTCAAGAATCAGCTCAGAGGAGACGACAAGGACAAGGCGTGATCAGCCTCAGAAACCAAATTATGCAAGCATGGGTATGTTATACCGCATTCACACTTGCAAGTTTAACTAGACTTATGACTTTTCGTCCCTTGTTTCCCTGCGTTCTTTGATTTGCTTATATCACTTGCTCAATAGGGACTCATACCATTACTCTTATAAAGTGGACCCCCTGCTTCAAAATGTTAATTTTGATTTTGCGTTAAGGCCATTCCATTTGATTTTACGTCAAGGCCATTCGCGAAAATTCATTCCCGGAAATCATGTTATTGTTGAGGATACCGAGGACTGCCCCTTGGTCTAAGCCTTTTGTTATGCTGGTAAAGTTCAAAGCAGATCAACAGTTGGGAAACCTATTACCATGGGCGAGAATCTCTTTGTTTTTTTGCTAATTTTTGTTTGGATATTATTCTTTTCACAAACCACACATGCATTCTGCGCACGATCACAGGTTTCCCTTTTGACCATTGCTTTGAACTTTGATGTTTCGTATCCCCAGCAAGTTATGTTAGCAAAACGCGAAAGTTGATCCCAAAAATTTCGCGTTTTTTCCAACTCGCAAAAGTTCCTTCCCATGAAAGTAATCAAAATGTTTGTTTTCACAGGCCTAACCGAAGATGGACGCGGTGTCGACAAGAAGACCTGGAAAACAATTCAAGTGATTATGAACGACTCTCAAAAATTTTTTGAAGTCATCAACAATCTTCGGTGGGACAAAGGAATTTCCGAGGACATTATGAAAGCTATCGTTTCATTTTTTTCACCAACGGAAGCAGTTGTTCACGGCATTACGGTTCCGAAGCTTTCGTTTTCGAATATTCCGTCTCCAAAGCACTCAGCCGTTGACAGGAGAACAGCTAGCCCAGGTAAGCGTTATTCGTTTGGACCAAAGGTACCAAGTCTTTAAAAGGATTGCACAAATGGTAAATACAAACACAATCATAAGTAACCTAATTTACTCACTCTCTGACCTTACCTATCCCCCTCATCATCCCCATCGTTATTATTATTATTATCGCAGTTATTTTCTTACATTGCACTAACATAATCAGTATTATTATTATTATTATCATTATTATTAGCACCATAATTATTATTTTTATTATTATTATGATTAGCATCATTGTCGTTGTCATCATTATTACTACATAACATAACCGTTGTAAACCTAACCGATATAACCTC
Source organism: Aurelia aurita complex sp. Pacific (assembly GCA_004194395.1). Taxonomy (NCBI): domain Eukaryota; kingdom Metazoa; phylum Cnidaria; class Scyphozoa; order Semaeostomeae; family Ulmaridae; genus Aurelia; species Aurelia aurita complex sp. Pacific. The sequence continues at coordinate 153,369 of REGL01000149.1, forward strand.
TGCGTAGCCATCATATCTAACCAATCACGTTTTATTTCTCCCTTTCAAATCGCTGTACATATCTAAATTTTTATTATAACTGTCACATTGCAGCCCTGAAGAAGTCCTGCATGGCAGGACGAAATATTGGCATAAAATAGATTAATCATATTTGCTGTTATTTTCGTCGCATTGCGGTGTTTCTGCCTTTAAACTGGTAAATGCTTAGTTTGGTTTAGGGGCCCTTTACATGCCTGTTGTTGTTATTATTATTATTATTACTGTTCTAGTATTGATGAAACCAGACTACGACTGCGCTCACACGATGCCGCACAACAAGGACAGATTTTGTAGGACAATAGCAAGAGCTGCTCTTGATTGACACCGCAATTCAAAGCGATTAAGCGATCGCAGACAAAGGAAATTCTCTCAACCAATAATTCAAAACAAACAAAGCCGCAAAAATTGCCCTGAAACCCAGGTAGCTTGCTCGCTCGTTGTGCATTCCAGAAATTGTTTTTGAGAGAAAACACGAGCATAGATCGAAAGATGAAGAATGTATCTACACATCTGCCACGGGCATTTAATCAATTTGGTTCAAAAGCCGATTGCGAGGCGATTCAATTCTCTTATATTTTTGGGTGTAATTGAAGCATTTACTACTCAGCCTCTGAACCAACGACATGAAATGCCCGTGGTAGATGTGTAGATGCATCCTTCTTCTTTTGATATTTGCTCATGTTTGCTCTTAAAAACAATTTCTGGAATGCACAACAAGCGTGCTAGCACCTGTGTTTCAGAGAAACTTTTGCAGCTTTGTTTGTTTTGAATTTCTGGTTGAGAGAATTTCATTTGTCTGCGATCGCTAATCGCTTTGAATTGCGGTGTCAATCAAAACCAATTCGTGCTATTGTCTTACCAAATCTGTCCTTGTTATGCCTAATTTTGAAAACGGTGGAGAACGGCGCTCACACGAAGGCACATTTTTTGCCGACAGATTTTGAAAACGGTAGATTTTGACTCACCCGGTATGTTATTTTCGGTTGAAAGAAATGAATCAGAAGATAACGCTTATTCTTTCCCTTTATTTTTCGCAGACAAGAAAACATTTGGAGTCACATTAACCGCTGTGCGTTACTCATCAGAAGACGCTGCGCAGGTGGTTGAATACATTGAGGCAGTAATTGATTTCATAAGAAAGAACAAACCATATAAACAGGCCATTAAGTTATTGAAAGATTTAAAGAATGAAGTGGAATTAAGGGAACATAGACAGCTGGAAAGAAAATTGACGCAAGAAAGTGAAAAAGACAATGAGGTATGCGCGTATTACATCTTTTCAGCAAGGGCGAATTTTGTAAAATACAATTTAGGTTTCCGAGAGGAGACAAAGTGATTTGCCTTTCAGATTGCGCGCTGTAGGAAACGCAGTAGTTGATGTGTTAAAGGACAAATCCGGGGTTGGTATGATTGATGATAAAATACAAGATGATACTGCTGTGAATGATGTATGATACTTTTTTCCACTATTTTTCGCCTTCTCCTTGTGAAATTACGTATTCAAATAAGCAATTTGAGCGAAGTGACGTCATATCGTGCAAACGAAAACGAGTCTGCGTGATTGTTTGTTCGCCTCTTTATGGTAGCAAGCCTCTTTATCGTGTTCTCGTGCCATTTTCAATGCATGAGTACACGATAAAGAGGCTAGCGGCAATTAAAAGGCGAAAAACAATCGCACAGCCTCGTTTTCGTTTGCACGATATGACGTCACTTCGCTCAAATTGCTTATTTGAATACGTAAGTCCACAAGGAGAAAGTGAAAAATAGTGGCAAAAAGTATCATACATCATTCATAGCAGTATTATCTTGTATTTTATCATCAATCATACCAACCCCGGACTTGTCCTTTAATTGATAATTATAATTATTCAAATGTTACCTTGGTCTTCATTCCTCTCGGCTTCTGCTTGTTATTTTGCTTGAAAACAAGCACAAGGCGTGATGAATGAAGATCAAGGGAACTTTTTAATATCATTACCAATTAACACTATGAATTAACACACCAACTACCGCATTTCCTACAGCGCGTGTTTAAAAGAATGGAATTTACACCTCCGTGCACTCTATCAAATCAAAATAAACAGAGAATTCAAAACATTATGGTCGGCTGCATTTAAAGACAAATGACGGAGATATAAAGCAACTTAAATCAGGGGCCTGGGCAATCTAAAGATAGCCTATTGTATTCCATTGTATTTGATGATCTCGAGAGATTTTCAAAACAACTGGACAAATGATGGCATCCGGCCGTCCTTTGTTCCATTTTTAAACAAGACGCTATATATCCGTCATTTGTCTTTAAGGTGTGAAATCTATTCTTGAAACTGCCATATCGGTTTGTCTTAAACAGAATTGTATCTTTTGTTTAACAATGACTTGGTCCCAGGGGGTACTTCGTGCTGCATGTATTAATTCTTCTTTATTAGAATGTGCACCTTGAAGTGATTCGGATTGATTCAAAATACACACATCGCTAGGCCCCACCAAATCTGTTTACTTCGATTGATTGNAAGTCCACAAGGAGAAAGTGAAAAATAGTGGCAAAAAGTATCATACATCATTCATAGCAGTATTATCTTGTATTTTATCATCAATCATACCAACCCCGGACTTGTCCTTTAATTGATAATTATAATTATTCAAATGTTACCTTGGTCTTCATTCCTCTCGGCTTCTGCTTGTTATTTTGCTTGAAAACAAGCACAAGGCGTGATGAATGAAGATCAAGGGAACTTTTTAATATCATTACCAATTAACACTATGAATTAACACACCAACTACCGCATTTCCTACAGCGCGTGTTTAAAAGAATGGAATTTACACCTCCGTGCACTCTATCAAATCAAAATAAACAGAGAATTCAAAACATTATGGTCGGCTGCATTTAAAGACAAATGACGGAGATATAAAGCAACTTAAATCAGGGGCCTGGGCAATCTAAAGATAGCCTATTGTATTCCATTGTATTTGATGATCTCGAGAGATTTTCAAAACAACTGGACAAATGATGGCATCCGGCCGTCCTTTGTTCCATTTTTAAACAAGACGCTATATATCCGTCATTTGTCTTTAAGGTGTGAAATCTATTCTTGAAACTGCCATATCGGTTTGTCTTAAACAGAATTGTATCTTTTGTTTAACAATGACTTGGTCCCAGGGGGTACTTCGTGCTGCATGTATTAATTCTTCTTTATTAGAATGTGCACCTTGAAGTGATTCGGATTGATTCAAAATACACACATCGCTAGGCCCCACCAAATCTGTTTACTTCGATTGATTGATTGATTGATTGATTGATTGATTGATTGATTGATTTGATTTGATTTGATTTGATAAGCAATCAAACGATAATACAACCTTTTGGGACACCCGGTATATATTTTTCTGAAATATATAGAATATGCATATGAAAAATGTTTACTACCTATGTCTTGATCCCATTTTTATCCTATCTAAATTCATTCTGCTTACCGTAGCCAATTCACGTGGATCCAATCGAAAAAATGACAGAGGATGACTTGCCTCGTCTTGATGAAGAGGTGGAACAGCTGCAACAACAGTTTGATGAAACAGCTATTAACAAATTTAATATCACCCAAAAAATCAGCGAATATTCGGAGAAATTGAAGAGCCTAACAGGGCTGCTTGAAAGGTAACGTCTAGAAACTTCTTTGTTTTGCCGTAAAAATTCCCGTATCTAAGGGATTGCCCGTATTGGTCGCTTGTTTTGAGCCGAATTCTCCGGGGGGGGGGGGTACATGACTTGTTGGGACGGGGGGTCTGCCGCCCGATTTTCAGAAAGCTGCCCACTTCTAATTACCGAAATTTGCTTTGGTACCCATTTTTATAATGAATTTTGGCGAAAAACTGCCCATTTTAACCATTTTTGGCGAATATCTGCGAAACCCTACCCATGTCTATGGAAAATCTGCCGAAAAAGGACCCTTGCTTAGATAATCTGGGCCCAAAAACCCACCCATATGGGCGGCACATACCCGTACCCTGAGCATTTTATGTACCTCCCCCGGACGAATACTACCGAAAGTAAATTTATCTGCAATAGACCTTTTATCTATTCTGAGAAAAATCGGAATCGAACGATATTTTGCTACATTTTGTAGAATTTTCGAATGTGCACAATAATGATAGAAGTTTTACGCCACTCGATCGAACGTCGCGTATAAAAATGTATAAAAGTAACGCTCGATCCAGGCTCTTTTGTAGAATAGCTAAAAGGTCTATTCAAATGTTCTGATATTGGAATTTTGGAAATCAGGTATTGGCAAGCGAATTCAGCTGTTCAGCGAGGAGAGGAACACCTAGCATATCGCAGAAAAAGATCTGATTTTTCTGGATGTTTAATCGAAACATTGAGCATGTCATATTTGCAGCATAAAGCATGGACACCAGGAGACAAAATGTGTGATTTGCATGGTCTAAGCTACGAATGGCCTAAGCTAATCTCATCGTGAAGTGATTTGACTACGTAGTTAACTCATTCTGCTGCTAAGATATGATGACAACTTAGTCAAGCTCTTCTTTTTCGTTTCCTAATCTCACAATTACTGCCTGAATCGCATTTTCCAAGCCAACACAATCAGCATCACAGCTCGAGAGTCCTTTCTAACCACCATTCTGCATCAACGGTTTATGAATGAAGCTTCGCTCCTCCGCAAGCAAGCGCGTTTTCGCCTCTTTTATCCATCGCTTATACTTTTCGTATCCTTTTTAGCTTGAAGCCAGTTGAAGCCATATGGAAGTATTTCTTGGAAGATCACACATCAATGGATGTCTTGCTGACAAATTCGATTTGTGCTGCTGCATTCTTGACTTATTGTGGACCCATGGGAATCGATCAAAGGTACCATTCTGTTCATGATTTTCTAACAGGAAGCCTAAAGGTTTGGCCAAACTGGACAACATTGGACAAAACGCAAATGTTGCTTAAGTGTTGCCCAGTTTGGCCACTTTGTCGGCCGACAGATTCATCAGAAAATTTGTTGCCGAAATGTTCAAACATGCTCAAACATTTGTTTGCAACATTTGTCGTTCAGTTCGATGTTTCCCAGTTTGGCCACAATGTTGGGCAACAATTCAACTTAATTTCCCCTTTTCCAACTTTCATCTCCATCTAAGGCTTCCAGTAACAACAAGCAAGCTACAGCTTTCTTTCGTTCTGCCATATTTTAGCTAAATTTTGCGTTCAAATACAATATGGCGCAGTATCAAAGCCACCTATCAAATCAAATTTGGCACTCCTTTTGATAACAAAAGCAATAATGTGCTGCACGACCATTTTTGGCCACAATGTTTTGACTACATAAAAATGAAAAAATGTTCAAGCAACATTGTTGGGCAACATTGTTGCCAAGTTTGGCCTTAGCTTAATTGCATTAGTAGGGGTTATCATTATTATCATTATTATTAATTTCTTATTATTAATTTCATTTGTTGTTTGCAGGAAACGAATGTCAGAATATTTTGTAAAGGTTTGCAATGAGAATGGAATTCCTGCGGAAAAGAAGAGTATATTTAAACAAATCTCTCTTGCAAAGTATTTAGTTGGAAAGGTAACTATCAAGTTGTTTGGTAAAAGCACATGTCATTTAGACCTAAAAATTATAAAAATGTTGGTAAGATGCCCGGGGTGAGATGTTTGTATGGGAACGAGAATTCCACGTTGGATTCTGGTCCATGATTTACTACTTATTTACATTTATTTTCTATTTCTGGAAGTGACAGTTGTATTTAATTTAAACTTCAATGGCAAGTAAATCATGGACCAAAATCGAGCGTGGAACTCTCGTTCTCATAAAGACCCCTTACCAGCATTTTCCTCATTCCTGTGTCTGAAAGATGACTGATTTTGATAAACAACGTCTTCACAGTACACTGTAATTCTGAAAATATTCAAGATGTCAAAGATTTCCAATGAACGCTTATAACCAAGAACATTTATTTCCTATGCTTGAAATTAGCTAAGTTTCACCAGGCCTTAGGCCCCGTTCACACTGCTCCGTTTTTGTTATTATCCGTTTTTGTGGCATCCAAGCTACCCGTTCACATTGTTCCGTTTTTGTACAAAAACGGAGGGAAAAACATCCGTTTTTGTCTGTTCACATTGATCCGCCTAATAACAAATACGGAGAGAAAAACCTCCGTTTTTGTGCGTTCACATTGCTCCGTTTTTGTGAAACTCATTGTTGAATATTGGAGCATTTTCAAAAACCTCCGTTTTTGTGCGTTCACACTGATCAAGTGCGTTTTCAAAAAACCTCCGTTTTTGTGGATATCCACTTTTGATAGCGTTCCCTCCGTTTTTGTGGCGTTTTTGTGCGGATCAGTGTGAACACTTTCACAAAAACGGAGGTTTTTCCCTCCGTTTTTTGTACAAAAACGGAGCAGTGTGAACGGGGCCTTAGTATCGATTTATGGTTAGACCCTCTCCTGTTTAGTAGGTCCTTCTTTAAATCTGACCCTTCAATAACTCGTATTCATATTTCTCCTAGCAAATGCTACGTCGTTGGAAAGCTCTGAGTTTCCCCATGGATAATATCTCATTGGATAACATTTGTATAACAACCCAAAAGGATTGCTGCAACGCATGGGCACTTCTGTGTGACCCCCAAAGAATTGCTGTTCATTGGATCGAGAAACTGTTACAGGACACCACTGCGGTCAAACACAAGGTAACTATGTAAATATGTGTAAAATTGTTAAAGATTTGGTTGGGTCCAGTAGTGAAAGCATCAGCTAATGTCTGCGCAATGTAAATCATTTGCATCTGCTGTAAATATTCAGTGTAGAGGCTGCCTTTTATGGCCCCTTCTCCCAAGCGTTTTTGAAAGATTGAAACCTTATTCTTATTTATGTTTAGTCTTGTTTTGAGTAAGCCCTTTGTGAACCATGGCACCAGTCATTCGTGACTCACATCCAACCATTTTTTCCCAGGATTTGCACCAGTGCATAGTTTTTTTTGTTTTTATTTTTGTTTTGTTTTTTGTTTTTTGTTTTTGTTGTTTTACAATAATTCACCTAAACTAAGCTGGCGTATGCTAGCGTCTGCCAAAATGGAATGGTGCCATGGTACACAAAGTGCTTAATAAGATTGTTGTTAAAGAAATTGTCAAGTGCCGTTCTTAGCCAGAACCAGATGACGTCATGTCTATTTCTGCTATGGACGGCACAGAATATTGTATTTTGTATCTTGTTGAATTTTTAACTGTGATAAAAAAAGATTGAAACACACTTCAAGAATTTGAAAGGAGAATAAAGTAGTGTAATGGGGATTCGTACATCTGCAGATATTGTAAGATTAAGTTTTTCAGATTACCTTGCTTTTTATTTGTGATTTTCCAGGCCTTTTCATTGTAAATTATACTTTCTTCTTAGTTTAGTTGGCCTTGATTTAGAAAAGTGAACTTAAAATGAATTAATAATGATAGTAATAATGATGATATGCTGCTAAGCCAAGTCTCGTTTGTGAATCTTATCGTTTCTGGATGAGCATTTGTAATAGCCCTGCCCGGCGCATTAGAGCTATACATTTAGATTAAAAGAACACAAACTTCGAAGAAACTTCACTCGCTATTTGATCATAGTTATTACTTGTTGGGGAGATCAGATACGGTTTGTTCGAGGAAACTTATGTGTCCCCCCGTGCCGTAGGTTAATGCTCATGCGTCCATCAGAGTTCCAGCCCAAAACGCTACTGCACATGAGCATTAACTTACCGCACGGAGGGACGCATACGTTTCTTCGGACAGACCGTATCTCATCTCCCCAACAATTACACATATATCATGTTCGCAGTTCGTAGCGTTCTCTGTCTGTATCCATCTCTTGAATCGTCTGATTCTCTCATTCAAATCAGGGGGTCGCATTTTAAAACAATTAGTACATTCAAATTTATTTCTAGATGTCGACACATTTTCCATTAGTCCTTCGAATAGAGTTGTCTTTAGCTCACGTTTTTTAACCTTTTCTTTTTCAGGAATTACGTGGAGAGCTAGAGACATGCTTAATAGAAGGACGCACGCTTCTTATTTCTGATGTTGATCTAAATGCCCTTGAAAAGAACGATAAACTGAATGCATTGTTGAAAGGAAGGCCAGCTTTTATTGGTGCAAATGTTCCATTTAAACTAACGGTAGGTCGCTCACTTTTTTGGGCAGGAAGTATTTCTATCTACTTAAAGCTAATCTAAGCCCACTGTGTATGCCGCATCCAGGCACGGGACCCCTAGTTTAACGTCCTTTCCGAAGGACGGCGAGGTGAGTTGCGAAGTCAAGCCTCCAAGGTCACCCATCCGGAGTTTGACCTCACTCGACCGAGCTTAACTTCAGTCTCCTGACGGAAACTGATTAAGCCGCTCGGCCACTCACACAGTGTCACTTTTTTACACTGTTCTTGTTGGACACATTAAAGGACAAGTCCGGCGTTGGTAAGATTGATGATAGACGGAGATAGATGATAGATGTTGTATCGTAATTTTTTCCACTATTTTTCGTCTTTCTCTTCGAAATTTTCAGGTAAGCGGTATTTAGGGAACATAGGTTCCAAATCTTATTAAAAAGTTGGTGTAAAATTCAATGACCTATTTCTTTGAANCCACTCACACAGGGTCACTTTATTTACACTGTTCTTGTTGGACACATTAAAGGACAAGTCCGGAGTTGGTAAGATTGATGATAGACGGAGATAGATGATAGATGTTGTATCGTAATTTTTTCCACTATTTTTCGTCTTTCTCTTCGAAATTTTCAGGTAAGCGGTATTTAGGGAACCTATTAAAAAGTTGGTGTAAAATTCAATGACCTATTTCTTTGAATTGATTGGCTTCAAAGAAGCTTTTGCTATTGTGCTATGATTCTGCCGTTGGACTTCTCTGAAATCCTCAATACTTTCAGAATTTGAGTGTTTTTCTTCTCTTTCGAGGATTGAAGAAAAATTTTCAAAAAAATTTAAAACCATCGTAATTTCTAAATATTTTGATGTAACATGAAGTAATTTTCAAGAAAGGCTTGGTTTATGGATGTCTACAATATAGTATCAAGCAAAAGTCTACCACTTTTGTGGCTTATTATTTAGAAATCTAATGACGTCACATGCTCAAATGAGCTGAAATATAAAATATGCTGTAGTTTTAAGAAAAATTCAAAGTTTCCGAAAAGTCCAACTGTAGAATGATCGATATGTAACTAAAGTTTCTTTTAAGCCATTCAGTTGGAAGAAATAGGTCATAGAATTTTACACCCACCTTTTTACGCTGATTCAAAGATTTGAAACCTATGCTGTTTGTGCGTAGATATCTCGTACTGAACGCCAATTGGGATTTCAAATCTCCTGATATATCGTATAGAATCTCTGAGCACGACCAGGATTCTTTGTTGAGCTTAACCTTTCGAATATACATGTTTAAACTTCAATTTTTAAATCCTAGATTGGAGATGAAGAAATCGAGTGCTCGCCTGGTTTCAGGTATTGTGTTTTTTATGTCTCCTGACTTTCGAAATCGTATTGCCGACCTTAGCATACCGGGTGCGCCGAAAAGAACTTCGCGCATTTGAAATCATCAACATCATCATCATTAATTTATTTAACGTAGGCGACATAACATAAAAAGAATAGCTAAATTACAGCTAATTTAGGCCTACTTTACAAAATTTACAAATTCCTAGAGTTAATCAATAAAACATGTAGTGGATTATTTACAAGATAAAATCATGCCTTCCTTACGAGGTACGGAGCGACGCCCACCTCCCAGAGAGACGGTGGACACACCGCGCGAGGGAACCCCCACACGCATATCCTAAGCTGCGGTCGCCGCTGGGGCACAATTCCCCAGTTCAACCGAAAGTTCGTTATACGGAGAGTACTTGTTAAATTGGAATGAAGCAAAATTGTATTGATAGCTAAAAGGCTACAGAACGTTTTGTGGTTCTTCTTCTGTTGAGCATAGGAAGTGTTGATAAAATTGGATTTATGAAAAACGCGTTGCTTGAAATACGTGAGAAGGGGCCTAACTCCTGGGACCATATTATGATGAGTCTCCTCAGCCAAACATATTTTTTTATTTTTCTATATGATATATTCCAAATAAAATTTACAATACAAATTACGAACTACATTACTTATAAAATTACTCTACAATACTACTAGAACGATCAACCCCAGGGAGCAAAAGGCTGTGTCTACCCCGAGGCCATTAAATAAAGTTATTTTCTAATTCATTGCATTCATTAGAAGCCGAGCAGAAGGCATTGTATTTCTCGCGTATTTAGGGCTTAAATGAAACAATTACCACACAGCTCCTGAATCAAATAAACAAAATCCGCCAGGCAGATCTTTAGATTTACCCTTCTTCTTTTGTTATAAGCACATAACTGCTCTTAAAAACCGCCTTTCGCGTGCACAAGTCGAGAGTTTGC
>REGL01000149.1:209867-222995 GCA_004194395.1 Aurelia aurita complex sp. Pacific
CAGAGAAGCACTCACTTTCCGACCCGCAAAAAGGTCAGTATTCATACGAGTGTCCATGTTATGGTTCTCGTATTTGCCCAAGAGATCCTATCTTGCATGTGGACATTGATCATAAAGATGTGCCAGGAACAAGATGGCCGCTAAGAGGTATCTCATGTACGTTACGTCCGTTTTAGATCAATATACGTCTAAACTCTATATTTTCATATAAACTGTACAGTTGTTTTAGCATTGTATTTAGTATAGTTAGCTAGCTTGTTGTGTGTTTGTTGGCTTGTAAATTAGTCCAACTATTTGGTCAAATTCTTCCTTCTTCATAAAGAAAGGAATGCGACTTTCTCTGCGGGGCTGAAAAAAAGCTTGTAAGTGAAACGTAACATTTTTGCACACGTTGATGTTTGCATTTCATGAGGACATATGTGCACATTTTGGGCACTCAAGGGAGTACTTATATATGTAATCACTTTTTAAGGTCTCCAAGCATATAAGGACAAGCAATGACGCCTGGTGAAATTTTTGTTCCCAGGATTAAGAAAAATATGTTCGGTGGAAAAGAGCATTTCTTCCTAAGGATATCAAACCTTTTACTTCAAGCCTACCAAGCAGCTGTATTGGTTAGCTGGACTGGTTGAGGGGCGCTTTTGCAAGGATCTTTCTCGATAAAGTAAACAGATTACCCCTTAAAGTTTCTACTACTATTGCTGCTTTATTATACTGCCCGCACCACCAATTCATAATTATTATGTTTTAAGAGATGTCTGATTCTTATGGATTTGAATTCAACTGCCCTTTGCAATAATGCCATGCATAGGACAGAAACAACAGACAAGGCAATTGTGGTATGTTTGTATTGTATATTGTCACAAGCTTCGTGACTTACATTATCACTCATGTATTTACAAAGTTAATGTTAAAAGCTTATGCTGCAATACGTTTGGGTACAACAGTAGTTAAATCTTCACGCAGTTCTAAATAATTTACATAAATGCACGTTTCAGCATTTTAGGGAAATATTTTGAGAGAAGTTAATTGTATGTTTGTAATTATTTTATTATATCCTCAAGATTCGATTCCATGAAGTTGTCTCTGATATTATGATCTCCAATTCCAAAGCAAGGAAATGGGCAAACATTCTTGTCCGGCTCAGAAATTGAAAGTTTGTGAAACCCCTTGGAGAAAAGGCTTGTAGCATCATAGAATCATCACAGAATCATCATAGAATCAACGTAGAATCAACATGGTATCATCATAGAATGAACCCAAAATCATCATAGAATCAACATGGTGTCCATCGTAGAGTCATCATAGAATCAACCTAAAATCATCATAGAATCATAGTAGAATCATCCTAGAATCAACATGGTATCACCATAGAATCATCATAGAATCAACCTAAAATCATCATAGAATCAACGTAGAATCAACATGGTATCATCATAGAATGAACCCAAAATCATCATAGAATCAACATGGTGTCCATCGTAGAGTCATCATAGAATCAACCTAAAATCATCATAGAATCATAGTAGAATCATCCTAGAATCAACATGGTATCACCATAGAATCATCATAGAATCAACCTAAAATCATCATAGAATCAACATAGTATCATCATAGAGTCATCATAGAATCATCCTAGAATCGTAGTAGAATCATCCTAAAATCAAGATAGAATCATCCTAGAATTGACATAGGATCATCCTAGAACTGACATAGCGTCATCATAGAATCAACATAGAGTCATCCTAGAATCATAGTAGAATCATCCTAGAATCAACCTAGAATCATCCTAGAAGCATCCTAGAATTGACATAGGATCATCCTAGAATTGACATCGAGTCATCATAGAGTCAACATAGAATCAACATAGAATCATCCTAGAATCAACGTAGAATAATCATAGAATCAAAATGGTATCATCATAGAATGATCATAGAGTCAACCTAAAATCATCATAGAATCAACATAGTGTCATCATATAGTCATCGTAGAATCAACATAGAATCATCCTGGAATCATAGTAGAATCATCCTAGAATTGACATAGAATCATCTTTATGCTAGAATCATCACAGAGTTATCATGTACGTACAATCTTCATAGAATCAACATAGAGTCACAAAAGACATCATAGAATCATCATGGAAATGTCATAGAATCATCGTAGGATCATCATAGAATCATTAAAGAATCATCATAGAATCATCGTTGAATCATCGTAGGATTTTCATAGAATTATCAGTTATGATAAAGTCATTATACAGCCGTTGGAGTTGACATGGAATTATATAGATTTCCCATAGACTCATTACAGAATCATCAACTAATGATTATAGAATAGCGATAGGGTTATAATGCAATTTGCATGGAATTACCAGAGATCAATCAAAGATATAATATAATCAAAGCGATACATTTATGTCAATCAAGATGATTTGGAACAAAATCAAAAGACCAGCCCTTTGATATCACTATTTACATCAAAAGCCCCCAAAGCCTCATTGGCCCCCCTTAACAACAATACTTTCCAATTTATATCATACTTTAAAATATACTTCATAATGATAAAAGTCTTTCCTTTCTTTGATACGATGTGCATATTTCTCTTTTGATACTTTATTTAGTTCACATATCAATGATTTCGTTGTTGTTCTGCCAATATTAAACGAGTGACATTGTACTTTATTTTGCATGCATTTCATCGTGCACTCTTGCAGACTATTTACCAAGTGTGTCTCAAATACATGTCCTATCAGAGCCTTGTTTGCGTAGTCTATCGTTGAGAAGGCTTGATTTTCGTAAATGTAAGGATCTTGGCCGACTTTTTCGCCTCCACCAGTCTCACCACCACCACCGCCAAACTTTTCTGTGAAGTTGAAAATAGATAAATATTCCTTGTAATAATCTTCATGCCAAGATTCCGCAACGAAAATTAGGGGTTTGCAGACTTATTACTTCGGTCGCTTGTTTCCTGGTTATCTGACTGAAATAGGCCACTCCGTTCTGAAACTATGAAGTATTTTGTTGTGAAAACCCCTTCAACAAACCCACAAAACAGGCCTTGAAGTCACGACAAAGTTTTCTTAATACTGCTGCCTTACAGCAATGACTATTACGCGTTTTAGCACGTGTTATCCCTTTGGAAGGATGAAAGTGTCCTCCCTGGAAGCGTAACATAGTTATTCTGGGCGATTTCATCTTCCCACATGCTAAAACACATTTAAATCATCACTGTGAGACAGAAATTTAGGGAAGATTTGTTCTCGATTTTACGTCTGTTTTAAACGATTCTTGAAGGGCTTTCTAGAGAAAATCTCTCATAGTTTCAGAACAGAATCGCCGACTTGACGCTAACAAGGACAGGTTTTATAAGACAATAGCATGAGTTGCATTTGATTGACACCGCAATCCAAAGCGATTAGCGATCGCAGACAAAGGACATTCTTTCAACCAGTAATTCAAAACAAGCAAAGCCGCAAAAGTTTCTCTAAAACCCAGGTAGCTAGATCGCTCGTTGTGCATTTCAAAAATTGTTTTTAAGAGCAAACATGAGCATAGGTCGAAAGAATAAGGATATATCAACACATCTGCCATGGGTATTTAATTCATTTGGTTCACAAGCCGATTGGAAGGCGATTCAATTCTCTTATTTTGTTGGGTGTNCTTGAAGTCACGACAAAGTTTTCTTAATACTGCTGCCTTACAGCAATGACTATTACGCGTTTTAGCACGTGTTATCCCTTTGGAAGGATGAAAGTGTCCTCCCTGGAAGCGTAACATAGTTATTCTGGGCGATTTCATCTTCCCACATGCTAAAACACATTTAAATCATCACTGTGAGACAGAAATTTAGGGAAGATTTGTTCTCGATTTTACGTCTGTTTTAAACGATTCTTGAAGGGCTTTCTAGAGAAAATCTCTCATAGTTTCAGAACAGAATCGCCGACTTGACGCTAACAAGGACAGGTTTTATAAGACAATAGCATGAGTTGCATTTGATTGACACCGCAATCCAAAGCGATTAGCGATCGCAGACAAAGGACATTCTTTCAACCAGTAATTCAAAACAAGCAAAGCCGCAAAAGTTTCTCTAAAACCCAGGTAGCTAGATCGCTCGTTGTGCATTTCAAAAATTGTTTTTAAGAGCAAACATGAGCATAGGTCGAAAGAATAAGGATATATCAACACATCTGCCATGGGTATTTAATTCATTTGGTTCACAAGCCGATTGGAAGGCGATTCAATTCTCTTATTTTGTTGGGTGTAATTAAAACACTCACTGCTCAGCTTCTGAACCAAAGAAATAAAATTTCCGAGGTAGATGTGTAGATATATCCTTCTTTATTCGATATATGCTCATGTTTGCTCTTAAAAACCATTTCTGAAGTGCACAACGAGTGCGCTAGCTACCTGGGTTTCAGAGAAACTTTGGCGGCTTTGTTTGTTTTGAATTACTGGTTGAGGGAATTTTCTTTGTCGGCAATCGCTAATCGCTTTGAATTCAGGTGTCAACAAAAGCAACTTATGCTATTGTGTTACAAAATCTGTCCTTGTTCTTGACGCTAGGAAATTTCAAATTATATTTGAACATGTTCACGTTTGAATTATGCACTTGTTAGCATCATTGCCTTGATATCCAGAAAGCAATTTCCTTTCAAACGGGGAATTTTTATCACTTATCTGGTGTCATAAAACAGGAATAAATGCCATATCTATCAGAGCATGCCAATACCTCCACAGAGACAAAAGAGGGAGACGTCGTGCTAGATTCAATCTACCGGGTGTCCCAAAATGATGTATTATTGTTTGATTGCTTGTGTGTCCAAAACCAATGGACGGATTTTCAAAAACTTTGTTTTATTTGATTGCCTAAAGTCTGAATTGGATGTTAAGATGTTGGTTGTGGTTTTACCTGTTTTTGAAAATCGGTTCATCGGTTTGGACATATAAACAATCAAACGATAATACATCATTCTGGGACACCCGGTATAACTCTGCCATACTCACCCCTATAGCATGCATATCCAGTTTCGTTTGCTTTTAAAACGTAATCCCAAATTTTTACATCATCCATAAACATCTTGATTCCTTTCTTATTGACTTTCCTCTGTGCTGTATTGCCGAAAGCAATTCGCCTTTCCACTGCGCTACTCCCAAGCGAGTAATTCGATCTTTTCGAGTAAATACCATTTTCAACTGTTGAGGCTGTCGTTGTTGCTGTTGTTGCTATCGTCGTAACAGGCGAAACCTCTCCCATTAAACTGCCATTGATATAGAGTCGAAGTGAGTTGCGATCCCAAGTTACGATATAACATGCCCAACCTGATCTCGTTAAATTTCGCGCATGAACAATTTGCAACTCATTTGTGCCGTCCCATAAACTAACCACTAGTCTGTTCCGGGAAGTATGATGCACGCTGAAATTCCCTGACGAAATAATACTCCCATCGCCAACATTAGTCCAATTTTGCCATCGGATATGAAAGCTAATTGATAGACCGGCCTTACAACTTTGCGGACTCAGAATGCATTCGTTTGTTATGTTGTCAAATATTATCCCTGATTTATTGCCATTGAAGTAAGCAGTAATCCAAGTTTCGGTCCTTAAGATACGTGTCCCATGTAAAAGATATCCACGATTCTGGTCAGTAGAATTTGCTTCTTTGACATAGCCATCGGAAGTTCCTTGGTCGAGCTTCCAGTGGAGATCGGGCTTTGCGACTCCTAGTAGTAAGAAATGAAGTGATCAGTAAACTGCCAAATATGCTTCAGAGAAAATTTTGCAGAAGATGCTACCGGTTGAGTCAGAAAAAATGCCTAAATATCGAAGAAACAACATTTTATTGATACCCAACTTGTTCGTAATCCTTTCTGGCTGAAATCGGTCACTCTGTTCAGATTCTACAGGGATTTTCTCGAGAAAGTCGCTTCTACGGAGCCCCATAGGGGACATGCTCATCGCAAGTCTTGATGTACATAACAACTTTTACTGTACATAACAAGAAAATTAGGCATGCTTAAAGCATGTCTTGGTGCTTATAACACCTTTTACTGCCTAAAGCAGTATATTTTATTGTTTATCCCAGCTTTTTGTGTCACATACAAAACTTTCAGATGCCTGAAGTGATTTTCATTGTCGATTACAATTCTCATTGTCGATTACAAGTTTTACTGTTCGTTGCAAATTCTACTGTCGATTGCAAGTTTTAATGTCGATTGCAAGTTTTACTGTCGATTGCAAGTTTCACTGTCGATTCAGATGCCTGAAGCGATTTTCATTGTCGATTACAATTTGCAATCGACTTGATTTGCAATAAAACTTGCAATCGACATTAAAACTTGCAATCGACAGTAAAACTTGCAATCAACAGTAAAACTTGCAATCGACAGTAAAACTTGCAATCGACAGTGAAACTTGTAATCGACAATGAGAATTGTAATCGACAATGAGAATTGTAATCGACAATGAGAATTGTAATCGACAATGAGAATTGTAATCGACAATTCTAGTCACTTCAGGCATCTGAAAGTTTTGTATGTGACACAAAAAGCTGGGATAAACAATAAAATATACTGCTTTAGGCAGTAAAAGGTGTTATAAGCACCAAGACATGCTTTAAGCATGCCTAATTTTCTTGTTATGTACAGTAAAAGTTGTTATGTACATCAAAACTTGCAATGAGCATGTCCCCTATGGGGCTCCGTACAAGCCACCAAAAAGTTCTCGTTAAAAATCTACTTTTATCCAAGCAATTGTAAAAGGTATGAATGTTTGGTTTTTTCCTCTGTAAAGTACAAAGAGCTATCTTCAAAATGATGCTTTTATTGTCGAAAAAATAGGCAAAGGTCTTTGTGATATTGCCCATCATATCAATCACCGTTTCGACAGCAGAGCGCTCAAATCTCTCAAATCTTTAAAAAGGTCGATGTAAAATTCTATTATATTTTCCTTTGAATTGGATGGCTTGAAAGGAACATATGGTACTTTGATGTAAATCTACCTTGGAAATTTTATGATTTCTTGATCGTTTTCAAAATAGCGGCAATGTGATTATTTGAAAAATTCATGGAAAATTTTGAAAACATTTAAATCATCGTAACTCCTAAGCTAACAGAGGAAACATTACATAACCTTCAAGAAAACCATAGTTTACAAAGGTCTACAATATGATGAGAAATCTGTAGCTTTTCTAGTTTAGTATTCAGAAATTTGATGACGTATAGCCTCAAATTTAATAAACGCCGCCATATTGAAATTAATCAAGATATCAATAAATTGCCACGGCAGATTTACAGCAAAAAACCCTAAGTTCCTTGCAAGCTATTTATGTCAAAGAAAACTGCAATAGAATTTTACACCGGCCTTTTTAAAGACTTGAGCTCTTATGTTCGTTTCGACCTGAATTTGGAGACAGAGCCCTTTCAACATCACAAGATTTCTATAAAGAATTTGCATGAATTCTTCACATTTTTATAAGAATCTTGAGGCATATAAAAGACTGTAGAAAAACCCATGTTAACATGCACAGGGCCAATACTGTACAGGCAAACTTTTAGAAAGAAATTGAAATCTTCGTAAACATTTTTACTTACCCTGGGCTATTGCAAGGGTCTTGACCAAGAATATAGCAACCATAAATCTCTGCATCCTGAGTATTTCTCCTCTTCTGTCCTCTTCTACCTTTCAAACAGCTGTCCTCTTCTGAAAACAAACACAAAGTTTCAAGACACTAAAGAACCTCTTAATATCATCTCAAATTTAATGATCCCTCCACACCCTCTAGCCGTATGAGCTAGATAAAGCAGTGCTGCAGGTTATTTTAACAATATTTACAAAAGCGTGAATCTTCAATAGCTGCTATCAAAAGTTTTGATTCTTCTCAATAGCAAGGAAATCTGTTCTATTTTGTCTTGCACATGTTGATAATTGTTCTCAAAGAAAGATTAGCTAAGCTCGTTACTTTTTGATCGTGTTAGTCTCGTAAAATTTCAAGTTTTATCAATTTTTGACGACAGCAAAATGCTGTTTTAAAAATTGATATGCAACTTGTTTCTCAAAATTGAAAGAGAGTTCTTTCAACTTCCTAGTTCCTTGAAGAGTTTGTTAATTTTAGAAAAGCAATTTTAATATCACGATTTATTACAATTCACCAAGGACTGCAAGGGTTATTTGAGCCTGAAGAAATAAGAATTAGAATTTGGAAATCATAGACAAAACTTATACCGGCTGCGCCAAAATAAACTATGCACGTTTGGCAGGCCACAATAAATCGTACACTGGACCGATTTTGAAGATTTATGACTTAATTGTTAGCAGAAAGCCTGAAATAGATACTGGGACTTTTTGCAAATATTTTCATTTTCAGATTTTAGAGCTAGAAGCAAGTTTCCTAAAATTTAAGTTTTCAATAATACTGAAAAAGATCCGAAAACATCGATCAAGTTTTCTAAAGAATCGACATGAATGGACAAAGAGAAAACTTGTTCGTGGAGATTTGCGATTTAGAAATCGACCAATTGTAATCTGCTGTACGAGAGTTCGTGCTAAACCCCCAAATCCCCCTGAAAACGTTTTCTCTTTGTTCATTCATGTTGAATCTTTTAAAATTTGATCGACGTTTTTTGATCATTTTCAATGTTTTCGAAAACGAACATTTTAAGGAACTCGCTTCTAGCTCTAAAAACTGAAAAAGGAAAAATTTGCAAAAAGTCCTAGAATCTAATTCAGGCTTTCTGCTAACGATAAATCTTCAAAATCGGACGATTGTACGATTTATTGTGGCCTGCCAAACGTGCATAGTTTATTTTGGCGCACCCGGTACAACATTATTCAGGCTGGCCCTTTTTGTTGAAAAAACTTTGCAACTCATTCATAATCATAACCAAAAGTTGAAAGGTTTCTCAGCCTCGAATTGACCATGGTCGCTTCCAATAGAGTTTCTTATTTTTCTGGAGGAGGGTTTGAAATTTAAGAAAATAAGAAACTGCTTACAAGAAACCGTAGTTAGCTTGCATTAGGATCTTTGAGGCTGCACGAAGGCTACACGTTTTTAGCTCTGATATCCGTTAACCAAGCAATGGTTTCGCCCATAATCGTAACCGTAACGATTTCGCAGTTATCCATAACCGTCAACCGCATTAAAATATGGAAAATATCTACCACACTCAAATTTAGGCCAAATCCGCATAATCGCAAAACGTATTTTCGATAACGTAACGTAACGTAACGTAACGTAACGTAACGTAAACGACCCACACAAAATCCACATAATTCTACAATATGCTGGTAAGCACAAAAAAAGGCAATTTTGTAACAATAGCCTTGGTTTCTTTTGACTGACGCGCCAATTGAAAATGATTAGCGATTGAAGACCAAAAACGAAGAGGATTCTCTTACGCAGTAAATCAAATCAAACGAAGCCGCAAAATATGCTCTGAAAAACAAGGGCAAATTTTGTAACACCAGTTGCTTTTGCTTAGCACGCTAATTGAAAATGATTAACGATTGAAGACTAAAAACGAAGAGATTCTCTTAAGTAGTAAATAAAAAAACGAAGCCGCAAAATATGCTCTGAAAAACATTGGGCAAATTTTGTAACAATAGTATCAGTTGCTTTTGATAAGCACGCTATTTGAAAGTGATTAGCAATCGTAAACAGAGAAAATTCTCTTGAGCTGTAAATTAAAACAAACAAAGCCACAAAATATGCTCTGAAAAACATTGGGCAAATTTCATAACAATAGTATCAGTTGCTTTTGATAAGCACGCTATTTGAAAGTGATTAGCAATCGTAAACAGAGAGAATTCTCTTGAGCAGTAAATCAAAACAAACAAAGCCGCAAAAGATACCCAATAAGAACAGATCTGCAATACAATAGCTTCAGTTGCTTTTGATTGACACCTCAATTCAAAGCAATTAGCGGCTGCAGAGAAAGGAAATTCTCTCAACCAGTAATTCAAAAACAATCAAAGCCGCAACAATTGCCCTGAAACCAGTAGGGCAAACTCTTACCTTGTGCATGCAGAGGGTAATTTTTAAGAGAAGCTATGTGCTTATAGCGAAAGAAGAAGGGTAAATCTAAAGTTCTACCTGGCGGCAGATTTCGCTTATATCAAATAAGCATCTCCTGAATCAAATAAGCAAAATCCGTCAGGGACATCTTTAGATTTACCCCTCTGCTTTGATTATATAAGGACATAACTTCTTTTAAAAACCACCTTTCGTGTGCACAAGGTGAGAGTTTGCCCTTCTAGTTTGGGGGAAACATTTGCGGCTTTGTTTGTTTTGAATTGCTGGTTTAGATAATTTCCTTTGTCTCCAATCGCTAATCGCTTTTAAATTGAGGTGTCAATCAAAAGCAACTGATGCTATTGTATTAAAAAATCTGCCATTATTACCCAATACCAGTGGGGCTAACTATCGCCTTCTGCATACAAAAAGTGGTTTGTAAGAGAATTATCTGGGTATATATTGAAACATAGATCGAAAGAAGAAGAATATATNTTCAGTTGCTTTTGATTGACACCTCAATTCAAAGCAATTAGCGGCTGCAGAGAAAGGAAATTCTCTCAACCAGTAATTCAAAAACAATCAAAGCCGCAACAATTGCCCTGAAACCAGTAGGGCAAACTCTTACCTTGTGCATGCAGAGGGTAATTTTTAAGAGAAGCTATGTGCTTATAGCGAAAGAAGAAGGGTAAATCTAAAGTTCTACCTGGCGGCAGATTTCGCTTATATCAAATAAGCATCTCCTGAATCAAATAAGCAAAATCCGTCAGGGACATCTTTAGATTTACCCCTCTGCTTTCATTATATAAGGACATAACTTCTTTTAAAAACCACCTTTCGCGTGCACAAGGTGAGAGTTTGCCCTACTAGTTTCGGGGAAACGTTTGCGGCTTTGTTTGTTTTGAATTGCTGGTTAAGATAATTTCTTTTGTCTCCAATCGCTAATCGCTTTTAAATCGAGGTGTCAATCAAAAGCAACTGATGCTATTGTATTAAAAAATCTGCCATTATTACCCAATACCAGTGGGGCTCACTATCGCCTTCTGCATACAAAAAGTGGTTTGTAAGAGAATTATATGGGTATATATTGAAACATAGATCGAAAGAAGAAGAATATATCTAAACATCCGCATCGCGCGTGATTTTTTATCTGATCAAGAGGCTAAACAGTAGAAATCACATTCTTTATAGATAACTAAGAAAATGACCAAATATCTAAAATTTCATTAAGTAATCAGATTTTCAGCATTCAAATTTCCTAAAGGTTTTTTTATTCGCTTTATAAGATTCGTAGACATTTTACAGCGAAGTTTTATGAAAGCCTTATGAGTTTATTTATCTGCACATTATTTAAGTACCTTCTGACTAATGCGGTCCAAGAAACAAATGAAAATATCATAAAAAATTTCTTGGATATCCTTCATGAAAGGAAATTTCCAGAAAGAGGAAAAGTTTTGTACATTATTCTGTCCCATTGTTGAAGTTTCTTAATATTGAGTGATCTGAAAATCGAGTTTCTTATAAATGTTTCCTGCGAGAAATGTGTGAAAGGACATTACAGAATTTAGCTACGTATGAGATTTATTTAACGAATCAACAAGGATTGAGTAAAACCGGCCTTCTTCTGCAGGATATTGAGTGAATCTTTTTAAAACGGCACATATCTTAATCACCACATACTAAAAAATGAACGAAAACAACACGTCTTACTTCAATCCTAAAATTTCCGTCATATTTCCTAATTGCCACTAGCCGAGTTCCTACGAACCTATTCCTTATTTTAAAAGTGTTTACCGGGTGTCCCAAAATGATGTATTATCGTTTGATTGCTTATATGTCCATAACTGATGAACCGATGTTCAAAAACTGGTAAAACCACCACCAACATCTTAACATCAAATTTAGACTTTAGGCAATCAAATAAAACAAATTTTTTGAAAATCCGTTCATTGGTTATGGACATACAAGCAATCAAACAATAATACATCGTTTTGGGACACCCGGTATATTGATGTTATCTAAATATTTTCTAAAATTCCATCATATTTTCTAAATTACAATCAAATAACAGATATTTCAATTATGAATTCAGATCTTATTTTTATTTCGAACGGTGGTTGTATTCAATTGTGCTATAATAACATAAAAACATACCCTTGGTACCAAAGCCACAGTATAAAAGTTTTATGCCGACCATTAAAAACAAACTTTACCGGGTGTCCCAAAAAAATGTATACAGATTTGGTTAGCTCCAGCTATGTGAATTTGCCTTTAATCAATGGCTAAGCACTCTCAAGATGTTCCTCGATAGTTAACTTGAACATAGATACCTCGTTTGTTGGTATTGGTGCTTTAAGAGCGGAAATATCGATCTGAAAGCTCAAATTTGCGTGCACTTGCAAACCAGAACTTTGGCCTTTTGGCCTAAGCCAATTCCTGAAGCACATCGAAATAAAGCTTTGGTTTGCAGGAAGAGGCAAATTTGAGCTTTCAAGATTAACATGTCTGCTCTCAAAATACCAATATCAACAAACGAGGTATCTATGTTCAAGTTAACTATTGAGGAACATTTTTGGAGTGATTAGACATTGATTGAAGCTAAATTCACAGCGCTGGAGTCAACTAAATCCGTATACATTTTTTTGGGACACCCGGTATATCACGGATATGCCTTATTGAGCAGCATCGGAGTCAAATCTTTAAAATAATCATTGTATACCGGGTGTCCCAGAAAAAAGGTAACAGATTTGATTGGGGCTAGCGATAAGAATTTAAGTTGAATCGATCCCTGATAAGTTTTGAAGTACTCTTAGATAGTAAACTTGAAGACTGATACCTTATTCGTTGATATTGGTGCATCAAGAGTTGGAATATTAATCTTGAAAGTCCAAATTTGCCTCCTACTCCAAACCAGAGCTTTTGGGGTTTGGCCTAAGCTGTTAACTCGCTGTGCTGTGGAATCTCCTCAATCATAGCCAAGTACAAACAAGAAACCTCGTGCTTAGGAACACATTTTAGTGAAAATCTGACTCCATAAGAAAATCTGAAAATTGATTTCTTCATAACCTCAAATGATCGTTGTGATGCTGTTTTTAGCTACAGTCAGAGGGACGAGTGTT
>REGL01000149.1:235552-246042 GCA_004194395.1 Aurelia aurita complex sp. Pacific
ATCCTTGGCCTACACTCGTGAAGCCTTCGGAAACTATCGTAGCAAAAATGTGAGTATCATGAGTTTTGTTCATTTGTCTAAAATTTAGAAACTTGGTCATGAACATAGATAGCTATTTACGCTGACAGAGTGATTGTGTTCCTCTTTGCTTTTAGCAATTCTTTTGCACGGTTTCTTGCTGAGATCATTGTGCTAAGACATGAATTTTTCAGGTTTCCTTTGATTTTCTTGCGTCTTCAATGCCTTGCTAAACTCAAAACGTTTACCACGTAGTCATCAAATGATTGTTAAACTAACCAGTGGGGATTCACTCTTTCGAAACAGCATGCAAGATTTTTCGGAAAAAAGGATTTTTGATGGGTTTTTCTTGAAAACAAACGGGCTTTGCCGAAGGTGTATGAGATTTTTGGAAGCGAAATACCCCTCGAGACAAACAGTTTCAAGTTGTAAATTGATCAACAGTTCTGGCCTCTGGGCACCTTGCCGTTGTAGTGCATCATAATAGCAATTTATCTTGGGGCAGGCCAGGGAGCAGGAGCAATATACTTTTTTCCGGAGGATGATCAACAATTCTGCAACAACTTTTTCAAGAACAAGATTCTGTGCTCAAGACCAAATGTCATGGAAGAGCAGGAAGGAAACTATATACAGTTTAAAACCGAAAGAATGAGCCCTGACATAACTTTATGTGGTTCCCGTTGGAGTTAATTGCTTCAAGATTGAAGTATATTGAGCATTAGGCAAGAGGGTGCATAGACCGTAGGAATACATTACGCTTCGTATTCTCAATTTATTTCTAATTTAATTGAAAGGATAATATAATCGTTTTCGTTAAATTTGAGAATGTCTGTCTTCTTTTGACATCAATGAGCTGTTCCAGCATTATATGACATTTAAAAGGCTATGAAGTGTCTTAAAAAACGATTAAAAAGCACTTTTTTGGATCGCACGCCATCGCACGCCTAAAATTTTTGAGGCGTGCGAATGGCAGCACGCCACCAAATTTCATATTACCAGGACTGTATATTGCAGTGTGGTCAAACTCTTCGTTGGAATGGTATATTGTTGTACTATAGTTTTCTGCTTCTTCTCTGTACCCTTAATTTAAATGAATAGATCTTTCAGGTACTGTACAGGCCTTATGCACATTAACATGGTTTTCCTCCAAGTATTCTTGTTTAGAGAAAAGTGTAGTCTGTCATATGACCGAAGATTTCTCATCATAATGTAAGGAATTCTTGTGATGTTAATGTGTGCAAGGCATGTCCTGTATTCTACAAGAGAGTCTTGATCAAACGAATTGTTATACATTTGCCAGTACTCTGCAGAAGTTTTGTAAAGCTTAATATGGGTATTAAAATGGAATGGACCTTTTGGCCATTGTACAGTCTTGATTGAGTGATATTTTCATTCATTTTTATGTGAAATATATGAAAGTATTTTTGATCTGCAGACTTGTTTAGAATGGCTTCACTGGTCTATGTCCAATTTATAACCCATTCATGTTATATATCCTTTTACACAGCCATTGTTTGCTAAATCTACAGTACAACTAATTTTTTTAGGGAACCGCCACAAGAGGAGCTGGTGGCAACCAACTGCTTGGAACTTCTGCTGTAAGTGTGTACAGTACATATTAAACTGGGCTATCACCATTATTTTACCTTCTCAGCAATCTGTATGACAAAAAGTAAAAATTTATAGATTTTAACAAAATGTTAAGAATGACACTTTTTACTATATAAATGCAAAGAATTGCAAGACAAATATTGCAATTTTCTTCATTCTGGTTTTTAGGGAAGAGGCAAAGCTGGAATACCGGGATCATCAATGGGTGCAAGACCAGTGACAGGATTGGCTGCTGTATGTATAGACTTCCATTTTTAATTCATAGTTTAGATTTTGATGGATTGACAGATTTGACTATGGAGCAACTTCCAATGGAAGCCAAAAATGGAGATGAATGAAGATTCATTGTGGGAAAGGTTGCATCAGTGCCCCTACAGCCTACTTTCAGAAGAAACTTTCACCAGAGGAAGCTTTTGCAAGTTGGAAAAAGTGCAAAGTTTTTAATTGATTTTGCAAATTGGCCAAAATGAGAAATTTTGCTGAAATAAACTTTTGCATTTTGTGAAAATAACCCAATTTGCAGGAATAAAGATTCACAATATTCGAATATAATGATAAAATGTAGAGGCTCCTGGCTAGATAACCCTCTTCGTAAGATTTTAGATTAATTTTGACACCAGAATCTTGCGAGTCTGCTAAGAATTCATGGAGTTACAAGCTTTTGAAGTTCAAGTTTGTGCAAAAGCTTAAGCCAGACGGCCCTAGCTGATTTGTTTAAAAAACAAACGCCCCAAAATCGAGGTAAAAGAAGACTGTCTAATGCTTTGCCTCACGTTGATATCAGAGCAAACCAAATAGGACTCCAAAAGTAATTTAATTCTTGTAACCGTTGCCAAAATTTACTGAAGAATGCAAGTATCCAAAAACATGGAGTGAAAACTTAATCAATGAGAGACGGGGCCATTCCAAATTGTGCTCAACAGGATTCCTCCAAGTATCCATAACCTTGATTCAACAATTTAGGGGTGTCTGGTTTCAGTTTCACGCAAATCTTGAACTTCAAAAGCTTGTAACTCCGTGAATATTTAGCTGATTTGCTAGCATCTGGTGCGTAAAATTATTTAAAATCTCAGCAATATGATTAGCTTACCATAGAGCCTGTTCATTATTTCGTTATTTTTTCATATTTAATCAAACGTCGAACGATTTGTTTGGGACACCTTGTACCCTGTATCTAAGTTTCTATCAAAGATTAAATCTGTGTAGGTTTCATTCCTCATCTGCTGGGACCCAGCTGCTTTATTATGAAAATAAATTTGCTGTAATGTGTGGTCCATGGTTTTGAGTTATCTTTATTTCTACGATACGATTCTTGATAAAATCGTACTTTCCACACGAGGTATCTACCAGGTGTCTGAAATTATGAAGCTGTGTTTGAAAAATTTGCCATTTTGCTATGCATTTTGCTGCGTTTGAAGTCGAATTTGATGCCATGCGTTTTGCTATTTTTCTTTGAATTTCTTCTTTCCTAGTTATATAAAAGGGCGAAATAGACTATGCACGTTTGGGAGGCCACAATAAAGCGTGCACTGGGCCGATTTTTAAAGATTTATGACTTAATCGTAAGCAGAAAGCCTGAATTAGATACTTGGAGTTTTTGAAATTTTTTCATTTTCAGTTTTTAGAGCTAGAAGCGAGTTTCCTAAAATGATAGTTTTCGAAAACACTGAAAACGAACATAAATCATCGATCAAGTTTTCTAAAGAATCGACATGAATGGACAAAGAGAGAACTTGTTCGTGGTAATTTGCGATTTAGAAATCGATTAATTGTAATCTGCTGTACGAGAGTTCGTACTAAACCTCTTAATCCCCCGAAAACGTTTTCTCTTTGTTTATTCATGTTGGATCTTTTAAAATTTGATCGACATTTTTTGATCGTTTTCAATGTTCTCGAAAACGAACATTTTAAGAAATTCGCTTCTAGCTCTAAAGACTGAAAACGGAAAAGTTTGCAAAAAGTCTTAGAATCTAATTCAGGCTTTCTGCTAAATATTAAGTCATAAATCTTCAAAATTGGTCCAGTGTATAATTTATTGTGGCCTGTCAAACGTGCATAGTTTATTCTGGCGCACCCGGCATAAAAGGGCGAAATATTTTATCAGCGGTATCAAATTGTGCAAAATTATGCACAAGACTTTGAAAGAACAGATTAAAACTCCATATTTTGACTTACAGGCTTTAGAAAATATCGTAATGCTTTCCCAGGATTCAACATTGCATTGGGGGGAGGGGGGACCTTAGCAGTGGAAGGTGGTAGTTTACATGCAGAATAGGCATCTTTAGCACAAAACTCATTTGTCTCAACGAGCTTTGTTCAGGATTGTAGTTTCAACTTGACGAATAATGAACATTATGTTACAGGATGCGAACCAGGCAAGACCAATGACTGCAGTACGGGCAGCGGGATACTCTTCAGCTGGTGGTAGAGGTACTGTATTCTTGATTTCTATTTGCCTACAGGGTGGCCCAAAACAATTGTTCGAAGATTGATTAAAGGCACACTGTCATGGCACTGATTGGATGAATAAGACAATGTGAAAAAAAAGAATTAGGCAGCCTTCAGTAATTTCGATGTACACTGAAATTCACGAAGATGATAACGATTAGACTCCCTTTATTCTTGAAACAAAGTATGATCTAAGAGCATAAAGGCTTTATAATGATCCAGAGGCCAGGTCTTTTGTTAGAGATTTCAACATCAAAACCAGCTAATTACAGCCACGACAGTGTGCCTTTAAATATTAAAAAGCAACGAAATAATTAGTGGGCTCCATGGTAAGATAACCATATTGCTGAGATTTTAAATTAATTTTTGACGCCAGAATCTTGCGAATCCGCTAAGAATTCACGGAGTTACAAGCATTTGAAGTTCAAGTTTGTGCGAAAGCTGAAACCAGACGCCCCTAACTGAGTTGTTTTAAGAAATAAACGCACTAAAATCGAGGGAAAAGAAAACTGTCCAATATTTTACCTCTCTTTCATATCAGAGCAAACCTAACAGGACTTTAAATATAATTTAATTCTTGTAACCATTGGCAAAATTTACTTAAGAATGCAAGTAAGTATCCAAAATATTTGAAAGACGGAACCATTCCAAATTGTGCTCAACAGGATTCCTCCAAGCATCCATAACGTTGATTCAATGTTAGAAAAAGCTTGTTTATCGAAAGAGTTCTTCAAATTCCATTTTATTTCCTTTGAATCTTTCAAAAAATATGCAGTATAGTGCGTTTGGTTTCAACTTTCGCACAAACTTGACCTTAAAAAGCTCTTAACTCCGTGAATATTTAGCCGATTTGCTAGCTTCTGGTGTCTAAAATTGATTCAAAATCTCAGCAATATGATTATCTCACCATGAAACCTGTTCATTATTTCGTTAATTGTTAATATTTATCAAACGTCGAACAATTTATCTAGGACACCTTGTATTCCCTTGCAAAAAGCTAGATTTTCTCTGCTGTGCTTTCTAAATAGTTTAATACCTTCAACTTTCCACACCTCGGATAGAATTTTTAATTCATACACACGACGAGTCACATGACTAATCAATTTGCACTCGAAATACAGATTTAGATAATGTCATTACAAAACATAGTGTCGCACTGCGATTTTGAGAGTGTCCTTTTACTTATCAAAATAAATGAATTTTGAAAGCTTGGAAGCTGATCAAATTATTTGAAAACTTTAGTGGATAGATAGGCGAACGCGGAAAAGAAAGGTTGACTTCAAGGAAGCCACGGCAACTTACAATTAATGGAATTTTTGGTGCTGTTCTCAAGATTATTGTTGCAAAGGCAAGCTTCTAACAGCTTTCTTAGACCATGGGTGGTTAGCCTGATAACCAGACCCAATTTCAAAAGAAATGCTTTCTTTCTTCTGATAACCAGACCCAATTTCTGTTGAAATTGGATCTGGTTATCAGGCTATGGGTGGTTAGATGCCGCAGTTGTGTTCTTTTGCGGAGGAAAACCTTATAGAAATTATGCCTCTGCATGTACATATTAGTTTCAGCACTCCTCCATGGAAGCACATCAAGAGTGTCTCATTACCCATGCTTGGACTAAATGTATAGTTTGCAAACAAGAACAGCTTGTTCGTGCACTTATGTCATTTGTTTAGGTCTGACTGACAATTTCTACCTACCTTATCCCTAGTCATTATCGTGATGTAGAATATAAGAGTGATTTTAGGCCATATAAAATAAATTAATAGATTCTCATCACCGCCCGAGTGGAAAATTAATTCTGCGTCGAAATTTTTTATATTTTGTTTGTAAAATATAAAAGTCCCGC
Source organism: Aurelia aurita complex sp. Pacific (assembly GCA_004194395.1). NCBI lineage: Eukaryota > Metazoa > Cnidaria > Scyphozoa > Semaeostomeae > Ulmaridae > Aurelia > Aurelia aurita complex sp. Pacific. The sequence goes on from REGL01000149.1 coordinate 241,476, forward strand.
CCGCTCGTCATTTGCCATGTTTGCGATGTTTTTATATTTTATATAACGTCAAAACATATAGTTTTATTGTTTTTTATTTATTTGCGATGATTTGCTCCTTATGATACACAATTTTATCTAACGAAAGGTAGAATTTTACCATAAAACTACAAAAAATGTCAATCTGAAACAACGTTTTCACTGAATTGGCACACTTTTGATCAATTACAAAGTTGTTATGGTTCAAGAACATTCAGACGGGAGGCTTCATTAGGTTCCTGTGGGAGGGCTGTGGGAAATTTGCAAGAAATCTCTTGACTAGAAATCATTTTAATTTTGAAAAAGTAGAAATTTCGTTGAAGAAACTGTGAGAAATTCCCTTTAGATTGTTGTTTGTAAACAGCTCCTACAAACATCGATAATCTTAAGTTGTTTGTCGCTGCTCCTTGTTCTTCTACGGACAGCCCACAGGGTAGAATTTATCTGTTGCAAAGACTATGTAAACAAAGAATTTAACGGAATAATGTGCTTCCCTCGCTGATTTGGCTAGATTTGCCAAAAAATTTTATATATAAATAATAAAATATAAACCTTCCGCCTCGCGGGAGTTTCCAAAACTTTGTGATGAGAATCTATTAATTTATTTTATGTGGCCTATGCAACTTTTTACAAATTTCCTATAGAAACCCAAGGAAATTTTGTGAAGATTTACCCCAGAACAAGATGGTGCCATTTTTTCAACGCTGCTGGACGCTATGCTGCCTGCATACATGGAAAACGCAGTAGCACTGGCAGTAATATTAACATGAAACTTGATGAAATTTTGATTTGTGTCCCAGAAAAATGATCCCACTTTCGAAATTCATAGTAAGAAGAGTTTTGAAAGTCGAAAGACCAAGGTATTTTTATGATTTTACTCATATATTTATGAGAACTGAAAATATAGGTAGATTTGACTTGACTAGATTTGACGAACGCCTCGTGGCTGCAAATCCCTGAAAAAGTGCTAGAAAATTTGATCAAATCATAAGGAATTTCCTTACACAGAACAACATACCGGGTGAGTCAGAAAAAAGGATCCCCGCTTGGAAGGCGACTGCTCCATGAATATCAAAGCAATAATATTGAAAATGTCTTGTTTTATTGCCAATATGTTCAATTAGGTTCAGTAATTTACCCGGCCTTAATCGGCCATTCCTTCCCGTGGATATGGGTGATTTTCTGCGGAAAGCCCCTTCAAAAAACCTGCAAAAACGAATGAAAATCCGTCCTGAAATTTATATTTTGTCCTCTTGGGAGAATGGAATCCCCCTGAATAGGTCATCGATACCAGGGGGAGGACTTGTTCATCCTCCCAAGAGGATAGCACGTGCTAAAGCGTTCACAAATCATTGCTGTAAGGCCATTGTAAGGCAGAAATGTTAGGGAAATCTGTTCATGATTTTGGGCACGTTTTGAAGGGTTTTTGAAGAGGCTTTCTGGAGAAAATCCCTCATGACTTCAGAATGGAGTGGCCGATTTCAGTCAAGTAAATTTTATAGTAGATTTGAACATGTCTACCATTAAACTATGTATGTGCCGATATCATTGTCTTGATATCCAGGGAGGCGTGACCTTTCAAACGAGGATTCTTTTTTCTGACTCACCCGGTATATTGATTTATTCCAATGCATCCAGTACTTGGCGGTGTGCGTTTCTAGGCTAGCACCCAATACTCTTGGTGCCATACATTTTTTAAATGTAGCAACCATTTTCTAGCCCACCTGGTACTGTCTCACATCTCTGTTCTATTTTTCTAATTGCAGGTCCGCAAGGAGCAAACTTTGATCCACTGAACCAGTCGAGGGGACCAGCACCCCCTTTAGAGTCCAAATCAGAAGATGCGTAAGTATCAAAGGTTATGAATCAACTAAGGGTCAAAGGTGAAGGTAAGGGTTAATCAATGGTGGACAAAATATTTGCCTTCTTGCGAAGGAACGTCAAACCAAAATTCTTCCTTCCATTGTTTTATCAATTTTCTGTAGTTTTAGATTTCGGTATAGTCGATAATCCATTAGGAACTAAAATTACTTTAAAGCTTACTTGGATCACAAAACTGTAAATGAAAAGAGCATAATCCCAACTTTGATTTTCTGCTATTCTTTCATTCCTTTAGTCCTTCCTGTTCCTTCATATTTTCAATTTTTACTTTCTTTGTCATCCTATCTTCCTTCCATCCTTCTTTCTATCCTCTTCTCCTTTTCTTTCCGTCCTTCTTTTTTTGTACAACCTTTTCCCTTTCATTTCTTCTTTCCTCTCTTTCTCATTTCATTTCTTTTTTTCCTTCCATTCCGCTTTCTCTCTTTCCTCCCCTTTTCTTCCTTCCAGACAAACAAGCTTCCTGCGAAGCTGCCTCGCGGCTTCACGCACTTTTTCCACCTCTTAGGGTTATTCTAAGGCCAAATCCCATGTCTTTGTACTCAATTTGTCAATTAAAGGTGACATAACAAGGGTTTAATGAATGTCACGAAACTGTGATTAAAGTTTATAATTTGATTTTTTTCGAAATTTGATTTTATCGCATTTTTCCTGATTTTTGCCAATTTTGGCCAGTTTTCTTGACCACACAAAGGAAAATGCTGACGTGAGCAATAATATTAGCTAATTTTAAAGGACAAGTCCGGGGTTCGTATGATTGATGATGAAATACAAGATAATACTGTTATGAATGATGTATGATACTTTTGTCCGCTATTTTTCGCCTTCTACTTGTGAAATTACGTATTCAAATAAGCAATTTGAGCGAAGTGACGTCATATCGCGCAAATGAAAACGAGGCTGGGCGATTGTTTTTTTCGTCTCTTAATCGCTGCTAGCCCCTTTATTGTGTACTCATGCATTTAAAATGGCACAAGAACACAATAAAGAGGCTTGCAACGATAAAGAGGCGAAAAAACACAGCCTCGTTTTCGTTTGCGTGATATGACGTCACTTCGCTCAAATTGCTTTTTTGAATACGTAATTTCACAAGGAGAAGGCGAAAAATAGCGGAATAAAGTATCATACATCATTCATAGCAGTATTATCTTGCATTTTATCATCAATCATACCAACCCCGGACTTGTCCTTTAAGTTAATCTTTAAATTTTAGATAAGTTCATACCTGGAGCTATTAGCACACCGAATTTGGTTGCTCTACTTATTACCAGTTAGGAGTTAGGTAGGGGGGCTTTTTGCCCCTCTCCTCCCGACCATAAAAGGACGTGTCCGATAGCCCGACCACTATAGGGTTAAGAGGTTACGTTAAACTAGGAGGTCCCATCCCTGGATGCGGCATACATAGTAGGTTTAGATTAGCTATGAATAGCTACAAATCCTTCCGCCCTATTTACAGTCATGAGAAAAGTCGTGATGAATCAGTTTGCTTTTGACACAATTTTACATTCTCGCGGCTTGCATTTAAAGCTCTTGCAAATCTAATCATCAAAATTGTCTTGATTAAATTTAGGCCAGAAGAGAAGATAAGGCAACTTGAAAAGAAAGTTAATGAACTCATCGAAGAAAGCTGTCACTCAAACGAAGCAGGCGATCTCGAACTCGTAAGTCTCTAATCCTTCTAATCTAAACATTATTTGTTTCCTTCATTTTTTCATTTCCATAATTTGTAATTTTTTTAATTAGATGTAATTTTCACGTCCTTCGACACGAGAAATTAATTCCACTTTTACAGCATGCAGCGTGCACTGCAATGGAAAATGTTTTAGATAATTTCCGAATTGCCCATGACCTAAACAAGGGCAGATTTTGTAATACAATAGTATCAATTATCATCAGTTACTTTTGATTGACACCTCAGTTCAAGCGATTATCGATTGCAGACAAAGGAAATTCTCTCAACGAATAATTCCTCAAAAATTGCCCTGAAACCAGTAGGGCAAACTCTTGCCTTGTGCAAGCGAAAGGTGGTTTTTAAGAGAAGTCATGTGCTTATATCGAAAGAAGGAGGGTAAATCTAAAGTTCTGCCTAGTGGATTTTGTTTATTTGATTCACAAGCTCTATGGTAATTGTTTCATTTGAGCCGTAAATATGCGAGAATTGTAACGCCTTCTGCTCGGCTTCTGAATCCAATAAACAAAATCCGCCATTTGTCACTGAATAGAAAGATCAGTTGACATTCAAAGGGTTTGTGGGGTTTGTGTAAAGTTGAAAGTTTAATTCAATTCATATCACAGTGCTTATATGTGTTACCTTATTTAGTTGTTTGAAAGCTTTTATTTGCGAAGAGCAAAAAATCTAAAATCATCCCATTAAAATCTAAGTTATGTAGCTCCTAGAATCTGAAATTATCCATCAAATAGTCTAAATGTACATGATTGTTAACAGGCCATTTTTAGTTGTTTTCGGGAATATCAAGAATTAAGACTTTCGGTTGATTCCTAATTTCAGAAGGAAATAATGCACGTATGATTATAGGGAAAATCTTGATAATTAAATTGAAGCAACGGTAAAATGATGGAATTAAAATTTTGCAAATCAGTTTCGTTGGTAAGCCTTTACTATTGGCCTAAACATAATTTTTCACATCTCTTTTATCTCTTCAAGGCATTG
>REGL01000149.1:247672-260986 GCA_004194395.1 Aurelia aurita complex sp. Pacific
TTGGAATTCGATAAATGGTAGATTTTATCGAGATTATTTCCAGTCTGTAGTGATATGTTTTGATGGGCCTAAATTATTCCTGACAGCTTTATCTCTTGGAATTCGATAAATGGTAGATTTTATCAAGATTATTTCCAGTCTGTGGGTTCTTTGGCGGGTTGCTAGTCTGATCAAATTTTAAGCACCTGTCGAAAACATGAATGATCATGAATCCCCTTCAATATGTCTGATATGAAATTGTTTAAACAAAGAACGTTGACGTCAACTCATCTTTATAAGAAACAAAGACTTGGACCCAGTACCGAATGTTTTTTTTTACGAATTCTTCCCACCTGGCAGGGTTGGCCTACTAAATCGTGAATCAAGGATCGAATCGTGAATCGAATCCTATCTTGAATGATTCCATCCATTTTACCAGAGCCGAGTAACACGAACGTCTAAGTTTTAATTAAACATTCCATTTCGCAAAAGTAACACAGCCCAAAAATGTTTGTCTTACTTGGGGCCAAAAGTATAGATCAGCCTATCTAGTGCTGCATTTAATTAACCAAGAGCAAGGACATACAAATGAAATGATTGTCATGTGAGGCACAGGCAAAAGAACTTGATACGTAATTACTTTTAAAAAGATATTTTAAGGTGAAATAAAATCTTGATGATTGATGTGCTAGAATTGGAGAAAGCCCCCCCCCCCCACTTGTGGCTAACGTCCTGTGTCCTGTGTCCTGTGTCCTGTGTCCTGTGTCCTGTGGCCTGTGGCCTGTGTGGCCTGTGTCCTCTGTCCTGTGGCCCACCTCATATGAACATACGCTTACAATAGTTTATCCTTTTTAGGTCTTGTTTAACTTAGCAAACCAATATCACTCAAGTCAGATGTTCCAAGAAGCAATCAACTCATACCAAGTTATAGTCAGAAATAAAATGTTCAGTAATGCAGGCAGACTGAGAGTTAATATGGGAAATATCTACTTTGAACAAAGGAAATACTCGCAAGCTATTAAACAGTATAGGATGGCATTGGATCAGATACCGAATACACACAAGGAGATGAGGTAACTAGAAGAGACTAGAGGTTCTTTTTTATCCTCAAGCAACAATTTCTCTAAATTTTTTCCTAAGTTCTCTGGATGTTTTGCAAGATTGAGATCCCCCTGTGTTGGTTTATGTTTATGTTTCCCCCCTGTTTTGATTTCCTTTCTTTTAACTCCCTTGATTGACATTTTCCCCATCTACTCCTTGTTTTTTTGCATGTTCATTACATGAGAAGAAAACGTCCACATAATTACTACAAACGATTAAATTCCTCTTTCACTTCAGAATAAAGATTATGCAGAATATCGCCGTTGTCTTCGTTAAACTTGGTCAATACTCAGATGCTGTGACGTCATATGAACACATCATGGGCGAAAAGCCAGAGATTGAGAGCTGCTTTAATCTTTTAATGTGTTACTATGCGATGGGTGATCGAGAGAAAATGAAGAAAACTTTCCAAAGATTGGTGCAAATTAACACTGGAACAGATGACGAGGAAAAGTATAACCCTGTTACGGTAAGTCCCATAATGATAACAAGGACAGATTTTGTAAGACAATAGCACGAGTTGCTTTGATTGACACCGCAATTCAAAGCGATTATCGATTGCAGACAAACGAAATTCTCTCAACCAGTAAATCAAAACAAACAATGCCGCAAAAGTTTCTCTGAGACCCAGGTAGCTAGCGCGCTCGTTACGCATTCCAAAAATTGTTTTAAGAGCAAACATGAGCATATGTCGAAAGAAGAAAGATATCCCTACATATCTGCCTCGGGCATTTCATATGTTTGGTTCAAAAAACGAGCGCGCTAGCTACCTGGATTTTAGAGCAACTTTTGCAGCTTTGTTTGTTTTGAATTTATGGTTGAAAGAATTTCCTTTGTCTGCAGTTGCTAATCGCTTTGAATTCAGATGTCAACAAAAGCAACTCGTGCTATTGTCTTACAAAATCTGCCCTTGTTTATAATGATAGGAAAGCAACTGATTAATTTTGTTTCATTATTTATTTCAAGCAGGCTGGAAAGATTTCTAGCTATTTCTAGCTAAGTTAGGTCCGCTATGCATGCCGCATCCAGGCATCGGTCCCCTATTAACGTCCCTTCCGAAGGATGGCGAAGGTTAGGCATCTGGAAGATCATCCATCCGGATTTTGACCTCACGTGACCAAGCTTAATTTTGGTGACCTAAAAGAATCTGTGCAAGCTGCACGGCCACTCACCTAGACTTGCTCCAAGTCTACAGGGTGTCCCAAAAAAGTATACAGATTTGGTTGACTCCAGCAATATAAATTTAGATTTAATCAATGGCTAATCACTCTCAAAATGTTCCTCTATGTTTAACTTGAACATAGTACATACTACAGTACCAAGTTAACTTGAACATAGATACCTCGTTTGTAGGTATTGGTGCTTTGAGAGCAGAAATATCAATCTTGAAAGCTCAAATTTGCATCAACCTCAAAACCAGAGCTTTTGCCTTTTGGCCTAAGCAAGTTCCTGAAGCACATCAAAATTAAGAACAAAATTAATGACATATTGAGAAACTTCTCAATGGGTGACTGGGGGTGACTTGCGGACAACAAAATAACTCAAAATCTAACATTGCTCAAAGTTTATCAAGGCTATCGTTGATTTATACATTGTACCTTAATTAGGCCGAAAGGCTAAAGCTCTGGTTTGCAGGAAGAGGTAAGCTTGAGCTTTCAAGATTTACATGTCTGCTCTCAAAGCACCAACACCAACAAACGAGGTGCCTATGTTCAAGTTAACCATCGAGGAACATTTTTAGAATGATTAGACATTGATTGAAGCTAAATTCACATCCCTAGAGTCAACCAAATCCATATACATTTTTTAGGACACCCGGCACCTTTCACCCCACACAACTGAAACGCCTTTAAAGGGGCTGGGTCACATAAAGTACATCAACTTCTTTCGAAACAACGATTTCGCAGTTTTTTTACAGGCCATATCACGCAAATTTTCCACTATTTTTCTCGAAGTGAAAGTGTTATTTTAAAGATGGACTTTTGAATTTCATAGGGAAACAAACAATACATTCATATCTTTTTTTATTCATATGAAATTTTACAATAAATCTTACATTCTGCTATACCATCCTAACTACTATACAACACTACAGCGACGATGCCAAGGGGAGCGAAAGACAATGACTACCCTATGGCCAATAAAAAGACATGCAATGCTAAACAACATACAACTCAGTACACTGTTACCTGTTATCTGTTGGTCGCGACTACCTCTGGTAGATTTGCGGATAGATATCTCCACTGTTCTCTGTTGTTAGCTACTCGCACGCATTGCATAATGCTGTTCTGTGTCCCTTGTGTGATGTCATTGACCCATGTTCTCCTTGGACGACCTCTTCCCCTTTTGCCTTCTACTTTTCCTGTCAATAGTGTTTCTCAATACACTACGAACAATTAAAGCCTACTGGAAACTATACTAGATTCTGTCTAACGTTAGATGTCCGGTCAGGTATGCGATTGAAATTAAAATGTCAGGAGCGCAGCTCATCTTGATTGGTTTACGGACATAAAATATGCCTAAATGATATAATAGATATGCCTGGCATCTAATGTGAAACAGAACTTACAAAGAACCATTCATATCTTGTAAGATTATAACGATATCAATGGGTTTTTGGATGTAACTGTATTCTGGATTCACACCATCCACCAAAGTTTGTGCAGAACACAAAGGACACATGTGGGCAACAATATACCGGGTGTCCCAAAAAAATGTATACAATTTTGATTGACTTTAGCGCTGTGAATTTAGCTTCAATCAATGTCTAATCACTCTCAAAATGTTCCTCGATAGTTAACTTGAACATAGACACCTCGTTTGTTGATATTGGTACTTTGAGAGCAGGCATGTTAATCTTGAAAGCTCAAATTTGCCTCGCCTTGCAAACCAGAGCTTTAGCCTTTTGGCCTAAGCAATTTCTTAAGGCACAGCGTATAAATCAACGATAGCCTTGATAAAATTTGAACAATATTGGATCTTGTTTATTCTGTTTTCCAGAAGTCACCCCCAATCACCCATTGGGAAGTCTCTTAATTTTTCATTAATTTCAGTTTTTAATTTCGATGTGCTTGAGGAATTTGCTTAGGCCAAAAGGCCAAAGCTTTGGTTTGCAAGTGCACCTAAATTTGAGCTTTCAAGAAGCACCAATACCAACAAACGAGGTATCTATTTTAAATGTAACTATCGAGAAACATTTTGAGAGTGATTAGCTATTGGTTAAAGCTAAATTCGGAGTCAACCAAATTTGTATACCTTTTTGAGACATCCGGTATTTTCTAGGGGACTCGTGCTTGTTATCAGCTTTAGTTGCGCATATCCAGTTTAAACCACAAACTGCACTTTCTCAAGAAACAACGAGTNTTCGAGGATGTTGGTTGTGGTTTAGGCCGATGTCTTCATGTTGAAAAGAAGATCGATAAACCTGCTCAAAGGCAAGCCTTATGTGCCATGAAATAGAAGCGGCCCCACTTTCCCAGTCAACATTTTAGATGTGATGCAAAAGGCTGAACTTATATGTCGTTCAGAGAATATATGTCGTTCAGAGAATTCGAATTCAGTTAATACTGAGTTCAGAGAATACGAATAGGAGTTCAGCCTCTTGTATCACATCTAAAATGTTGACTAGAAAAATAGGCCGTTTCTGTCTCATGCTATCTAAGGCTTGAATTTGAGCACGTTTAACGATCTTCTTTTTGACATGATAACACCGTGGTAAAGCCACACCCAACATCTTAAAATACAATTTAGCCTTTAGGCAATTAAATAAAACAAAATTTTTGAAAATCAGTTCATTGGTTATGGACATGTAAGCAATCAAACGATAATACATCATTTTGGGACACCCGGTACAATATTCTCAGTTTATTCCTTGATTTGAGTGAACAGTCTGTAACTCAATATGAACTCGTTTTCTAAGATTTATTTTTTTCTCTGCTTTCAGGAAGATCCACAGCAAGCGCTTCTTGTCGAAATTATCAGAAATGATGCTTTACGACAGTGGGAAAAACAGAGGTAGGTCTATATATTTTCCTTTTAGAGGAGAAAAGGGATCCTGCACGTGCCGTCTCTTGCATGTGCCGTCTTTGTTGTCGCCATTTTCATGGGCCATGAAAATGGCAACAACAAAGGCCAACCAAGAGATAGCATGTGCAAGGCATACTGGATGAAACAGACCCTTTAAAGGGACTCCGCCGTCAAAATATAAACAAAATGATGATTTTTGCAATTTTTGAAAGGTGATATCACACAGGATTTTCATATTTTTTGTCAAAATGAAAGTTGCTGTTTGGGCATTTATCATTGTACTTCACTTGGGATCAAACCAAAAATTCATAGCTTCTACGATTGCTCGGATATAAGTGGATTTTAGCGGTCGCTTTTTGGTGGCTTGGGTGAAGCCACCAAACAAACTGCAGAGAACAATGGATGAACAATAGATAATCGGCGACACGTGCGAGTTTACGGATTTGTTTACTGTTTGACGACAGAGCCCCTTTAAGCTACGAATTATCTATACTGTAGCTCTCTAAATGTCGTTAATTTACAAAGACTTTGGAATGTGTCATCCTACATCAAAATCATCAATCTTAACATTTACTTTTTATTGATTTGTCACCATTCAAAAGATATTTATTTTATATTTTCTTCTTGTAGGAGAGCTACTGCCGACAAATGCATTGTTGCAGCAGCGAAGCTGATTGCACCAGTTATTGAGGGATCTTTTGATGTTGGCTTTGACTGGTAAGCTGTCTACTATGTGTCTCAGAAATGCAACCTAGATAATGGGTGCGCTAAAAATAAGTTCATTCCTTTGATGAAAATTCATACTAGGACCTAGAATGCTGGATGGATTGGAATGAAATAAATTCAGTCTGATAGCCAAACATGTTTTAATCAATCTCAGTTCATGTTGTATTCTTGCTTCAACTTAGGATCATTTTATAAAAAGACTTCTAAATCATTGGCCCTAACTAAGGCCTTGACACATCCGGAACGTTTCGGCTCAGACTAGAACCATTTTCAACCACATTTATCAAGACGCATTTATATTTACGCATATTTACGCAACCACATTTCTTTATTCGTGCAAAATCTTTTAACATTCATTTCCTAGGTGTGTAGACTCAGTAAAAAATTCGATATATGTTGAACTGGCCAACGAACTGGAAATCACGAAGGCAATAACATATTTGAAGATGAAAGATTTCTCGAAGGTAACTTTCAAATTTATTGTTGGGAATTATTAAACACTTTTTTGTGCCCTGAATACATTTTCGTCCTTCTTTCTTTGCAAAGCTTACTTTTTGCATGTTAATTGGTGTTGTGATGTGAGAGGCAACCCAGAAGCCTAGGTTTTGCCTTTCACCTCAACACTTTAAACTGAATTTGTATTGTATTAGCATGGTATTAGTGTATATATTTTGAACCTAATTGTAAAAAAAGTTCTGAATATCACACCCACCAGGGTATTCACTATGGTTGATGGGCTTAGCATAGGTTTCAAATCTTTAAATCGACTTAAAAAGGTGGGTGTAAAATTGTATTACTTATTTCTTTTAATTGAATGGCTTGAAAGAAACTTTAGCTAATTATCTATAATTCTACCGTTAGATTTTCAGAAATCTTCCATTCTTTCGAAATTGCAGCATTTTTTATATTTAAACTCATTTGAGGATATGACATCATCAAATTTTTAAATAGTAAACCAACAGAGTGATAGACTTTTGCTTGATACCACATTGTAGACATTCATAAACTATGGTTTTCTTAAAAATTATTTCATGTTTCATCTACAAAGTTAGAAATTTCGATGGTTTTAAGATTTTTTCAACATTTTTGTTGAATTCTTAGAAAAAAAGGAAAGCACTCTAATTCTGAAAATTTTGAAAATTTTTGAAAAGTCCAACGGTGTAATTATGTTGAAATAGTTGAAGTTTCTTTGGGGCTGTTCAGTTTAAAGAAATAGGTCATCTAATTTTACACCCACCGTTTTAAAGATTTGAAACCTATGCTGATGGGTTTCAACGAAGCGTCAATTCAGCCGACCTTTCGCAACTCAGTTGAAGTTTTTACCTCTATTTTTTATCACATAAGGACTGTTGACGTTTGATCACATCATGTACACTTCAGAGTAGAGGAAAACTTTAGTCGTTATGCAAGCAACTGAAGATTCTCATTTCTTTTTGTTCCTTAGGCGATTGATACCCTTAAAACCTTCGAAAAGAAGGACTCCAAGATGGCGTCACAAGCTGCAGTAAACTTGTCCTTCCTCTATTTTTTGGTAAGCTATTTATGCTTTCCATGACATATCTCTGTTCAAATATTTGCTATCACGCATTGGCTAGAATTCGTAGGAATCAGTTCAAAAAACCTGTCGCAGCTCTAGACTATTTGAAATTCTGCTATTCTTTTTGCAAGTAGTCTTTGAATCGCTCAAATGTTAGGTAAGCGAAAGTAAGTTAAAGAAATAATTTGTGGTATAAAATTTCAAAATAGCCTTAAATAACGGACTCATCGTATTAAACGCATGAACGCAATAAAACACCGTAATCTGTAGAAAGAAGACTGCTAACTCCTGTAAAAGAACAACAACCAAAATAGACCTGTAACTAGAGAGAAAACTTTGAATCCAGCAGGAGAAAAACGAGTTAATCTTAAAACCTGAAAGGAAAAAATAAGTTGGTAACTCACCAGTAACTGCTATAAAGAACAACGTTGAATAACCAAAAGTTCGAATCTTCCTTTCTCGTTGAAAAATTTGCGCCAAGTTAAGTTGGCCTGTAATTTGCACCTGTGATTTTTTCCTTTTCCTCAAGCATCTGCCCCATAACATCTGTCTTTACGGGGATCGAATTTCTGCCACTTCATTTTATGACAGCAACGCTCGTGGGGTATCTTAACCTATCATCGATCGGGGACGTGTCATTTTGCCACAATATTGGTACCCATATTTCCGCAGATTTTTAAGAATTTAGGTTACAGTTCTGCAAATTATGAAGCAGTTCCTTTTAATTTCTTTTGCAACTTTTTCTCCAGGACAGGATCCATAATTCCGCAAAATGTCTAGAAATGATTCCCATAATTCGGCAAAATATCTGAAAATCACAATTTTTTAAACAAAAGTACCCTACAAAATTGCGCTTCCCCTTACTCCCAACATATTAAGATACCCCGCAACGGGACAGAAAGCATCCGATTCAAAGGTCCACGGCTGTGGCAAACGTTACCACCAACTATACGAAATTCAGAATCCCTTTGTCAGTTTAAAACAAAAATAAAAAATTGGAACGGAGAAAATTGTTCATGTAAATTATGCCGCGTTTTTATTCCGAACTTGGGCTTTTTATGATGATAATATTTGAGTATCTGCTTTTATACACTTTTATGCTTTTATACTGTATACTTTTGATGAATTGTAAATATTTTATCCCCTTTTTTCTGATGTGATATTTGTATTTTAAAATTTTAACTAACGTTGAAATTAATTAGCTGATTACTTTTAGCTATATTTTTATGTAATCCAACGATGAAGAAATTGATAATAAAATTGACAACAAAGCCTGTTATATCATGGCGGTCATCCCATATTCTGCTATTCTTCTATGTTTTCTTTGATATCTTTTCGTTTCTTATTAACCTCCAGGAAGGAGACATTCCGCAGGCGGAAAAACATGCTGATAGAGCAATAGACGCTGATCATTATAATCCTGCAGGTGAGTGACACTTTCATTGTTCATTGTTCATTGTTCATTGCTTTGTTTTATTGTATTGTTTATTTGTATTCGTAATGTTTTGAAATTCTACTGATTGCATTCCAATGTATGATATTAATTAGTCAGGCAAGGGTATTGTACAACATAGGGCTCAAATATTTAAAAGGGTCGGTGTAAAATTGTATTACAGTTTTCTTTGAAATAAATGGCTTGGAAGGAACTTAGGGTTTTTTGTTGTAAATCTGCCGTGGAAATTTATTGATATCTTGATTAGTTTCAAAATGGCAGCATCTATTAAACGTGATGTTGTGACGTCATCAAATTTCTAATTCCTAAACCAGAAAGGCTACGGATTTCTGCTTGCCACCATATTGTAGACCTTCATAAAATATGGTTTTCTTGAAGGTTATATCATTTTTCCTTTGTTGGTTAAGGATTTACGATGATTTGAATTTTTTCAAAATTTTCCATGATTTTTTTCTAAAATAGTTAAATTGCTGCCATTTTGAAGAAAATCAAGATTTCAAAAAATTTCTACGGCAGATTTACAGTAAAGTACCATAAGTTCCTTTTAAGCCATTCGATTCAAAGGAAAATGCCATAGAATTTTACACCCACCTTTTTAAAGGTTTGAAAGATTTGAGCCCTATGCTGTATTGTACTGGGTATCCCAAAAAAAAGTTTCCTGCTTTGAGCCGTTACTTTAGTAAAAGGACATGTTATTTAATAAAGATTCAAACAGGATGCTATTATGTAATGCCCAACTTAGATCTGAGTATGTGTTTCTTTTCTGTATCTGGGCGTATTGCTTTCTACCAATAATTTCCTGAAAACAGAATACCTGCAAAGGTCACGAAAGAGCCAAAAACAATGGTTGTTTTTCTGGAACCCTTCAAACAGTATAGTGAGATCAACCTTACCAGTAGTGGAATCTGACTTGGGCGAGGTGGGATTTATCCATATAAACGAAACACTACCGGTATGGTGAGGTGTATTGGCTTTCTTCGTTGATTCCGTCCTGCTTTCACGGATGAGAGACTTCACTCCACCTCGCCTCTCAGCTGCGGGGCTGATAGGCGAGGTAAAAAATCCCATATAAACAGTGGCTCAAATTTTCCTCACCTGTCAAAGGTGATGTGTTTTCCCTCATATAAACAAGCCCCAAAAGTCTTCCCCATATTTTGATGCCAAAGGAGTGTATCATGTCTAAAGAATCAGTCAGCCTCGTGTTGAACGCGTCGAAACATTTTCCGTTTTCACCGTTGTCTAGTGCTCACACGATACCGTTTTTAAAATGTGCTGGTTAGACTTCCATTTTCAAAGTCTACCGTTTTCAAAATCTGGTGACAAAAAGGTGCTGCTTCGTATGAACGGGAGACCTATCCGTCATATTTTTCATCGTTTTCAAATTGTGCAGATGTCAGCATAGCTTCCAAATCTTTAACTCCGCGCAAAAAGGTAGGTGTAAAATTCTGTGATCCATTTCTTCTGTTTGAGTGGCTTGAAACAAACTTTAGTTACTTGTCTTTAATTTTACCGTTGGACATTTCAGAAGTTCTGAATGTTTTTCGAAATTTCAGCGTGTGTTATTTCAACTCATTTGAGGGTGTGACGTCATCAAATTTCTAAATCATAAACCAGAAAAGTGACAGACTTTTGTTTGATACCATATTGTAGATATCCATAAACTATGGTTTTCTTCGAAATTATTTTATGTTGTTTCAAACAGTTTAGAAATTACGATGGTTTTAAGTTTTTTTGAAAATTTTTCTTGAATTCTTGAAAAAGTAGAAAAACACTCTAATTTTGAAAATCCGAAACTTCCAACGGTAGAATTATTGAGAAATAGCTGAAGTTTCTTTGAAGTCATTCAGTTGAAAGAAATAAGA
The DNA here is from genome assembly GCA_004194395.1 of Aurelia aurita complex sp. Pacific. NCBI lineage: Eukaryota > Metazoa > Cnidaria > Scyphozoa > Semaeostomeae > Ulmaridae > Aurelia > Aurelia aurita complex sp. Pacific. The sequence continues at coordinate 258,357 of REGL01000149.1, forward strand.
ACTGAATTTTACACCAGCATTTTAAAGATTTGGAACCTATGCTGCAGATGTTGTGTGAACGCAGTCTTAATGTCCCAATCATATTTTGTCTTGCAGCTCTTGTCAACAAAGGGAATTGTGCATTTAAAAGCGGGGATTTCGATAAAGCGAGAACGTCATACCAAGAGGCATTGAATATTGAAGCATCCTGCACTGAAGCTATTTTCAACCTTGGTACGTATAACTATTAGGGATTCAAATCTCTTCATGAGCTGGCTCCATCATAACATTATTTAAAGTTGATATGTACATAGTTACTAAAAACTAATTTAAATCAACTATTTACAATATAACAAAATTATTTACAAATTAAACATTTACATCTTTTGCCATCCCATTCTTTGATCCCCCTTTTAAAACTTCTCAAGGTATCAGCTCTCTTTAGTTCATCATCTAGAGTGTTCCAAAAAAAAAAAAAAAAAAAAAAAAAACTAAACGAAAGAGAATTTAATCCATATCAATGTGACTGTGCTGATGGAAGCCTGCATAGCTCTTTGGTGCGGAGATTGTAAGGTATATCCTTTTTAACAAAGAACTCCCAAATATATGAAAGATTAAGCTGGTTCATGGTCTTCTAAATTTCTATCTAAATTTCAATACATGTGTAATCTTTTCAAAAAAACATCCCAGCTAACCTCTAGGAATCGTAGGAATACAGCAACTGACCTCAGGTTACCAAAGAAAACCTCCAAAAATGGACAGAAATGTTTTTCGTTTAGAGGTGCCAAGTCTTGGAATGGCCTCTCAGTTGAGTGTAAGCTGGCATCCTCCCTGAATAGATTCAAACAATGTATATAGGGAAAGCTAACTGTAAATAACGTGGTTGCCATATGGATTTTCTTTTATTGTAGATATTTGTTTCAGATTATAAGGTTTTTATTGATATGCTATGAATTGTATTAGGTTAATTTAAGTTGTGATAGTATATAATTTTGTAAGTTTTGTAGTGGAGGGCACCTTGAAAATCAGCATTGCTGAAGGGCTACCCTCCTTAAATATTTGAAATGAAATGAAATGAAATGAAACCATAGAGTGGTAAAGCTGTGTCAAAATCTATCTTCTCCTGTAGCTGAAACCTGTTAAAAAATTTGGTGGTGTAATCCTCTGACTTTGCAGTGAGAACAATTAGACAGACAGGGTTTGAGCCCAGTTCGAGCCAAGTTCGAGCCCAGCTCGAGCCTCGCCACTTGAGCGTCATGACAAAGGGGTCACGGACTCGATTAGGGCTTAATTTATTTCTGCGATGCCGGCGCTTGGCTCTAAAAACCGCGACGTCACCTTCACCTTTTAATGCTCCTTTGCAATTTCTCTTCCCTTGTACCTTCGCAGTTGTTTTTGACTGTGAAGCCCAAACAGAAATCACACGAAATAACAAGAAATGAATACTTCAATACAAGAATGAAGTACACAATATCAACTTTAGACGTTGTTTTCCTTAGCCTACGAGTAGACCCATTATGCCAAAGAATAAAGGGTCTACGAAATAAAGAGGTAAAGCTTGCTACGGCTGCCCAATTAATTATGCTAATCATCTATTCAAATTTTCGTGTGAAACGCGTCTCAACGAAGGCTGCATAAATTAAGTTCCAAAACTCTGGAACTGTAGCAGCAAGCTTTTGCTCATTGTTCGTAGACCCTTCTCCATTTGGATAGTTGGTCTACTCGTCAGGGGTGGCGCCAGGAATCTTCCGACAGGGGGGCTGGAGCTTCCGACAGGGGGGCTAAAATGGCTAGAAAATGCAGTTTTCATACTTTATTTTGCCAAATTTCCTCCGACAAGAACCCAAAATGTCCTCCGAAGGGGGGCTAGATGCTTCCGACGAGGGGGCTGTAGCCCCCCTAGCCCTCCCCTGGCGCCACCCCTGCTACTCGTAGACCTTGTTTCTCCTTGATTGTAGCAGAAAAGTAGCTTTTTAAGGGTTGCCGCAGCACCCGAATTCCCTTAGATATGCCCCTTTGATATCTTTTGAATCACTGTTGATTCGTTCTCGTTCAGATCTCGATTTTGTCATTTCATTCCAGGACTCGTCCACAAGAAATCAGGAAAGACTGAAGATGCATTGGATTGTTTCCATAAGTTACAAGCCATAATTCCAAACAATCCAGAAGTACTTTACCAATTAGGACATCTGTATCCTTTCATATTCGACTTAAAGCCTAGACTTACTGCAGCCATCGTAATTTTGCTACTTAATTGAACCAGACTACTTGACCGCTGGGAAGAGGGTATTATTATTATTATCATTTTTATTTAAAGGTGGCAACTTACATAGCTAAATGTAAAAAATGCTAATTCAAGCCAACAAATTAATTACAACGATACGGAAAAATATATACAAGTAAATAGTCAATAAAATTACAAAGTTCATAAAATCTATATATAAAATCTACAAACAAGATGTATGAAACAATAAAAAGCCGAGCCCTGGTATGTATCGTTTGCAAAGTCTGCAGTCACAATCTAAATTTTTCCAAAATTTTACTCTATTCTTGAATTGTTGCACAGAGTTTGAATCTTTGATTTCCCGTGGAAGGGACTGCCAAATACGCTACCCTCTATATTGGATCGTTTCAGTACCATGATTAACAGT
>REGL01000149.1:342537-354089 GCA_004194395.1 Aurelia aurita complex sp. Pacific
AGTCCTTGAATTTAGCTGCAAGTACCGGGTGAGCCAGAAAAAAGTTCCCACTTTCGACAGGCCAGGATAAATCACACACTAGGCCAATTTTAGTTGTTTTTGGTTTAATCTTTTGCCAATATCCTATATTATTCTGGGTTATTTTTTGTAGATTTTTCGGACCCCAATTTATCAATATATTAGCGATTTCTTGAAATATTTTGGCCTGCAGACTGCCAAAAAGATCGAAAAACAGTGATCAAAGTTCCTACAGATTGAGCTTGGCAGAACAAAAGGGAGTGCTCTTCGAAATGACTAGGGAATTTGGAAATGGATTGGTACAATCTGTCGCACGAGCGCGAGGTCGTTCAATAATTGTGCAAGTTTAATTTCAAAGAAATGATAAAACAACTGAGAGTCTTTGTATAAATAAAAATGACATTAAACTTGCGCAATTATCGAATGACCGCTCGTTCGACAGATTGTACCTAATCCATTTCCAAAGTCCTTAGTACCTTCGAAGAGCACTCCCTTTGTTCTGCCAAGTTCAATCTGTAGGAAATTTGATCACTGTTCTTCGATGTTTTTGGTCAGTCTGCAGGCCAAAAAATTTCAAGAAATCGTCAATATATCGATAAATTGGCATCCAAAAAATCTACAAAAAATAACCTAGAATAATATAGGATATTGACAAAGGATTAAATAAAAAACAACTAAAATTGGCCAACTGTGTGATTTATCCTGGCCTGTCGAAAGTGGGAACTTTTTTCCTGCTCACCCGGTAGTTGAGTGGTGTCTCACTCCCACAAATCAAAGATCATTGATAAAATAAAAGATTTCTAGGGTTGTTTGAAGGGGATTTTAGCCAAAGACGTGCATACGAAACTTTCAGCGATGAATAGCATCTCCTGTGGTGGATTGAACCTCATCGTGCCCTAACAAGTTACGTAACCGAGGATCTGCCTCAACACAGCCATCTAGTTCTATTCTCATCACGTATATTTCTGTTATATCTAGAAATCATCTTGTTAGGAAAGAAAGCAAATCGCCCGTCCGATAATCAGAGCACAGTTATGGATATCAGGGTACTTAAATAGGCTTAAATACTTTCATGAGCGACTGCACAAGTTTTGTACCATCACATTTCATTATAGCTTATGGCTTAATATTACTTTAATTCTATGGTGCTTTGCGTAGAAAGAATATCGGATAATGTTAGCATAGGCGTCAGTCTTTGAAAAGAATGGTGCAAAGGGTTATTGCATCTGCTTTATACTGTTTTTGATATCTTGATTACTTGTAGAATTAAAGAACCTTTTTTTTATTGAGCGAATTCATGAAATGCTGAGAGAAATTTTTAACATTGTAAATCCTAAATTATTACAATGTCAGACGAAATAATTAGCAAATTTAGATAACTGACCTTATACAATTTCTGAATCTGATGATGTAGACTTGTGACTTGATTCGTTGTTTTTGCACCATTCCATCCACCACCAATTTCATTACAGTAACTTCGTTTTTACGCCCCAAAGGGAACTGTCAGTCCTGGTAGGGCCGTAGGAAGAAGCTTCAGATTGGGGAGGGGCAATTGTTCTTAAATAAATAGCACTACATACAACTCATTATGTCATGTGACGTACCACCATTGTTTTAAGAAATTATTTGGGGGNTGTTCTTAAAACAATAGAGAACAATACATCTAATTAAGTCATGTGACGTAGCACCATTGTTTTAAAAAATTATTGGGGGGCTTGAGCCCCTCTACCCCCCCCCGCTTCCTACGGGCCTGAGTCCTGGCAACAGGAGACAGCAACGCTTGATAGTGATGATGTGGACTTGTCCAAGTTGACGACTTGGGCAAGTCCAGTGATGATGCAAAGGCATGATTCGTGGCTTGTTTTGGTCCTCAGCTTTTCCAACAGGGAGGATCAATGCAATCCTTGATGTCACTCTGTGGATAACAAAAGTGAAATGCGTTTATTTTTCAAAATCTAGTCGTGTATTTCAAAATCTATCTCAAATTAGATGCCACGCAATATTTGGGAGAGCATAACGCCTAAATTGCCAATCCAAACATTAAAATGTTCTTGATCACGGACATTTTCTCGTGACATCTCATTCAAGATAGACTTTCGTAGTTTCAATCTCTTTCTGTAATGGCCTCGGCGTAAACACAGCCTTTAACTCACCGGGTATCGCTCCAGTAGTACTGCAAGTAACTTTGTAAGTAGTGCAGCTTGCAATGTATCATAAAAAAGTATTATCGTAACAACAACAACAACAACAACAACAACAACAACAACAACAATACCGTACAATACCAACAACAACAGAAACAACAACAAGAGGGCCGAGTGGTTATAAAAAAAGCACCTATGTTTATTCCATGTTATAACACATACACATGCATACATACATACATTTGAATACATACATGCATACATCATTTATTTTATAACGCAGGCAAATAGCAGCCTCGAGATGGTTGATGTGAACACGATTTTCTTTTACGATATACTTGTCATCCACACAAACCCAAATTTTCAAATCCATAATATTGCGAATCATGAACCTCGAACCAACAGCACATGCGCAATGTTTTTGAGCGGTGGAGACCCTGGAGGGAAAACAGCAGCGGCGGCAGTTGCGGTCGGTGGTGTTTTCTCGGTCGGGGTTCCTGCTGTTCAGCATTATCACCCGTGCTAGCCATGACCTCCAATGTGAAACAGATCCTAGTATGTATCCGTATGTATATTTGATAGTATTTAGTTGTAATATGTGTTTTTTATGGAATGGCCAGGGAGTTGTCATGGTCTTTTGCTCTCCCTGGCATCGTCCTCGTAGTGATGTACAGTAGCTCATATGTAATGTCTCAGGTATCTTCTGTATGTAAACGTTTTAACTGATTTATATAAAAAAAATGAATAAAAAATGAAAAAAGGCCACCCTAAGCCCTCGGAAGGGCTTATTACAACGTATATACGGGTAAGGGTATATACGATAGCTTTCAAGGTGTTTTACCTCATAAAACTAGGAATCAACATGGGAAGGATGAAATCAGTAGAAATTTGTCTCTCGGATGATTTTCTTAACTCGAAAGTCAAATTCTTAGTGATTCCTGGACAAAATAGTTCCCCTTTCATCAATTTCATAGTAAAATCCGATACTGTCTGACTAACTACTATCACCCCAAAAGCATTGAAAGCCTCTAGAAACCACATTTATCTACATTTTCCAAGCAACGCCAGTCAATAGGATTTGCGGATGTGAAAATATAGTAAGGTGAATGACCCAAAATGGAATCAGATACGCTAAGTTAATTTGTTGATTGAAAGTGGTAACAAAATCTATATTTCTAATTACATTTTTACACATTTGGTCATTCAGGCAGAGAACCCTCAAATCTTGAATCATTATTTCAAGGAGGGCAAAGCAAGTCGTCCTCAGCATAAGAAGGACAGATTTGGTAAGACAATAGCACGAGTTGGTCTTGATTGACACTGCAATTCAAAGTGATTAGCGATCGCAGACAAAGGAAATTCCCTCAACCAGAATTCAAAACAAGCAAAGCCGCAAAAGTTGCTCTGAAACCCAGGTAGCTAGCTCGCTTGTTGTGCATTCCAGAAATTGTTTTTAAGAGCAAACATTAGCATAAATTCAAAGAAGAAGGACACATCTACATATTTGCCACGGGAATTTAATTTAGTTGGTTCAAAAGCCGATTGGGAGGCGATTCAATTCTTTTATTTTTTTGGATGTAATTAAAATACTTACTGCTCAGCTTCTGAACCAAAGAAATAAAATGCCCGAGGTAAATGTGTAGATGCATCCTTCTTCTTTCCATATATGCTCATATTTGCTCTTAAAAACAGTTTCTAGAATGCACAATGAGTGCGCTTGCTACTTGGGTTTCAGAGAAAATTTTGCAGCTTTGCTTGTTTTGAATTTCTGGTTGAGAGAATTTCCTTTGTCTACGATCGCTAATCGCTTTGAATTGCGGTGTCAATCAAAACCAACTCGTGATATTGTCTTACCAAATCTGTCCTTGTTCCTCAGCATAGGTTCCAAATCTTTACAAAAGTTGGCGTAAAATTATATCACCTATTTCTTTGAACTGAATAGCTTCAAAGAAACTTTAGCTATTTTGCTATAATTCTACCTTTGGACTTTTCTGAGATTGTTTTCCTTCTTCTTTAAAAATCCAAGAAAAAGCTTCAAAACAACTTATAACGTAATTTCTGAACTTTTTGACCAAACATCAAATAACTCTCAAGAAAACCATAGTTCATGGATGTCTACAATATTATATCAAGCACAAGTCATTCACTCTTATGGTTTACGATTTAGAAATTTGAAGACATCACATATATATATACGATATAACGTGGCAAAGCCACACAACGTTTTTTCAGAGTTACATCTCGTAGAGCAGCAAGGGCGATTCCACCATGAGAGTCCACCACCAGAGTTCTCAGGAGCTCAAAACCATGCAGTCCAAAAGAAAGCTGAAAGGTCGAGCGAGACTGAGCAATATGAAAAATATTTCTACATCACATCCTCAAATGAGTTGAAATATGAAATATACCGTAATTTCGAAAAATATTGAAGAGCTTTAAAAAGTCAACTGCGCAGATTATAGTGATTATAGCAACCTGTGCAGAAATACTAGATGTGACCAGATATCTGAGACATTAATTCCAAATGTTAATTTATTTGTGTGTAGCATTCATAACAATAATAATAATAGTTCACCAGACCTATCGTGGCCAATTTCACATCAAAATAAGCTTGAAATATTAACTTCTCCTTTGTAGATAAAAGGTAGTTCGCACAACATTTGGACTAAATTTGAATTTCAGCTTTGGTACCCTTGTTCATGTTCCTTCTTATGAGAAACTCTATTTCTCAGACCACTAAACAACTTTAAAGCTGGCCAATTTTGTGTGAAGCAAATTTTTTTGAATGAGGTGATCCCAAACCAGACCAGACTCAAATTTTCCAGATTGCATAACAAATTGTAGGGTGTATTTCTGATCAACCTATTTTCAAACAAGCCTTATGTAATAGTCCTAGCAAATGGGACAGGAAGAAATTGAGGTTAGCTCAGGATTTTTATCTTTAGAACAAGAAAAGAATCAGTCAGCTGTCATAACCACATTCTCCCAATACTGTTAGGAAGAACTTTTTCGCATTATTCTGTGGATGAGATTATGTGATAAAAATGACACGATAAATATAATATTTGACCAATCTTAGAACCACAAAGATAAACAAAAGGGATAGGCTAACTTCAAATTTTAGCCCTATTCTAGAACAGAATATTTCATAACCTCTTTACTTCTCTGTTGTGGCGCTGTGGTGTAATCCTCTGACTTTGCAGCCAGAACAGTCAGGCGGAGTGGGTTTGATACCCGGTAGGACCCCATCACTTGAGCGTCATGACAGGGGTCGCGGACTCGATAAGGTCTGCTCTATTTCTGCGATTCCAGCGCTTGGCGCTGAAAAACGCAACTTCACCTTCACCTTCTCTCACAGATAATAGTTTTCAAGGTTTCACCTTCCCCAACCCAACTGATTCTGTGAAGAAGTTCAAATTCTAGTGAACTACTGATTGCCCACATTCACATAATGGGTTTCCCAAAACAGTAAAGCCCGTTTGTGTGGCTGGTGCGATGAGCCGTATCTTCAGTAGCACCATTTTTTTGCACAGCTTTGATAGGATAGGTATCAACTTAGAGTTTGAGACTTATTTTTGAGTTAACCTGACATTTTTTTATATATATTTTTTTTATTCAATATACACTTTTTTACAAACAAACTACTTACACTACGTACGAGCTACTTTACTACACTACAAGGGCGATACCACAGAGTGCAAGAGACCATGACAACTCCACAGTCATTTACATAGAGAAGTGTAACTAAACTAAAATTAAATGTACACCTGTACGAAAATACAAGGCCATGTAATAGCCATGTACAAGCCTTGTAGTTATGGCCTTGTGACCTTGTTATAGCCTGGAATAGCCTTGCTGTAACCTTGTAAATGGCTCGAAAAATGCTAATTAGCCTTGTAGAAGCCTTGTGGAAACCTTGTGTTAGACTGGTTGCAGCTTGGAATCTTACTGATATCCTTGTAATTTTCTTCCAAGGTTAGTACAAGGTCATAACAAGGTCAAAATCCCCTCTACAAGGCTAAAACTTGGCCTGTACAGGGCCAAGTTTAGCCTTGTATTTTTGTGCAGGTCTCCACTAAAGTTATGACTCAATCTAAGAGTATTTCTTCAACTAAACGAACAATCAGTTTATTTCAACATACAGTAAATCTCAGTTAGTCCTTCATTGCGTTTTACTTTTTAAAAGCAAGAAATACATTCTCATACATAGAACAATTAAAAGCATTCATTTCATGAAAGCTTTCTGACAAGTTGCTCAATTTGATACCAATCTGTAGTAATGTAAAGAACTCTTGTCCTATTGCTAGCTCTTCCACAGCTAAAATCTAATTCCTTCGGCTTCAGAATTTCCGCAATTGGTTCTACATTTATACCAAAGGTATCTGCAGTTTTTAAAATAGTTTTACTATCACCAATGATAATCCCAATANATAACAAGGTCATAATCCCCTCTACAAGGCTAAAACTTGGCCTGTACAAGGCCAAGTTCAGCCTTGTATTTTTGTACAGGCAGCTACGAAAAATACACATGAACAATTTCTACTGATAAATACTAAGGTTCATTTCACATTGTATGTCGAGCTAACTTTGGGCAATGAGGTCTTATTCACAAGAATGGGTGAACTGGAGATTCGATTATCAAATAAGAATAGATTTGTGCCCAATGAGTCTAACATCCAATGCGAAACAAACTTACAGTAAGAGAAAGAGAAGCAAAGGGACTTGGGGACTATGAAATGTAAACAAACGCTGTGAAATTCCTTAGTTAAATCAATCGACCAGTTTGATGAATGAACTTTAGAGTCAGTTCAAGTACATGTTTATTAACGTCCCTAGAAAGGTCTTTATCACCATACAATAAAAGTTGTATCAGAGCGCTGCTTGAAAGGCTGTTGGTTTGAACAAATGGTCGCAATACAACCGAAACCTGACATTGTCAAGTAGTTGATGATTCATGGCAAAGGAAGGGCAAAATAAATGGTTGCCTCAAGAACAGCATTTCCTTTGTTCTCCAGCAATGTCAGAATCAACTAGTTTTTAAAGAAAGGGTTCTTGTGTTGTATTCAGATTTTTCTTCATGCATGAGGGTCAATAGTGTTGCCTTGTAGTTAAAGTTAGTTGACGGAGCTAAGTAGAGGCAATCTATGAATAGGACAAAGAAACGCCTACGCACGTAATTGCTCCCAGAGTGAAAATATATGCACGCACGTGTCGAAATAATCAAATACAATAGGTTAATTTTAGACCTGCATATGCAGCCCTTGAGTTAGCTATTTATCTCTGTCAACTAATTTTAAACAACACTTGTATTTGTAACCTAATAAAGAAACAATTTGAACACAGTGCTATAGCCTTTTCTTTTAAAATTTGTCTATCCAATTTTCATATGTTGCCTTTTCAATGATAAGAATTTCTACTCATTATTTATTGAAGGAATTTGTTTTTCGTTTGTCACCCACAAAATTCAATAACTAACTCCCTGAAATTTACAGTAGGCCTAGAGGTGTGGTTGTTTTCTGTCGTTTACCACCATATTAGTCAATAGAATGTCAAAACTAGGCTATATGTTACGGATGCTAAAAGACGAACGATATTCTGGAGATGGACAGGAGACAATGTCCAGGACAGGAGTAGAGAAACGACGACAGCTTTCATGTTGCATGCAAAACAACTAGGCTGCATAATATGATGATCATGATGCAATATAGTGAATATAGTATCTTGTTCGTTACCTTGATTTTTTTTACTTTACTTTGTTCTGGTTCTGTAAGACCTGTAACACAGCCTCACAGTTGTGCTGTTCGTTGACTGGCCGAAGAAAAGGGAAGCAAATTCGTTAGGCCTATTCCTTGCTTCCCTGTGCTCGTGGTAAACGCGCGCGAAAAGGGCTAGTTCCCAATCCTCCGGTGCTAAGTGAAAATCAGTTCGGATTTTGTGAGACTTTTACTGGTCTTGACTTTCTGCACTCTGCACAAAGAGAACTTATTTTGTTGTAATTGCAGCGAGCGTAGCGAAGCGGACATTTAGATGCGACAATTTCAATAAATTAGAAAGACAAATGAGTCCAAATTTCAACTCTGGATGGAATGAAAATGAAACAGCAGCCTCCAATGTCATAGCTCTCGTGAAAATTCCGATAATCCTCGGAGAGTTCCACTATTTCTGACCCCACAGAAATTATTTCTTACCTCACGTGAAGCTACTTATCACTGCAAAATAGTAAGGCAACATGGCCGACTGCTGGTTTCAGTTGTCAGTCAAATTTGGTCTTCTAAAGGTCGTAGCTCCATCATTTTTCAACGGATTTTTACTGGGATGGTGGCAAACTTTAATTGAACATCTGAAGAGCACCATCATGCAAAAGTTTGGCGAGAATCTTTTGTTGTTTTGTCACAATCTTCAAACAAATGGGGCACAATTTTTTTGGGACACCCTGTATATATATAAGAGTGCCAATGAAAATTCATCTGTAACGTAGACTTTGACTATAAATTTTTTCAACTTTAGAAAGCCATAGCTGAGCACCTCTGAAAAAGGAAAAAGAACATAGTAAAAAATTCAAAATGGCCGAAAAATTACTGGAGGAGAATGGACACGTTTCAAAGGACAAGGAAGATGCGAAGAAAGAGGACGGTGATGGCGAGATGCAAGCTGAAGAAATAGTTGATCGGAATTTGATGTGTGGCTGGGGAAGATGGAGACCAGATTGTCTTCAACGATTTTCAACACCTAAAGGATTCATCATTGTCCTTGCCATGTTTGCTTTTTCTCAAGGTAAGTGTAAAATGAAAGTCTGCATAATCGAGACATGTAGAAATGCCTTCAGGCTTCCTTGTAAGAAGGCACAATGGATAAAAATGCAATAGGTTTTCTCAGGACGTTTCAGTTTCTGCAATGGCCCATCTGTAATGAAAATGGCAAGTCCGTTCAAAAAACAAGGACAGATTTGGTAAGACAATAGCACGAGTTGGTTTTGATTGACACCACAATTCAAAGCGATTAGCGATCGCAGACAAAGAAAATTCTCTCAACCAGTAATTCAAAACAAACAAAGCCGCAAAAATTTCTCTGAAACCCAGGTAGCTAGTTCGCTCGTTGTGCATTCCAGAAACTGTTTTTTTAAGAGCAAACATGAGCATAGATCGAGAGAAGAAGGATATATCTACACACCTGTCACTGGCATTTAATTTATTTTATTCAAAAGCCAATTGAGAGACGATTCAATTCTCTTGGTTTTTGGTGTAATTAAAGCACTTACTGCTCAACTTCTGAACCAAAGAAATAAAATGCCCGAGGTAGATATTTAGATATATCCTTCTTCTTTCGATAAACACTCATGATTGCTCTTAAAAACAATTTCTGGATTGCACAACGAGCGCACTAGCTACCTGGGTTTCAGAGAAACATTTGCGGCTTTGTTTGTTTTGAATTTCTGGTTGAGAGAATAACCTTTGTCTGCAATCGCTAATCGCTTTGAATTGCGGTGTCAATCAAAACCAATTCGTGCTATTGTCTTACCAAATCTGTCCTTGTTGGTTCAAAAGCCGATTGGGAGGCGATTATCCTTGGGTGTGATCAAAACCTTTACTGTTCAGCTTCTGAACCAAAGAAATAAAATGCCCGAGGTAGATGTGTAGATATGTCCTTCTTTTTTCGAAAGATGCTCATGTTTGCTCTTAACACAATTTTTAGATTGCACAACGAGCGCGCTAGCTACCAACCTGGGTTTCAGACAAACGTTTGCGGCTTTGTTAGTTTTGAATCACTGGTTGAGGGAATTTCTTTTGTCGGCAATTGCTAATTGCTTTGAATTCAGGTGTCAACAAAAGCAGCTCATGCTACTGTGTTACAAAATCTGTCCTTGTTACCATATATATATATCGGTGCCTGCCAGAAAAGGAAATTTTGTCAAAAATATTTTGTGTAATTAAAGACCCCTTTCAAGACCCATTGCTAACGAAAGTCGAATTTGGGGTCGCAATGGTTCATGGCTAGCAATGGTGATGAAAGCTCAAACAGAATTGAAGCTTGATTTTATTGTAGCAAACTCTGAGCATAGGCAGTTAGACACTGCTGGTGTGCTTCTATGGAGGAGCACTGCAACTAATACGTACCTGTGGAGGAATGATTTATATAGTTCTGCAGAGAAGATTTCTCCATAGTGGTAAATAACACTATCCTCCGCAAAAGAACAAAGCTGTGGGAATCAAGTACAACTGTGTCATCTAACCACCCATGCACTGAGTAGAGAAGCACGTTTGGATGTCCTAAGTTTTTGGACATCTACTGAAAATGGTGGACGTTGCAGACTCCCGTACTTTAGCCTGTACAGGCTACCATCCTTGAGCCTTCGAAGACATGGAAGACACCCTAACAAATGCTTAAAAGCGTGCTATAAATTGACGAAAGGAAGTATCAAACAACTTTAGTTAAAGGGGCTGGGTCACGTAACCTTAAACAAATCTGTTATCTCTATAATCTAGGTGTATTGTTGCCCACACGTGGCCATTGTATTCTGGGCAAACTTTGGTGGATCAAGGGCGCCTACCTTGCAGGAGCTGTATCTATTCCCAGTACTGTAGAGTAATTGGTGTCCTGTGACCCAGTAAAGAAAGTGTCCCAGAATTGTACCGACCCAGCAGTACACTGAGTCAGTCCTGTCAAGGTCAAGATGATGTATGAATAACTTTGTGGTTTCAAATTCCAGTGTTGATGTAATACGAGATCAACTGTTATACGAGTTGGCCACAGGGAAGCAAACAGCGTGATTTTTGATTGGTCAACACTAACAGACGTTAGAATTTGAAAATATACACAGATTAACAGGACTGGGTCACAGGACACCAATTACTCTGTGTACTGGGTCACTCTGTGTACTAAATCACGGGTACAGTACTGGGAATAAACACACTTCCTACAAGGTAGGCACCCTTGGGTGTTTATGGTAGAAATGTTAAAATCTACTATAAAATTTACCTGACTGAAATCGGCCACTCCATTCTGAAGTTATGAGGGAATTTCTCGAGAAAGCCTCTTAAAAAAACCTTCAAAACGTGCCCAAAATCATGAACAAATTTCCCTAATAAAAGAGTATGATTTGAAAATGGGAGCAATCAATTGTACAAATCACCACAAATCCTTCCTTAGCCTCGCCTAGCCTAGTAAAGGTTTTTCGTTCCGCAGTTTAAAACTCAGCAACAGAGCAATTAATAGGAAAACTAACCTCGTCTTGAATTAGTTGCAGGTGGTCTTCTATTGCCTCGTTTTGATCCTTCTGACAACGCACCCATTGCCATTCTTTTTTCCGGGGTGTCTTCACCGATTTTTTCTTCTTCTCTTCGTTTGAGGCAGGCAGCTTTTGGGTTTAAATTTCTCTCTGCAAAAATATACAAA